>CM074719.1:630013304-630410804 GCA_037306005.1 Rhinophrynus dorsalis | reverse complement strand
CTGGATGGAATCACTCTATAGTAACATTCCACACCTGGATGGAATCACTCTATAGCAACATTCCACATCTGGATGGAATCACTCTATAGTAACATTCCACATCTGGATGGAACAAATACAGCCTGGAAACTGTGACCAAGTTAATGGGATGTGCCATGGGTTCAAAGATGGCACCACAATATGCAAACCTTTTTATGGCTTACCTGGAACAGTGATTTCTTGATACATACCACTATAAACATTATAATTATTTCCTCTATATAGATGACTAGCAATAGTGGCACAGCGTTACTTGTGTGGTTAATAATGACTACTTTAATGACTGGCTTGTTGAGATATCAGTGCTTAACCCTTTCAGCTCCAAAAAGTGTGCAACACATTGCAAAGCACTGCGTTACACAACTCTACATCAGGGTGTGTGTGTTTGTATGTGTGTGTGTGTGTGTGTGTGTGTGTGTGTGTGTGTGTGCTCGTGTGAGAGCAAGCGTGCATGTTTGAGTGACAGCTTGTGTGAACTTGTGTGAGTTGTCTGTTTTGTGTGTATTGCTTATAGTGTTTTGCATATAGTGAACTGTGTATAGAATATTGTGTAATAGTATTATGAGGACTGCATTTTGTATATACCATTTTACCTATTACGTATAGCGTATTGAGTTTTGCCTACTGAGTGTAGCGTTTTCCCTATTGCATATAGCGTTTGGCAAATAGCATTTAGCGGATTGTGTATATCATTTGGCATATTGTGGCGAATTGTGTGTGGCTTACATTGTATTTGGTGAACTGTGTATAGTGTTTGGTGAATTGCCTGCTGCATTTGGCGTATTGAGTTTGGCGTATTGCATATCATATACCGTTTGGCGTATAGCGTTTGTCGAATAGAGTACAGCGCTTGGTGAATTGCGTTTGGCATATTGCGGATAACATTTGGCGAATTGCCTATAACGTTTGTCAAATTGTGTGTGGTGTATTGCGTTTGGCGAATTGCATCTGGCATTTGGTGTATAGTGGTTAGCAAATTGCATATAAAGTTTGGCGAATTGTGCATTGCATTTGGCAATTGCGTTTGGTGCATTGCATATAGTGTTTGGCATATTGCGTATAGTGTTTGGCATATAGCATTTGACAGACTCTGTATAGCTTTTAGTGTATTGCGTATAGCATTTGGCTTATAGAGTTTGGGAACCGGCAAACTGTGTGTGGCGTATTGCACTTGGTTAATTGTGTTTGGCAAATTTTGTATAGCATTTGGTGAATTGCGTATAGCGTGAGGCATATAGTGTTTGGCTTATAGTATTTGTCAGATTGTGTATAGAATGTGGAGTATTGCGTCTTGCAAGTTGCGTATAATGTTTCGTGAATTGCGTATGTGGTTTGGCCAATTGATTATTGTGCTTGGTGTATAGCTTTTGGTGAAATGCATGTGGTGAATTGCTTTTGGCGAATTATATAATACATTTGGAGTATTAGGAGAATTGCATATTGCGTTTGGGGCATAGCATTTGGCTTATACCGTTTGATTAATTGTTTATTTTGTTTGGTGTATAGCGTTTGGAGTATAGCGTTTGGCGAATTGCTTATAGTGTATGGCATATAGTGGACTGTGTATAGAGTTTGGTGTATAGCATTTTGCGAATAGTGCAATTCTCCTCCACCACACTGGCATGTTCGTGTGCAATGGGTGGACACGAACTGCCACATCTTAACATCAACAGGGTGACTATCATTTTGTGGGGGAGGTAATGATGAACGAGATGGATTGGAAGAAGATGTAGTTACCCTAGAGGAAGAAAGTGATGGCGAGCTAGATGTTTAATTCGTCACAGACCTTCCATTCTCTGCCTGAGTTTCTCTATTTTTCCTCCTCTTTGATCTCCACCTCACCTCTTCTTGCCTTTTGGGAGAGTCAGGGGGTAAGCAACAGCGGTTCTCGATTTCTGTGATGGGCGTTTGCCTTTAATATTTTTGACATAAATGTCATTGTGTCTGTTTTCCATGCGTGATATCAGGGCAGTTGTGCCAAGGTGTGTTCCCTGCTTTCCTCTTCTCACTGACTTGTCACAAATTATGCACAGTGCCGTTGCTGATGACTGCACTTTGCCTGCCCCAACAGAAAAATAGTCCCACACCCATGATGACTTCAGGGGGGAGGGGAAAGGTGGAGAAGAATGGCCTCTTTCTTCTTGTCCTCCACATTCCCCTTCATTGTCTTGGGCAGATGATGATGTTGCTGCTGTTCCAGCTACTGCCTCAGATTCAGCATTGAAATTAGGACCAGGAGTATTGCTGGTGCTGGCAAATGGAACCTGTCCCAGTGTAACGGTTTGTTTGACTCACAGACACAGAGTTAAGATAAAAACACAGTTTTATTGAAAACAATAATACATAAAGAACCCTCACAGGTCCTGTAGTATATAACATATAGTACAGACACACGACAGGTTAATTATGCCCACACAGGTCCAGCATATATATATTGAAGGCAAACAGTTATGCTGACACAGGTCAGGCAAATCAGGATACAGGTTCCAGCAATGCAGGAGTTAACGTTCACAGGAAAGGAGAAAGTCCAAAGAGATCGGGCGACCAGCTGCATCAGGAGACGCCACAATTTGAGTCCTCAGTATACTAGGCCACTGAAGGCTTCAGTAGGGCTACCGGTGCTTAAACGGAGGCAACAATAGCAACCGGTTATGACTGAGTGGAGCGGAACCAATGAAAGGATACCGGTGCTAAAACGGAGGCAACACTGCAACCGGTTTTGACAAGGAGGAGCGCAACCAATGGTAGTGTACCGGTGCAATAACGGTGACAGCACTTGCAACCGGACTTGACAGAGTGAGGCAAACAATGGTAATGACCGGTGCTATAACGGAGGCAACACTTGCAACCGGTATTGACAGAGTGGAGTAAACCAATGGTATACACGGAGGCAACACTTCCAACTGATTATAACAGAGTGGAGCGAACCAGTGCAGTATACCGGTGCAATCGTGGAGGCAACATTTGCAACTGGTTTTGGTAGAGTGGAGCGAGACAGTGCAGTATACCGGTGCAATCACGGAGGCAACACTTGTAACCAGGTTTGGTAGAGTGGAGTGAACCAGTGCACTATACCGATGCAGTCACGGAGGCAACACTTGCAACCGGGTCTGGTAGAGTGGAGCGAACCAGTGCACTATACCGGTGCAATCACGGAGGCAACACTTGCAACCGGTTTGGGTAGATGGAGCGAACCAGTGCCGTATACCTGTGCAATCACGGAGGCAACACTTGCAACTGGGTAGACAGAGCGTAGCCAAAGGCAAGGTACCGGTGCTATACGGAAGCAACACAGCAACCAGTTAGAGCAACCAGTGGTAGAGTACCGGTGCACTCATGGAGGCAACACTAGCAACCAGTATAGAACTGGGACTAGGCCAGAGGCGCTCTGCGTAACGGGAAGACAGGCCAACCTTATATGCTGAGATGCCAACAGAAAGGCTATGGAAGTCAGAATGTTGCCCGAGGCGACTAGTACACAACGGGAACTGCCAAGTCGGGATCCAGGAGCAGGAACATCAGCCAGGCCAGGTCAGGACACAGGAGCAGGAACGTTAGCCAATCCGGGTCGGTACACAGGAGCAGGAACGTCAGCCAGGCCAGGTCGGTACACAGGAACAATCACTGGAGAGTGGTCAGGCAGTCCGGGTCGGTACACAGGCACATGAACAGGAGAGTAGTCAGGCAGCCAAGTTGGTACACTGGAACCACAATACAAACGTAGAATTGGCAAAGGAACACCACAAAAGGGCAGTGATAAGGTGCAGGAGCCCAGCATATAAAGGCAATACTGGGTGGGCTAAACACAGGGGAACCAATGAGGACCTCCTACAGGATAACTGACAGGAAAGGAATCACAGTCACCGTGATACCTAGTCACTCACCACTTGTTGACCCCATTCCCACTGTGTCCACGGTGGTCTGTGGCACACTAGCCTGCCCTTCAGCATCCTTCTGCCCATGTAACTCAGGAGCAGCAGGAATTAGAGCAAATTCTGCAAATTCCAAAAGATCACTGCTGCTGCTGGTGGTGCTGGTGGTGGGCATGCCCATCCCCATCCCTGTCTCCCATTCCTTTTCAGTTTGGGATAAAAAGGCCATCAATGTCTCTTCCACCCCAGCTTCTCCAGTATCATCATCACCACCACCACCAGTCCCTCTGTGCTGCTGCTTTATTACAGACATCTCACTGCTGGTTAGAGGAGGTGACAAGAAATGTGACAGGGGGTCCCCTAATGTCACACTTGCCATTACTTGTTGACTTGAAGAAGGCAGACTGGCAGCACTAGGAGCAGGCACAGGTAGGTGGTCTGTGCTCCTGGTTGTGGAGATGGTGGTGGGGGTGGTATTATTACGATGGTAACAATTCTTCCTTGTTCAGGATCATGTTCAACATGGACAATGCAGTGGGGGGAAGGGAACTCCTAGATTTAGGGGAATGGTGTGGGTTCCCTTGACAGCTAGTCTGGATGCACTCAATTGCTTCCCCTACCACTCTCCTAACACTAGTCCCACCAGCTGCTTCAGCATCACTGTTACCAGTACTACCATAACACCAACCACATCAATTTCAGCCCCTGAGATTTCCTATGATGCATGTGCCCAGTGCACACCCAGTATGCATACTATGGTCTGTACAGAAGAGGATTCTTCAGGAGGTGGTTTTCCTCTGCAATGCCTGTTTTTGCTTTTTGAAAGGTATTGGTAATTTTTTTAGTAACCACGGTAAAAATATACTCAAGATTTGGTGACCCTGATCTGATACAATAGTTTTATATAAGAGTCCTAATCAGTATCTTATATGTACTGACCCACTTGGGTAGAGAGGAACATAAAGCATTGAAAGAACTTTCCCATCACCTTGGGTTTTTATTAATGAACAAGAAGGTTAGTGTCACCTTCCATCCTTTGACACCAACAAAGTGTTGTAATTAGAACTGCCTAAAATGATCTTAGATTTTCACTGGTGTTACTGTGATAAAGATAAAGTTCTCGGGCGCAATGTCCTGCGTGGGTTTGAATTAGCATAGGTGGTTGAGAATAACGCCAGGTAGAAAAAGCTTAAGCTATTCCTGTTTTTGTCTCAATCAAATGGCTTTACAATGTATTAAAAAAAACTTGCTAGAATTAAGGGGGTTAATAAATATTCATTTTATAGATTATTCTGTCCTTTAACTTATTTTTAGACCCCAAACATGGACACCAGCAAAAGAATCAGATGTCCTCGGAATTCAAGTCTAGCATCATATGGAAATTTCTCTCACTTATAGACGTGGTCTTTATTCTGATTAGTCTTGCCAAAATTACTAAAATACAGAAGGTATGTATGTAAAAAAATATGATATA
Organism: Rhinophrynus dorsalis; assembly: GCA_037306005.1. NCBI lineage: Eukaryota > Metazoa > Chordata > Amphibia > Anura > Rhinophrynidae > Rhinophrynus > Rhinophrynus dorsalis. The sequence continues at coordinate 630,405,419 of CM074719.1, read as the reverse complement.
ATTATTGTTTTCAAATATTTTCTCACAAAAATCATAGACCTGGGTACCCCATGATAGAAGTTATTGGGCATCATGGCTCTAGGTGATAGATTATTTACCTATTGTAAAATCTCTGTTTTTATTTATAAAAATTTAAGGAAAGGAAACTGATGATTTTTGGAAGTATCTGTCACGGTTTCCCAAAGATGTTCAGGAGTCAGTACGGTATAGTTAAATGCAATCTATTAAAATATAAGTAAGGTAGTATACAATAGCATAAACAGAATAAGCAGGAACAGGGAGAGGAGCACAGGCCAGCAAGCACTGCTATCAGGAATAGTAGGCTGCCAAGATGGACAACACTGCTGAAGACCAGGCCTCAGCCACTGGTAGTCTCTCTTGGAACCAGGAGCAGGAACTGGAACACAGGATCTTGATCCAACGTAGTGCAGAGCTACCTGACTCACGCCTGCAGTCAGTACGGAGAAAGCGGAAGCTTGAGCCACACCTGCAGTCAGTAAATAGCTAGTCTACTAGAGCCCCAGGTCCACACCAGATTGTGTGTCTGCTTACCACAGGGAAATAACAAGAGAATAGTCAGACAGAGCCACAGGTCGGCACCATAGTGGGTAGTCAGACAAGCCAGGTCATACACAGTTCATATAGTCAGCCAGAGCCACAGGTCTGCACCAGATTGGGTGTCCACTATAAGGATAAGGCAGAAGAATAGTAAGACAGAGCCACAGGTTAGCACCAGATTGAATGGTCAGACAAGCAGGTCATACACAGTTCAGGTAATCAGCCAGAGCCACAGGTCTGCCCCAGATTGGGTGTCCACTATAAGGATAAGGCAGAAGAATAGTCAGACAGAGCCACAGGTAAGCACCAGGTTGGATGGAAGACAAGCCAGGTCATACACAGAGTCCAAGAACACAGAACTGCTTTGAACTACAACGCAAGGGCAATTGAGTCAGGACTCCTTCTGCCCTTTAAACCCCTCCTCAGGAAGTAGGTAGGAGGAGCAGGCTCAGCGGAAGGAAGTAGGTAGGAGGAGACTACAGTAAGCATGGCATAAAACAGAGGCCTGCTTCACTCTGAAGCCTCACGCCTGCAGATGATGCATCTTGCTCTGATGTGTCCAACATCTGCCATCTTCCTGCGTCATCCGTGCGGCATGAACGGCCGCTGAAACAAAGTTAAACTGTGACAGTAACATTGACAATGGATCACATATTTTTTAAAACATCAATAATAGTGCAATAAACATTCATATGGCAATTTATTAAAGTAGGTTATGTTACATATTCTTATTGTGTTGAATTAATTTCACTTTAATAATAAAAGAGGGATTTTTCACAATTGTCAGCTGATCTAAGGATCACAATTTAGGTCAATAGGCCCCATTTAAGGTATCTTCATAAGGGATTGGTGAGAAATAGAAGGGTGATCATCGGATCACTTCATTGTGCACGTTAAGCTAATATTGGGTCCCAAGATTGGAATTCTTGCATTACTGGGAGGTTTTTTAGATTTTGGTTGTTTTAGTTCTCTGATGCTGCCAGTCAAATTTCAGGTGGATTTATTATTTTAAAGGGATAGTAATACTTCGTTTTAACTTTATTTTATTTTGTAGGCATTAAAAAAACATGAATAATGATATAAGTCTTATCTCCCAAACCTTTATGGTTTAAGAGATATTCACAAGCAAATTATCCCCCTCCTGCCCCTTTTACTGATGTAACACTTTTCAGCCAGGGCAGAAGGGAGGTGCCCAGGTAGACTGCAGAGAGGACAATCTTCAATTAAGATAACAGAAAAACCTGAAAAGCTTGTCAAGGGGGGCAGGGCTTTCATTGTTCTCATAGGAAGAAGATTGTCCCCTTCTGTTATCTGTCTGGTCTATGGACTGGATTCCACATCTGAGAAGAGATTGTTTACAGTAGGTAAAAGGGGCGGGAGGGGAAACTTTGCTTGTGAATATCTCATAAACCATAAAGGTTTGAGAGATAAGACTTATATCATTCTTCATGTTTTTTTAATGCCTACAAAATAAAATAAAGTTAAAACGAAGTATTACTATCCCTTTAAGCATGATAACTTCATCAAAGGATGACAAACTAAAAACTATAGCCACCTCTTCTGGCCACACAGTTACTGTCTAGCTTCTAGCTCTGTGACTATCAGGGGTATTGCTGAAGCATCAGCATTCTTCCTACTAGTCTGTTGTTTCCATCTGCATTCTGAAATCATCCCCATTCATCCATCAGTTGTATCCTGAGAAGGCAAGGAAGGTATTTAAAGGGATAGTAATACTTTATTATTACTATCCCCCATATTATAGATATTTGCAAAACAATTTAATAGCCCCCAGGTTCATCTCTCAAACCTTTATGGTTAGAGAGATAACTGAAGGCAAAGTTACCCCCTCCCTGAAGTCAGAGTTGTGCTGACTACAGGGATTTCTGATCTGACTTTCATTGTGCGGCTCTGCAGCAGAGCCACAATCACGTTAGGGACAAAGAATTATTTCACTGAAACGATCTTCTACGTGTGATTGCAAACCAAGCGCATACCAAGCACAAACCAAACACATGCAGAAGACCGTTTCAATGAAATAATTCTTTTTCACTAACGGGATCTCGGCTCAGCTGCAGAGCTGCACGCCTTTCGTACGACAGACTTCCCCTGCAGTCAGTACAATGCTGACTTGAGGGAGGGGGGACTTTGCCTTCAGTTATCTCTTAAACCATAAAGGTTTGAGAGATGAACCTGGGGGCTATTAAATTATTTTACAAATATCTACAATATGGGGGATAGTAATAATAAAGTATTACTATCCCTTTAAAGCAGCTTCCCAGGGCTATCATGGCACAGTTGTTTATCTTCACCAGAGAGTCATCCTTGCTTGTTGCAGTTCCTGTTCCTGATTCTGTTACCTCACCTTGGCTTCTTTACTTTGCTTTCTTTGAACCTGTGCTCCCAGCTTTGACTTTGGCTTTGACCTGTGTAGTGGCCCTGACTGTGGCTTCCTACTTTGGTGGAAATCGAACAGGAAGAGTAGAGAAATCCAGCCTGAGCCTGAGTTCGATGGTGAGTGAAACTCCTGCCTCATCATCGGTTTCTTTTGCTAGGGTCTGGGCATGGGAAGACGTAGTAACTGTCCACAGCCAAGCACCCTGTCACGGTTTGTTAAGACTCTCAGATGCAAAGTTAGGTAAAAACACAACTTTATGAAAAGTTTAAGACAACCCCATAGGATAACATACACATTCATACATATATATTGAAATGACAGGAAAAGCAATAGTAATAGCGATACAGGCTCTACCGACCCTGCCAATATACCGGGCAAGGCAGCCAGGAAGTTGGTACAAGGAATTGATAGGCTCTACCGGCCCTGCCAATATACCAGGCAAGGCAGCCTGGAGACCAGTACACGGAGAAATAGTAGGCTCTATCGGCCTTGCCAATATACCGGGCAAGGCAGCCAGGACTGGTACTCTAAGGATAGTAGGCTCTACCGGCCCTGCCAATATACCGAGCAAGGCAGCCAATAGGCAGACAGCGAGTATACAGGCTCTACCAGCCTTGCCAATACCGGGTAAGGCAACCCAAGATGTTACAAGAGAAATAGGTTCTACCGGCCTTACCAATATACCGGGCAAGTCTGCCTAATAAGGAGTGAGTGGCAACCACTGAAGCCTCAGTGACTGTCTAGGTGGCAACAACAGTCACAAGGATGACATGCAGAGGCTAAGTCAGCACAAGTGGCAAGCCAAGGAATGACAGGAGACCACCAGTACCCGCGTCCTGGGAAACCAACGGAGCTGCCTAGGACTTGACAGCTATAACCAGCTTAGAGAGAACCAGTACCCGCGTATTGGGGACACAGTAACACAAATCGGTAATAGACTCAAATAAGGTGGAGCGAACCAGTACCTGTACTGGGAGACCAATCTCTCTTCCGGTGCAACAGCAGCCGTGAACAGGAGTGAGCTAGTAGCCACGTACTGTAATCTTAGACTGTACCGGTGCAACAACAGTCGGTTATTGGTGAAGCGAACCAGTACCCGCACACTGGGGAAACCGTCACTCTTCCGGTGCACAGCAACCGCTAACAAATGTAAGCAAACCAGTACCCGTGTACTGGGAACAAGTCTCACAAGGTGCAACAGCAGCCGGGTGGCTAAGGAGCGAACCAGTACCCTCGTACTGGGAAACCTAAACAGATATGTTGCAATAGCAGCCGGGTGGTTGTGGAGCGAACCAGTACCCGCGTACTGGGAATGCTAATCGTATCCTGCAATAGCAGTTGGATGGCTGTGGAGCGAACCAGTACCCTGTACTGGGAATGCTAATCGTATCCTGCAATAACAGCCGAGTGGCTGTGGATCGAACCAGTACCTGCGTACTGGGAACGCTAATCGATCCTGCAATAACAGCCGGGTGGCTATGGAGCGAACCAGTACCCTGTACTGGGAACGCTAATCATATCCTTCAATAATAGCTGGGTGGCTGTGGAGCAAACCAGTACCCGCGTACTAGATAAACCAGCAAGGAGTAGAAATGTCGCCAAGGCGACCCGGGAACAACAGCTGACTACAGGCGAAATGGATAGGAACCCACTAGGTGAAAACAGGAACCAGCACTCAGACGGTCAACCGGATCAGGAACGGCAGCGGGGACTGGCAGCAGGAAGCGGTGACACAACGGCAACTCCAACCGGATCAGGAACGGAAGCAGGAACCACTGAACGGGTAACTCAGGAACATGACGATCTCTGGTAGCAGGAACACAGCAAAGGGCCCAGGAAGCTCAGGAACATAATGGAGATATGAGCAGCATAGAGCCAACACGAAAGGGCAACCAAAGGGTGCCCAGGCTCAGTCTAAATAGGCAATGCAGGGCGGGCTGAAGGCAGACAGCCAATGGAGAGCCCAATACAGGTAACTGACACAAAAAGGCAGCAATCACGGGCACCATGATACACCCTCAGGATCCCCTACCTACTCTTTTGGTGTACCACCTCTGTCAGCGTAACCTACCCACCAGCTGATAGCAATTCTATAGATGCTCGGATGTGGCAGTTTATGTCCACCCATTGCACATTATGTGGTTCTCTGACCACTCATGGCAATTAGGTTAAGATTAATCACAAGCAAGGAATCATGGAGCATCTGAGGCGATTCCATACCACAGTATATGCTAAGTTGGTGGAGAATTCATCATTCTTACTAAATCTTCTTGCTGTCACATGTCCTTAGTGGAGCTGATAAGGGGCATAGTGACAGCAGTATTTGGTTTATGGGGGGATGATTTGATATTGTGGACCTAGGTGTCAAGGTATATGGTTGTAGTTGTGCCAGTTGTTTGATACGAGCACAAATGTGTCCATTGTTCCCAGTGCTTCTCTTATTTCACAATGTTTTGTTAAACACACTGTGCACATTGCAGTTGTAGTGCTGCTACTGCCTCAGGGGCATCACTGGATCATGAATGAAGTATCGCTATGGTGTTGGAAAACAAATGTAGGTGAGCGCACCAAAAATAATGATATGACTGGATAATTAAATGAAATGAGAATCTCAGATATATAATAATTCTCACAAGACTATCTGGTCACTGCTGGAAGAGGTAGCAGGACTGAAGTCCAGGTGCAGGACTGGAGCGGTGAAGCAGGCAGATAGAGGAACCAGCAGGGAAGTTGATAAGTTCATGACTGATGAACAGGCCTAGAGTCATGGCAGGCAGCATAGGTTCAAAGTCAATGGCCAAGCAGTGGTCAGGGCAGGCAGTGTAGTCAGGGCAGGTGGCAAAGGTTCAGAAATGGTAAGGCATTCCAAGGTCAAATCCAGAAGTTTAAGCAGAAACCCAGAATCAGAAGTAATCAAAAGTTAAGCAATATCTAAGCACAGGACAAAGGGTTCTCTGGGTGTAAATAGTCACATGGTGATGTCACTGTCAATGCTGCAATTTGCTGGAATGACTCTGTGTGTCGTCGGAAAGACGCTGCGTGACTATGTGGCCAGAATGACCCTTTAAGTCCACATCGCCGGAATGACGTGTCCACATCACTGAACAGAGGCTGCACGTGCATGTCACTGTGATGACATTGCACGCTGATACAGAGATGAGGAAGGCCTGTCACACATGGAGGAGGAGGATGCAAAGCCGCCATGATTGTTTGAAGAGGATGACGCAGAAGCACCATGATGGTCTGACTGACATTTAAACATACTCCATCTTCATTAAGATGCATGGCTTTGACCATGTCCCTCCATTATCCGGAGGTGGAGATCAAGCCAGATTGCTCCACGAAAGAGAATTCAAGTGAATCTGTAAACTGCAATCAATGACAGCAAAGGGACGTAATAAAGTACTGTCCTACACCTTTATATACTGAATTCCTGCACATATAGAATGCAGTCTTGAACATTTCTATTTGATCGAGTGATACCTAACAGTTCAACATTATCACTGTGTTGTCTCAGAGGCGTATCATATGGCGTCTAGCAGGGCTAGGAAGGATAGGTACATTCTTCCATTCATTAAGGTGATGGAGCATAGTAGTATTTTGTTATGATCTGAACGATATACAGGTTGGAGATTGGTGTCTACACATCACCTGCAATTTTGCTATGGTATTGATGATTTCAGGGAAGGGGCAGGTGGAGAAGAGTGAATTTCTTCTTCTTCTTCTTCTCCACAAATCTCCTTTACTGGCTGTGGCAGATGATGATGATGCCTCAGAATCAGCACCAGAAATAAGACCAGGATTAATGGTGGCTGGTGGAAGCTGTCCTTGTCTACTGGCAGCACTTGCAGCAGGTACAGGCTGCTGACGTGTGCTGCTGCTCATACTGCTAGCCAGTTCTGCCTTCTTCAGCAGAATTTCCCAGTGGGACAATGCAGGGGAATGGGAACCACAGGCTCAGGGTATGTGGGCTCCCTTGACTGCTAGTCTGGCTGCTGACTTCCTCTTCCACCTCAGCATTAGGGCCCATCCAGTTAGTCCCAGCAGCTGCTCCAACACCACCACCCTCACTCCCACCAGTCTCTGGCTGCTGTGTGGTACTGGTGCTGCTTGGGGGTGACATGTGTGATTTAGGGTCCCCAGCTATCACACTAGCCATAACCTCCCCCTCCTCAGAATTACAAGGTACACTGGCAGCAGACGCAGCAGACACAGGCAGCTGACCTGTGCTGCTCACACTACTTACCAGTTCTGATTGCACCTTTATCACAATTTTCACCCAGATGACAAGTGGGGGATTGGGAATCATTGGGTCTTTGGATTCTGGGCTCTGTTCCTTCCATGTTGGTGGTGGTGACTTCATCCTCCTCATCTGTGTCACTGGATTCATCACGGTCTTTCCAGCTCTGCCTTTTTTTATTACGGGTATCCATATTGTCAGCCAATACTATCAGTCTCTACTACCCTTATTTCACTAATTAAATAGCCTTTAAACCACTTTTTGCCCTCTCTATCTCTGTAGCTGCTTACGCTCCATTTTACTTCCTGTTTACCTCATGTTTTTGCCATGAAAATGGAAGTTATTTATTGTATGTTGGTGGGAAGATTTATCCCATTGAAAGGCATAGGTGAAACATGGAAACATTGTCATGAAATTGTTTTTGGTGTAAGAGAAATTAAGAAGTTTTTAATGGTTTCGCTATTGGCAAAATGTATCATGAAAAAGTGGAGAACCACTTGGTTTTCATGGAATATCTCATGAGAACAAAATGGGATCCATCTCTAATGTCAATCTTTTGAATATATTTTATAATGACAATAATATATATTTACAGATTTTATCCTTCTCACAGTTATTTCACTGATACCATTTTATTCTTATTGGTGTGAACCTCAATGTTTTGAGTATATTTCAAATGGTAACATATTTTCATAGATTTTTATCCAACTCACTCTTGTTTTACTGACACATTTTTATACATACGGTCCTGAACCTCTATGGGATGTATATTTTTCAGAATGACAATAATGTTTTCAGATTTGTATTCTGCTCTTAGTTGTTTAACTGAAAGCTTGTTTAAAGGGATAGTAATACTTTGTTTTATCTTTATTTTATTTTGTAGGCATTAAAAAAACATGAAGAACAATATAAGTCTTATCTCTCAAACCTTTATGGTTTAAGAGATATTCACAAGCAAAGTTTCCCCCTCCCGCCCCTTTTTCCTAGTGTAAGCCATCTCTTCTCAGATGTGAATCTGGTTGTAAGACCAGACAGATAACAGAAGGGGACAATCTTCTTTGTATGAAAAGAATGAAAGCCCTTCCCCCTTGACAAGTATTTCAGGTTTTTCCCTTATCTTAATTGAAGATTGTCCCTCTCTGCAGTCTACCTGGGCACCTCCCTTCTGCTTTGGCTGAACGGGGGGGGATACTTTGCTTGTGAATATCTCTTAAACCATAAAGGTTTGAGAGATAAGACTTATATCGTTCTTCATGTTTTTTTAATGCCTACAAAATAAAATAAAGATAAAACGATGTATTACTATCCCTTTAAACTTACTGTCCTGGACTCCAATATGTTGAATATTCTTCAAAAAATAATAATATTATATTTTCACAGATATTTCTCCTTTCTACATTGGGCCCAGACCTCAATGTATTGAATATTCTCATTCTGACAATAATATATTTTCACACACACACACACACACACACACACACACACACACACACACACACACACACACACACACACACACACACACACAGTTGTATTACTGACATGTTTTTAAAACACACTGACCTGGACCTCATTGTCTTGAATATTTTTATTAAAAACAAAGATCATCTAGAAGCAACCTGAAGACCACTGATGAAGCCTCTTGTAGGCGATACACTTGGGGTAGTGCTGAGAGACTGTTTCTCTTGTTCTCATCTTTAATATGGATTAGTATTAGCCACACCTCTGTTTTAGTGTTTATGCACTTTTATGATTTTTATGCTTAAACGTTTATATACATTTTTATTTTATTTCACGTCCACTTTATGGATAGATCTCATATTCTGTATGTCTCATTACTTTCCGTTTTTGATGACTAGAGGGAACGTTTTGATTCATATTTGTTATCTTTCATTTCCAATCTTATTATGTTAAATATCTTTTTGCTATTCATTGGTTATGATCTTGGTAACATGTGACATTGGGATATGTCTCTTTTTCACTTTTTTGCAATTGTTTTTAAGTTTTTTTAATTTTGCCAATACAGAGTGGTATATTTTGATTGTTGAGTGGTATATTTTTGAGTGTTTTTAATGTTGTGCTATATTTTAATTATTATTGTAACTAGTTGAACAGCCCGTTACACGGGCCACAGTGCCTCTGGCAGCCGGTCGCGGGGCAGTCACACGCAGTGGAGACTGGCCGCGCCTCGGCTGATACAGAGCCTCAGGCAGCCGGTCGCGGGGCAGTCACATGCGGTGGAGACTGTCCGCGCCTCGGCTGATACAGAGCTGGGCGCTCCAAAGGAGAGCCCAGCTCTGTATCAGCAGCGGCGCGGGCAGTCTCTACTGCTCATGACTGCCACACGCGCAGCAGTGTCTACTGCGCATGTCGGGCGTTACACACAACTTGGTGAATTATTATATAGGATTAATATGTGAAGTATATCTTTCGTACAATCATTCTTTCCCTTGAGTGCCTCTCCAGTGGGTTTCTTTTCTCTGTCTTGTAGGGCAGTCCTGTATTTAGGCTGCCTCTAGCTGATCTTTGTTTTTTGTAAATGGCATTCTTCTTGAGTACATCGCACTAATTCATTGTTTATTATTATATTAGTATTTATTTTCTATTACTTATGCCAGTATGGGCCGCTTTTCTTGTTTATTATTGAATATTTTTATAATAACAATATCGCTTTTCACAGATTGTTATCCTGCTCGCAGTTTTTTCACTGACAATAGCTGCAACTAAAGAAGGATGCAAACTACACTCAAATCAGCACCCAATATCATTTTCAAAGGACGGAGATATCATTGTTGGTGGCATCTTCCAGTTGGCACTAATAAGTACTCCAAATGCTAAAGATTTCACAGAACCAGCTGAACATGTTTATTGTTCTCTGTAAGTAAATATAAGGTTATTAATTTACTCATTGTAATAAATTCATAGATATGCTAACATTTTCCAAATATAATCCAATAAGCAACTCTGTAAACAAGAGCGCAATCCAAAAATTATCTGAAAGTTTTACATATGTTTTATAGGGGTGGGCGAAAGGTGAGAAAAATTTTCTGCCTGACTTTTTGTGAAAAACTGGCCAATTTTTCTCTCTTTTTGCGAAAGTTTTCTTTTCTCAAATACAAAATGTTCCTCCTTTTCGACTATTTCTATACCTTTCACCTACATTTCCTATGGGTACAACATTTCCTACTGTAATGTTACTTCTTCTGAGGGCTGAAGTTTAGAAATAAGTGGCTGAAAGTCAAAGTTGGCCGTCCTACAGCATCATATGGCTTGAAAAATGTATTACAATGAAGAGTGCATTTGTCTTTTGGCACAACAAGAATTTAGAGCTTAAGTGACACTGACAGTACAACCTACAATGTGGCAGATCTGTATTGTAGTGGTGGTGGTGGGGGACTGGCATGGTGTGACTGATTTGTGTGTGTGTGTGTGTTTGTGCTTGCTGGAGGACAAATAACGGTTTCCACTGCAGTACGTGTCAATGCTGGCCACACACACTGCTTTGTTTGCCAGTAGTCCATGGGTTCATTGTTTCTGCCTAGAACGTTATCCTGCAAGTACACAGAAACCATCTCACATGCAGTGGGACCACTTCTAGGAGCTACATGGTGTTCCTGTGTGTCAGTTATGAATTGCTCTGTGTTCAGAATGGGATAGTCTGGTTGATGATGTAGGAGCTTCACTGGTTGAAATGCATCCCTGCCTTCCTTTTCACTATGCTGTCTAGATGTCTTGTGCACCCTCACTTTCTCCCTATCATTCTCCAAAATGCAACTCTCCACTCGACCAATAAGCATATCTCTATATTCATTGACAAAATCCAATTCCTCAGAGAGTTTCTGCTGATCATCATGATGCTCATGGTGCTTTGACAGAAATTCAGAATTTCTGAAGGTGGCAAGAGTGTATTCCTCATTGCTTTTAATGGACACTATGGAAGGATTTTGTTCAAAGCACGTAACATATCCTTTACCAGCTGGTTCATGTCTGTATTGTCATTATGGTAAGAATCCTCAGCCATGCTCTTCAGTTTTTTCTGCAGTAAAAATATCAGTGGTAAAATTTCACTAATTCCTGCCCCAATGCGACTCACCAGCATGGCTGCCTCCTCAAAGGGTTTCAGCAACTCACATACATCACACATTAGTTGCCAATGGCCAGGTAACAAAGAGGCTCCCAAAGCCTTCCAGTTTTGCATGGTGTATTTTCTAACGGTCTTATTCTGCTCATTCAATGCTTTAGCATGTACAGCATGGAATTCCACCTGGTAGGGTCCTCCATTTTCAGCTGGTGAAGGGGCAGGTTGTTACACTCTTGTATGGAATATAGAGAGTTGAGTGCACTGTTGGAGCGACTAAAATTGGCACAGATTTTGTGTACAATAGTAAGTATCTCTGTGGGGGTTTGGGATTTTGCCAGGAATCTGGTCACAACTAAATTTAGCACATGGGCAAAGCAGGGCACATGCACCATATCACCTATTCTCAAAGCAGCAACTATTATGGAGCCGTTATAAGCAGACACACAAAACCAGCTCTTAAGGAGCAGGGTACAAGCCATTCCTCTATCAACTGCTCTAACTTACTTAAAAAATCTACTTCTTTGTAGGACTGTCTCTCAAAACTCTGCATGCCCAAGGTGGCGTGCTGATGAAATGGGCTATCCTGCTGTTGTAGCTGCCTTTTACTCAACCTGCCAGAACCAGGAGCTGGATTACTGGCTGTCACCTGATGCTATAAGCTAATGTTGCCCACTGTTGGTGGTGGGAGGGAAATCCATTGATCACCAGTCACAGTCATATAGTCTGTGCTCTGCCCACTTGTCCACATATCTGTTGTCAGGGGAATTTTCTTGCCAAAAGCACTTTTAAGGCCTTTGCCCACCACACTAACCACCTGCTTGTACAATTCAGGCACAGCCATCCTGGAACAAAAACTGTGGCTTGGAATATGCCAGCGTGGAACAACACGTGACATCAGTTCTCTGAAACCTTGGTTTTCTACAAATGAATATGATAGCATGTCCACTGCCAACATCTTGGCAACCTTGCCATTCCACAGGCGTACTTTGGGATTGTTTTTGTGAAGTTTCTAATTCCTTCCCAGGAACTCAAACAGTGTGGATTGGCAGGACCTGGCAGAAGAACCCTAGAACTGTATTGCTTTAATAACATGACTAGAGGAAGTGGTGGAGGTAGAGGCAGAATGTCTGGGCAGTCTATGGCTCTTGCCACTTCCTGCAGCAAAGTCAGAGTCATCATTCTCCTCTGCAGCAGGAGTCATAGGTGTTATGAACTAATTGTTGTCAGTAACACACTCTCTGACATATAATTTACATTACTACTTCTCTTTTCTGCCCCAGAGCCCTGGGAACTTTTTAAAATGCTTCTGCTGCTAATTGTGGCACCTCTGACCTGCTGATAGTGTGTCTCCCAGTCAGACTTGTGGTTGTGCTTTAGGTGGGATCTCATAGAGACGTGAGCCTGCTGTCCCCCTGCTCAAGTGCTTTTGCACAGACAACAGATGGCAACATGATTAGCCTGAGGATCCTGAGTGAGGTATCTCCATACTGTGGACTTCATGGACTGAGGGGTTCCTGAGGCGCTGCTGCTACTACTTCTGCTGGGGCTAGATGTTGATGCAATTCTACTACTACTACTACTACTAGGTGTCAAAGGTGCAGCACTTCCAGCAGCAGCTGAGGCACTCGTCATATCTAACATAATGGATGTTAATAACCTGTGTATCAAGGTGCCCGTGATTCCTTTCCTGTCAGTTAGCCTGTAGGAGGCTCTCATTGGTTGCCCTGTGTTTAGCCCGCCCAGTATTGCCTTTATATACTGGGCTCCTGCACCTTATCACTGCCCTTTCGTGGTGTTCCTGTGCCAGTTCTACGTTTGTACTGTGGTTCCAGTGTATTGACTTGGCTTGCCTGACTACTCTCCTGTTCCTGCGCCTGTGTACCGACCCGGACTGCCTGACTACTCTCCTTTGGTTGTTTCCTGTGTACCGACCCGGCCTGGCTGACGTTCCTGCTCCTGTGTACCGACCTGGATTGGCTGACGTTCCTTCTCCTGTGTACCGACCCGGATTGGGTGACGTTCCTGCTCCTGTGTCCTGATCTGGCCTGGTTGACGTTCCTGCTCCTGGATCCTGACTTGGCAGTGCCCGTTGTGTACTAGTCGCCTCGGCGACATTCGGACTTCCGTTGCCTTCTGCTGGCATCTCCGTAGATCAGGCTGGCCTGTCTTCCTCTACGCAGAGCACCTCTGGCCTAGTTCCAGACCTAACCCGGTTGCAAGTGTTGCCTCCGTTATTTCACCGGTATAAGTGCACTGGTTCGCTCCGCTCTGTTTAACCAGTTGCTGTGTTGCCTCCGTGATTGCACCGGTATAAGTGCACTGGTTCGCTCCGCTCTGTTTAACCAGTTGCTGTGTTGCCTCCGTGATTGCACCGGTATAGTGCACTGGTTCGCTCCACTCTGGTTAACCGGTTGCTGTGTTGCCTCCGTTATTGCACTGGTATAGTGCACTGGTTCGCTCCACTCTAACAAACCCAGTTACAAGTGTTGCCTCAGTGAATGCACCGGTATAGTGCACTGGTTTGCTCCACTCTGTTTTACAGGTTGCTATGTTGCCTCCGTGATTGCACCGGTATAGTGCACTGGTTCGCTCCACTCTGTTTTACAGGTTGCTATGTTGCCTCCGTTATTGCACCGGTATAGTGCACTGGTTCGCTCCACTCTGTTTAACCGGTTGATGTGTTGCCTCCGTTATTGCACTGGTATAGTGCACTGGTTCGCTCCACTCTAACAAACCCGGTTGCAAGTGTTGCCTCCGTGATTGCACCGGTATAGTGCACTGGTTCGCTCCACTCTGTTTTACAGGTTGCTATGTTGCCTCCGTTATTGCACCGGTATAGTGCACTGGTTCGCTCCGCTCTGTTTTACCGGTTGCTATGTTGCCTCCGTGATTGTACCAGTATTGTGCACTGGTTCGCTCCACTCTGTTTAACCAGTTGCTGTGTTGCCTCCGTGATTGCACCGGTATAGTGCCCTGGTTCGCTCCACTCTGTTTAACCAGTTGCTGTGTTGACTCCGTGATTGCACCGGTATAGTGCACTGGTTCGCTCCACTCTGTTTAACCAGTTGCTGTGTTGCCTCCGTGATTGCACCGGTATAGTGCACTGGTTCGCTCCACTCTACCAAATCCAGTTACAAGTGTTGCCTCCGTGATTGCACCAGTATAGTGCACTGGTTCGCTCCACTCTGTTCACCCGGTTGCAAGTGCTGTCTCCGTTATTGCACCGGTATACTACCATTGGTTGCGCTCCTCCTTGTCAAAACCGGTTACTATTGTTGCCTCCGTTTTAGTACCGGTAACCCTACTGAAGTCTTCAGTGACCTGTATATTATGGACTCTAATTGAGGCGTCTCCTGATGCAGCTGGTCACCCAAACTCTTGAACTGTTCTCCTTGTCTGTGGACATTAACTCCTGCATTACTGGAACCTGTACCCTACATTGCCTGACTTGTGTCAGCATAACTGTTTGCCTTTTATATATATATATATGCTGGACCTGTGTGGGCATAATTAACCTGTTGTGTGTCTGTACTATATGTTATATACTACAGGACCTGTGAGGGTTCTTTATGTATTATTGTATTCAATAAAACTGTGTTTTTATCTTAACTCTGTGTCTGTGAGTCAAACATACCGTTACACTGTGTTGCCGTTGTTGTTGCTGCTGGGTACTCAAAACAGGGGTGTGTGGCTGAGTGGGACTTGGACTTGGAAGAGATGATGATGCTAATGATGACTGATAGGGTGACTGAGTACCTTTTGACATCTTTGCTTATCCAGGGTCAGACTTTCCAATGGTTTTCTCAAACATTTTATAGACAGGCACAGTGCTCCTTTTCAGTGGTGGAAAATTCTGCCTTTGCCTTTATGCTAACTTTATGGCCCAGTCATCATCCTCACTCTCACTCTCAACTTTATCTGTATCTGAACAAGAGCAGGATGCTGCAGAGATATATAAACCGGTTACTATCGTTGCCTCCGTTTTAGTACCGGTAACCCTACTGAAGCCTTCAGTGGCCTAGTATATTATGGACTCTAATTGAGGCGTCTCCTGATGCAGCTGGTCGCCCAAACTCTTGAACTGTTCTCCTTGTCTGTGGAAATTAACTCCTGCATTACTGGAACCTGTTTCCTGCATTGCCTGACCTGTGTCAGCATAACTGTTTGCTTTCTATATATATATATGCTGGACCTGTGTGGGTATAAGTAACCTGTCAGGCACAATGCTCCTTTTCAGTGGTGGAAAATTCTGCCTTTGCCTTTATGCTAGCTATATTGCCCTGTCATCATCCTCACTCTCACTCTCAACTTCATCTGTATCTGAACAAGAGCAGGATGCTGCAGAGATATATTCTAGATCTGCATCATCATCATCATCATCATCATCATAAGTCATCATTAAGTCATCCTCAGCATCTGCATCAGCTGCCACACACTGCCCATTACTCTTATATTCTTCTAAGCTTTTACAGTCCTCAGACTCTCTACTACTTTCAGGACAGGTGTTTTGGTGCTTGTTTGTATCACTGTCTGATGCAGCAGATGTTCAGCTGCTACACCTCCCTCCATTATGCTATTGCCATCAGCAACACTAGATTGTGACATGTTGTCGTCTCCATTGTTCTTCTTATGTGTCTCCTTATATGGTTCTTTTTTTGTATTGGCACTAGTTGTGCTGGAAGATTTGCCGGGACCTCGACAAACCACAATGTCCCTTGGAGGAGAGGGATCATCATCATTTACTGCACCTGCTGCAGCAACCATTGGACTAGCACTTTACACACGCCCCTGCACTGCTCCTAATCCTTCCCCCTCCCCCACCCCTTGTGTGTTTGCTGGACATTACTCAACTACTGTGTGTGTTTTTACTCTACAGTACACAACACCACTGATAGAGTGTGATGTCTTGCCTTAGCCCAGTCAACTGTGTGTCACCTAATATATTTAGTTGTTTGTTTATTTCTTTATTATTATTTTTTTTTAATTGTCCACATTATCTAATCACGGTTGGTGAAAATGAAAAATAAAATCAACAACTTTTATTGGCAGGGCCGGTAGAGCCTGTGTCTCATTCCATGTATCATTACTATGCTACTATGTAAACCGCTCTATATATTGTATGTGTATGTTACCCAGTAGGGTTTTCTTTAACTTTTCAATAAAAGTTATGTTTTTACCTAACTCTGTGTCTGAGAGTCATAACAAACCGTGACAGTACGAAAGGGCCATGGCCTCAGATAATAAGAGCGATGGTAATACACAGATCATCCATTGGAGGATGGATGTACATGAGCAACGCCTGGATCAGCTAGCGGTAGCGATCCAAACCATTCTTGAACACACTGTACTCTCAGATAAGTCTGTTCCAAGTCCGGTGGTCTCCCCAGGTCAGACACCGGAGAACGATACTATTATCACGGTGCCCGTAATTGCTGCCTTTATATGTCAGTCATCTGTAGGGGGCTCTCCATTGGCTGCTTGCCTTCAGCCCGCCCTGCATTGCCTTTTTAAACTGAGCTTGGGCACCCTTTGGTTGCCCTTTCGTGTTGTCTCTATGCTGCTTGTCCTGCATTGAGTTCTGAGCTTCCTGGGCCTTGTCGCTGTTCCTGATTGCCTGTGGTCATCTAGTTCCTGCTTCCTAGACGCCTGGTTCCTGCATCCGTTCCTGATCCGGTTGGAGTTGCTGTATCTGTTGCTGTTTCCTGCTACCGTTCCAGATCCGGTTGACCATCTTCAGAGCTGTACCTCTTCATCCTCGGCTGGGTTCCTGCTGTACCATCTCCTGGGTTCCTGTCTCACCCTGTGGTCTGGGCGACATTTTCATTCATCTGTTGATTTCCCAGTACGCAGGTACTGGTTTGCTCCACGGTAACCGGCTGCTGACGCACCGGTAGTGTCTCTGTTTATTCCAGTACGTGGGTACTGGTTTGCTTCACTATAACCGGCTGCCGACGCACCGGTAGAATCTCGGTTTACTCCAGTACGCGGGTACTGGTTCTCTCCACTTATCAGAGGCTGTTCTGTCCTAGACAGCCTGACAGGTTGAAGGTTTACTCCAGTACGCGTGTACTGGTTCGCCCCCGGTAGCTATTGCGCTATCTCAGTACCGGTTATGACTGTGGGTCACTGCTGGCATTTGTTCCATTCATGTGTGGCTGATAGTCTATCCATCTTTATATCCAGTGGGCCTTGCTTGTCATCTTAGGTGACTGGTGTCTCCACCTAGCTAGTCACCTCGACCACCTGTGCTGCCACCATTGCCAGCCGTCTAGGCTGCCTTGCCCGGTATTGGTAAGGCCGGTACAACCTGATCGTTTCCATCTCTCCTTGGGTTGCCTTACCCGGTATTGGCAAGGCTGGTAAAGCCTCATTACTCGCAGTCTCAGTCCATGGGCTGCCTTGCCCGGTATATTGGCAAGGCCGGTAAAACCTCATTTCTCGCAGTCTCAGTTTCTTGGCTGCCTTGCCCGGTATATTGGCAAGGCCAGTAGAGCCTCTTCTTCATTGCACTAGCCTCCAGGCTGCCCTGCCCGGTATATTGGTAAGGCCGGTAGAACCTGTTACCATCTTGTGCCAACTAAGGTTGCCTTACCCGGTGTTGGCAGGGCCGGTAGAGCCTGTGTCTCATTCCATGTATCATTACTATGCTACTATGTAAACCGCTCTATATATTGTATGTGTATGCTACCCAATAGGGTTTTCTTTAACTTTTCAATAAAAGTTATGTTTTTACCTAACTCTGTGTCTGAGAGTCATAACAAACCGTGACACCATGTTACTCTCGCTCTGTGTAGTCTCCGGATTTTGTCTGACCTGTGACTCTGACTGCCTACTCACTCCCTACATTACCTGCTTTCCTGACCTGTAGTCTCGGTGCCTCCTCGCTCTGGCCTGCTCTCAATGTTTGTTGCCTCTGTTCGTAGACCAAGTGGTGACTTATACTTATTCCACCATTCTTCTGTTGTCCCACTTCAGCCACTTCAATAGTCTCAAGATCTGGAGTAGTGCAGTGCACAGCACAGTGTGCAGCTCTGGAGGGACCTTGGGTCCTATTTACATTTGTCTGGGGTTCTGTGTGGGCTATATTATTATTACTGTACTTATTAAATAAAGGTGGATTTATATTTTATATTCATGTCTGTCCTTCTTTGCCTGAAAACCGTGACATCCCATTCCCTTTCAGCTGCCTAATCATCTTGCTCCTTATACAACTCAGCAGCAACAGTACGAACAGCAGTTGCAACTCAGGACTCAGGAGGACGTTTGACAGTGGCCACTGGCCAACATGACCTGCTGGCATTGGGCCAGTATGCAATTTTAAATTTTTTTCTCAGGACTTCTGTTTTGGAAAAAAATAAATAAATAAATTAAAAAAAAAAACTATTTCTACAACAAAAATAAGCAATTTTTGGGGGGTTTGTTTCTAACAAGCCTAAGTCCTACAAATTGATGTTTCCTTAGGGCTTGTGCCAAACAAGCTTAAGTCCTACAATCAATGTTTTTTCAGGGATTGTGCCAAACAGGCTTAAGTCCTACAATCAATGTTTCTTCAAGGCTTGGACCTCTCATTTAAGTATAAGTCCTACAAAGGCCTCTAACAACAAATCTAACAAATCATCCTCTACAAAATACTCTATCAAGTCAGGTATCAGTCCACCCCAGTGGCAGCTTATGTCAGGGGGTTCCTTTCTCTATCACTTTACATATAAATGTCTTATTTTATTGATTTATTTTTTTATTAACTGTCCCCCCAATAGCAGTCAACAAACCCCCCAAAACAAATTCCCTGTTCAAATGATTAATTCATTCACCAACACAGGCCCCCTCCTCCTCAGACCCCTTTATAACATGTCTTATGGTTTTTATTTTATTTTATTTAGGATTAAATTTTTTATTAACTGCCCCCCAATCCCAGTAAACAACCCCCCAAAAATCACCCCCTGTTCAACTGATTCTTTCCCCACACCCCACCAACACAGGCACCTCATGCCCCTTTTATACGATGCCTTTGGGAAAGAAAATAATATTTGCTATGTGTTGTGTGTAACTTCAACGTTCCCATTGATCTCAATGGAATGAGCTAGGAGAAAAAAGTGGAAAAAAGCGGAAAATCGACACTTTTCACTGGAAATTTTTTGCCAAGCGGAAAGTGCAATTTTTCTCTGATTTCAGTTTGAGGTGGAAATTTTCACCCATCCCTACCTATATCGCTCCTTAAAGGGATAGTAATACTTAAAATGTAAATAAAAATATGTTGTAGAGTTTATTCCCCGGAGTAAAACAAGATCACTCCCACTGCTGAAAGGTGTTTCATTCAAAAGTTATTAATTTTCAAAGTTGAAATTTTTAGGTGCAATATCACAGTGACCTGAAATTGTACAGTGGCGCTGTTGCTACACCATCCTATGGAGATTTATGGTCCCGGGACCAGAGCTGTCCATAGGATCATGTAGCAACAGCGCCACTGTACAATTTCAGGCCACTGTGATATTGCACCTAAAAAATTCAACTTTGAAAATTAATAACTTTTGAATGAAACTCCTTTCAGTGGTGGGAGTGCTCTTGTTTTACTCAGGGGGATAAACCCTACAACATATTTCTTTTTACATTTTAAGTATTACTATCCCTTTAAATGTTGCTTTCCCCATGTCAAGTTATTAGGACTAACAATCTGAATTATTTTTTAACTATACAACCCAAAATGTGGTCTAAGAACCTGTTGTTTTTAAATATTTGTTTATGGAATAACATTTAAACTTATAGATAAAAACCCTTGTCTGGAAGGGGCTTTGGACACAAAACATAAGTCTCACTGGCACAGCCTTTACTTTGTTGCTTGTGCAACCCCATAGACTGATAAGGTCATTTTAGACATCACATCCCTGGCAGTCTATGGGAGTTACAGTCATAGTTGCATGTGACTGAGCCATGACGAAGACTAGGGGACACTCAGATCCTCATTCGGCTCTTCCACTAAACACTGGGGCTAATAGTATGGACATGGTTTCACTGTGGTAGCGCCGTGAAAGCTGATGGTGTTGACAGATACTTGGTACCTACAAAGAGTGGAGGCTAGAGAGTGAGGGTTAGAGATCGATGCTTGGAATCGTAGGAGTCCTATTGGAATGTCCTTGCAGTAGCCCTGGCTATAGTAAAGGTGCTGGCCACGAAGCCAGATGTCTGACCCCATTTGTGCCGTGGCTGGGACCAGATAAAATACTTCTCATACTTGTAAGCTGTGGATAGGTACCAAGCATAAAAAGGACCCTAAGGTGCAGACAGCGCTAACAGAAGAAGAACTCCCTAGTGACCAGGCATTGGACGCAGGGGAAGCCCTTAAGAAAAAAAGGTGAAGAGGTACCAAAAGAAAGAGAGAGGCTGAAGAGTGTGAGGCTCAGACTGCAAAAAATACCGAATTCCAGTAAAAAGGCACTTGAAGGCCTGGAGGGCACAGGAGATGGGACCCTGTGCTGAGGAGGATAAGGATCCAGTGGAAAAATCACCTGGCAGTCCTATAAAGCTGAACAGTCTATGGGTCATAATATAAAAAATAATGTAGCAGCCAAGAAGGCTGGAGAGAAGAGAGCTCGGTCACAGACTCCCAGCACATCTGTCTATTCCTGGGTCTGTACCAGAATGGGAGTGAGAGATAGCAAAACTTGTACCAGTCTGACCGACTGAAAATGGAGCATCTCAAATGCTGAGAAGCAGTGCTCTGAGAATAGAACTCTCTGGTAACAGACACCAGACTGTCGATCTATGACTGGGTCTGGACCAGGGTGGGAGCATAAAAGAATACTCGTGGCAGCCTGACCAGCTGAACATAAGCCGCTCTGGCGAAAGGTTGTTCCTAAAATCTACCGTGCAATGCCCGAGGATGCAGAGGGGTGTGATTGGAGGAATACAATGTAGCAGCCAGAAGGCTCAAGCAGAGCACCTTAAGCTGTGAGAGAGTAGGCAACAATGTAGCAACCTCATGGGGCTGAATCGTCCTGCTCAGGCCCAAGGAGCAAGAGGAACGGGCTGAGAGATGGAAAAAGCAGTCTGAGCACTCACCAGAGCACATCGACCTCCGAATGGGCCGAAGAGAGCTGAGAGCACTGCACAGGCTTCCAAGGAAGAGACAGAGAGGAGAGTCAAAGCCAGGCTGGGTTGTCAACAGAGAGTCAGAGAATCAAGGTACCTAAGGGCTAAAACACAAGCGCAGTCAAACAGAGAAAGCCAGAGTCCAAACCAGGAGTACAAAACTAGTGCAGCACAAAAGGGAAACCCAAAACATAGTCAAAATCCGAAACTCAGGTCAGCAGCAAACAGAAGTCCAGATAACATCAACAGTAACAAAACAAGATTGATTACAGGCGCCCAGGTAAGGGAATGACACACCTATAAATGTTCACTAGCCAATCCTGAGGCTGGAGTACTCCAGGCGTCAGGTAGGAGGTGTAACACACTGGCAGGTCTGAAATCAGAGGAGCAGACCCATCAATAGGCCTCAGTTTGGAGCAAGGCATGGAGGAGGAGAGATACTCATGAAATGTTGCGTGTGTAATATTAAAAAAGCTTAACTGTTTAAATATTTAATATTATCTGGTATTTTTTATAATATTATAGAAAACCGTTGTCTTTGGTGTGCTTCTTTTCCTGCTCTCTGTGACCTGCCCCTTGACCTCTACTTGGTCCCACCGGTGTTCCTTTTTCCTGTGTTTCCATGTCACCCCTCACCCTTTTGAACCCTTATCTCCATCATTTTGCTATTCATTTCAGACAGATCTGGAGTTTTCCTCTGATCCTAAGAATCTGTGTATGAAATGAATCATAGATGTTTCTCTCCTCCTAGTTGGTAAGTACCACCAATAGAGTAGTCATGTAAGGATTTCTCTGCATGAGTGTGAATGTCTATTTAGTGTATCTTTCATTCTGATTAATTCAATGTGTTCAGGCTGAGAGCTGCTATGGGCAGAGATATCTTTAAAGTCCACACTGTTGGTATTTCTTAAACATAGTTGAGAAACATGGTGTTAGGGAACAAATGTCTATATTAAGGAAGAAGAAAAGGGACAATTCTGGAATAAACCGGCTAAACCATAGGTGATCAGGAAAAAGTCCCCAAAATCTCATTGATTTGATGGGGATTAAAAAAAATAATTTGTAACAAAAACAAAGAGGCAAAAGATGGTGATAAGGTGGGGTGTATAAACATTTGCAATGTACTGTTTTGTAAAATATATATATATATATATATATATATACACTCAATATCAAGGTTATAAAGAGATAAAAAGCTGGTGTCAAAGAATTCTGGTCTCGTGGTGCCAATATTACAATATTTTGAGAAATGTATGAGCAGGTGTTTTAAAGATTACTTAATGTTATTGCAGGACATCTCTACGATATATACGTCACCTGGTGGCCTTTTTATTTGCTATTGAAGAGATCAACAAAGATCCTGACATCTTACCAAACATCACCTTGGGGTACGAGTTCTACGATTCTTGTTATATTGAGAGCCTGACCGTGGCGAGTTCACTAAGAATTCTATCAGGACAGAAACAGGCTACTCCGAATTATAGATGCAACAACAAGGGAGTGTTGGCTGCCATCATTGGACACCTTATGTCATCTCCTTCTTTTCATATTTATAATATGATTAGTAGATACAGACTCCAACAGGTAAACACCTATTAGAATTTGTAGCATACTACACATTTACATTAATACAGTCACAAGTGGAATATTCTGCAGATATGCAGATCTGGATTTACATTACAAGCTCCTCCAGATAACAGCACCCTAGGCGCCTCATATAACCACAGGCTTCTCTGTACATGAACCTGTTCACAGACTAAGCCATTGCTGAATAGCATAGAAAATACTGTTTTCTTCTAACATACAGGCAGAAACTCCCCCAAAAAACTATTAACCTTGGATGCTAAAGATGCTTTGCAACCAAGCAGTTAAATCATGACCAGTAACTTGTTATATAGACTGGTAAATAAAGTCACCACCTAATACAGAATCAGATATGAGGTTATGGGACGTTTAGTGGTATCCCATAAAGTATTACAGTCTAGGCAGTTGCCTAATCTGCCTAATTGGCATATCTGCAGGGAAATGTGGTACAATAGACAGTTGTCCAGTCTGCCTCACTGCCCTACAGAAATGCTGATTAACCTAATGAATAGTTTTTGCTAAACAAATCTATTGTGCTTCTATGAAGAAGTAAATTGGAACCTAAATATTTGTCTAGCAATAGAGTTATAATATCTAGGCTGTGCAAAAGCATTTGATACAGAACAACACAGGAGGTTGGCCTATAAAATAAGAAAATTGTAATTGTATAGATAATTGGTTGAAGGATGGTGAACACTGCATTGTTGTAAATAGAATATTCTTAAATACATTCTAGGTAGAGAGAGGAGAACGTCAGTGTTCAGTATCTGTGCCACTGTTTTTTATGTTTATAATCGTCCTGGAACTAGGCATGAAAAACAAAATGGCAATATCTGCATATGACAATAAATTATGAAGGGTACTATACTCAGAGCAGGATGATGGTCTGAACTTGTAATGGCAGATTGGGTAAACAAATGGAATATGCTATTTAATGTAGGAAACTTCATTAAGAAAATACAAAAAAAATGCTAGTTATGAACCTAATAAGAACATTATAGGAGACTCTTGGCTGGAAACATATCTTCGAGTACTTATAAAATGCAAACTCGGCTTTGTTATCCTGCATAAAAAAGGATCTATCACGGTGCCCGTGCTATTCGGCGACATTCTGTCAGTCTACACTCCTGCTTAACACCTATTGGCTCAACTATGATTGTCCCGCCCACTATTGTCTTTAAATACTGGGTTCTGGCACATCTCCGGTGCCCTTTTATAGTGTTCCAGTACAAGCGCTTGTTCCTGATTATTGTGTGTTACGAGTGTATCGACCCGGCCTGCCTGACTACTCTGCATCTCGTTTCCTGTCTGTGCACCGACCCGGAACGCCTGACCATTCTGCTTCTCATCTCCTGTGTACCGACCCAGCTTGGCTGACATTCCTGCTCCGTGTACCGACCCAGCTTGGCTGACATTCCTGCTCCGTGTACCGACCCAGCTTGGCTGACGTTCCTGCTCCGTGTACCGACCCGACTTGGCTGACATTCCTGCTCCGTGTACCGACCCGGCTTGGCTGACGTTCCTGCTCCGTGTACCGACTTGGATTGGCTGAGATTCCTGCTCCGTGTACGGACTTGGATTGTTCTACGTTCCTGTTCTGTGTGATTCCACCTGGTTGGGCTGCTGTCTCCTCTGCACGCCCTGACCGGTCTCTGGTTAAGGCTAGTGCTTCACTCTTGCTGTCTGTGGACAGCTGTGCAGTTGGTCTCGGTTGCCTCCGTGTCGCCCCGGCAACATTCCTATTGGTCTGCCTTATGAACCATCCCAGGTTGGGTGTCTCTCAGGGCGAGTTGCTCAGATTCAGTTACTGCTACGGCAGTGCTCTGGTTGATCATATCTCCGTTAATGCCACGGCAGTGTCAAGTAGCCTAATCTCCGTTACTGCCAAGGCAGTGTCCAGTTACCTAGTTTCCGTTACTGCTACGGCAGTGCTCAAGTGGCTCAGCCTCCGCTACTGCTACGGCACTGTAAAGCTCCTACACTAATCCCAGGGTGGCCACAGCCCACACTTCTACACTCAGATCCAACAGATTCGGAGAACCAGCAAGAGCCGGAACCTCCACACACGGGGGTGCCGATCACTGTGTCAGTGTCCCCTCTGTGTGTGTATGTCTATTGCATGTCTGGGTATATCTGTTGCATATCTGTGCATATCTGTTGCATGTCTGTGTATGTCTGTTGCATGTCTGTGTGTGTCTGTATGTCTGTTGCGTGTATGTGTGTGCGTATATCGGTTGCGTGCATGTGTCTGCATGTGTCTGTTGTGTGTGTCTGTTTGCTGTGTGTGTCTGTAGTGTGAGTGTATGTGTGTCTGTAGCGTGCATGTGTCTGTAGTGTGTGTGATGGTGTCTGTAGCGTGTGCGTGTGTCTGTAGCGTGTGTGTGTCTGTAGTATGTGTGCATATGTCTGTTGCATGTGTGTGTGTGCATATCTGTTACCTGTGTGTGTGCATATCTGTTACCTGAGTGTGGCATGTCTGTTGAACGCATGTGTTCCTGCGCATGTATGCTGCGTGTGTGTGTGTATACATCTCTGTTACATATGTGTGTCCATGTGTGCATCTCCAGTCTGTCTGTGTATGTGCATGACTTTTGCATGTTTCTGCAGCTCACTGCGTGTTGCAAATGTCTGTGTTTATATCACGGTGCCCATGTTCCTGCTCTGACGGCGACATTGTTACTGTGCCTAATTTCTATGCTGCCTTCTCATTGGCCTGACATCCTTGCTCCACCCAGGGCTTGCCTTTTTATATACTGTCACATCAATTCTAAGGCTCCCTTCCGTGGTGTATCTGAGCCTGACGTTTGTTACTGTGTTGCTGTATGTGTATGACCCGGCCTGCCTGACAACGTTCCTGTGTTTCCTGAGTACTGCTCCATTACCGACTGATCTGGCTGAGAACCCGCTCCGTTACTGACTAATCTGGCTGAGAACCCGCTCCGTTACTGACTGATCTGGCTGAGAACCCGCTCCGTTACTGACTGATCTGGCTGAGAACCCGCTCCGTTACTGACTGATCTGGCTGAGAACCCGCTCCGTTACCGACTGATCTGGCTGAGAACCCGCTCCATTGTTGAACTGATCTGGCTGAGAACCCGCTCCGTTACCGACTGATCTGGGTGAGAACCCGCTTCGTCTCTGAAATGATCTGGCTGAGAACCCTCTCTGTTACCGACTGACCTAGCTGAGAACCCGCTCCGTTGTTCAACGGATCTGGCTAAGAACCCTCTCTGTGCTAGTCTGCTTGGATTTTGAGCCGTGCCTTTGCTCCTGACCAGTCTGTGCTTCTGTTCCTTTGTAAACCAGTCCCGGCTGAGCCATTGTCCCTTTGCTATCTGTGCATGGCTGTGCCTCCTCCGTTGTCCTAACTGGCCAGCATTACATTCCATGGATTCCGGTTGCCTTGTTGGAGTGCGCCGCGTGGCACTAATCTTATTTTGTCGAGCCACATACTCCTACCTCCTGTGGCGGTGTGTATACGCAAAGTACCAGTACAGTGCTAGCAAGTGCTGACTGAGTTACTCTGATCTCTCTGTGTCTCCCTCTGCGCTAATTGCTGGCTCACTCCCTGTGGGAGTTCCTGTGTATCTCTGGGCGTCTCCTGTTAACTAGTGCAGTGCCTAGTCGGTCTAGGCAATCCTTGTGCTCCTTCGTGTTGCAGTGCCTGGATTAGGGCCAGCACTTGCATTAGCACACACTTCATGGTGTGTGGAGACCCTCTGCTCTAATCCCTGTCTAGTGGCCATCGGTTCTAGAGCCAGCATTTGCGCTTGTTCCACTGTCCTGTGAGGGGACACTTGTGGCCTTCCAGTGTTCCTCTATGACCCACCCCTAGCACTCTAGGGTTTACCATTTGTAAGTGGTGGCCTTGGACACCCTGGGACCCCTGTCCCGTGGCAGGCATCTGGGTCTCGTGCCAATTACCTGTTACGGTTTTTATGACACAGTTTTATTGAGTTAAAATTAAGGGGCCAGAATAGGTAATAGCAGTAAGGAAAGTAATGGATAAACTACAAGCCCAATGTAGCAGGAGCAGGTAGCGTGAGCAGAAACACAAGATTAAGGGTTAAAACCCAATACAAATAGTCAGTCTCTGTGGTGGTGATTAGGCCAACGCCCGGTGCTATGAACAGTCCCAGAGTAGTGAAGAAAAGCAAGCTCAAGCAGTGCGACTGAACTGAATCACAACCATCTAGCTGAATCGTAATGCCCAATAGTATAGTAAGGACCAACTGGAGCTGGAGCCAATAACCCCCACTGGGGTATGATAACGGAGAAGAGACACTGCCAGAGTCAATAGAGCCAGAACCAGGAGCACCCCTAGGTGCGGTAACTGGGGAGACACTGCATATGCAAATAGAACCGGAGCCAAGAGCACCCCTTAGGTGCGGTAACGGAGGAGACACTGCACAAGCCAATATACCGTGAGCCAAACTCACTTCCAGGTGCGGTCTGATATGACACTGTGAGCAATAGAAGACCAGAGCCAAGGCACCCTTACGGTGCCAGAATGGAGCAACACACTGCTAGAGTAACGGAACGCCCAATAGCACCACACGGTGCGACCACTCTATAGGAACGAGCACCTAGATATCGGTAATGCTCTGCAGTGTAAACGGTTAGGCTCGGTGATGGAGGCAACAAGATCAACAAGTGTTAAACGGCTCAGGATCGGAGGCAACAAGCTCGGCAAGTGTATGCAGACAGGCTCGGTAACGGAGGCAACAAGCACAGCAAGTGTTCTCTGACAGACTCGGTACAGAGGCAACAGCTCAGCAAGTACTCTCTGGCAGGCTCGGTAACGGAGGCAACAGACAGGCTCAATAATGGAGGCCACAGTAACCACAAGGGGCGTGATCAGTCAGGGCAAGCTGCGAGCAAGCTTCAGAATGTCGCCGGGCAAGAGCTCAGAGTATGCAGGAATACAGGAAGCAACACGGAGCAGGGACGTCAGCCGGAACCGGGTCAATCACGGAGCAGGAACGTCAGCCAGAACCGGGTCAATCACGGAGCAGGAACGTCAGCCAGAACCGGGTCAATCACGGAGCGGTAACGTCAGCCAGAGCCGGGTCAATCACGGAGCAGGAACGTCAGCCAGAACCGGGTCAATCACGGAGCAGGAACAGCAGAGTAGTCAGACGAGCCGAGTCGGTACACAGGAACACAGGATCACAGCAACAAAGGCGCAGGAACAAGAACACCACAAAAGGGCACCTGACAGTTGTCCTAGGCCCAGTATATAAAGGGACACCCTGGGCGGGCCAATCAAGCTCCGCCAATGGAAGAGCGCCACCACAGAGAGTGACAAGGAATCACGGGGACCGTGATATTACCATCTCCAGGACTTCCTGCCATCCTCTGTCCTGCTGTCAGCCGGGGTCCAGTAGCCTGATCTCTCCAGGTTCTCTAGAGAAGGGTTGCCTGCCTTTGATTCCTCCTGTTCCTGTATCCCATCTCAGTCATTCTGTTCACAGTCATTGCCTTATTGACTATATATATATATATATATATATATATATATATATATATATATATATACATATAGTGTTGTTTCGTATTGTGGGCCTGCAGCCTTATTCCTTGTATGCACTCTTTACTCAATAAAGTCATTTTAACCTTACTGTTCTGTCTGAGTGTTCATCAAAAACCGTGACAGTTTATCAGTGTGTCTACATTTCACACACGTACGCCCAACCGTCATAACACGACGGGCAACGCCGTCCCACATTGCTAGTGTATATATAAATATATATATATATAAATATATATATATATATGTGTATAGAACAAACAAGGAAAAGCGCTCTGTGTAACTATAAATAAATAAAAATTTATTCAAAACATAGATACATACAAAAAATTTGTATATTTAAGGTCCACTACTAAGAAATAAAAACTCTCAGCTGGACCAAAAAATCACAATATATAAAACATCAACTATCTCACTGGATGTCACAGTACCAAACCACCGTGTATCCAGAGGTTACAATGAAACAATACAATGTGTTCAGAATACTGATACACTGTTGCAATCAAACTGCTTAACAGATAATGATAAGGCTGGCCAGCATATATAAAAATGATTAATTGTAAAAACTAAATAATATAAATCCACTGCAATAAAAAAAGTCCAATGGGATATAAAGTGGAAGTCCAATGGGAAACAGTTTAATAACTCGTATCCCCACAAATAAACTCAATATAGCGCGTCACCTCACTATAAGTTAAAAACATCTCCTCTTCCACATATCAGCCTGTAAAATAAACAGTTCACACTCCCCCAACTAATAACGGAGGGGGTAACAAGCAGCTTATGGATCTCTGCTCTATCTAGCAGATCGATTGGCGTCTGAGCACAGCGGGGTATTCGTTCCGCTCTATCTAGCGGTAACACTCATAAATGTGAAAAGAGTGAATCTGACCTTACTCCAACTCGGTAATTATCCCCTCCAACAAGTCCTTGCATTGGCTCCCTCGTCCGTTTTCAATATCTTGGTAGCACTTGTACAAGATCCTCCGTACGCATACCGTACATGAGGCCGTTGGGCCAGATAGAACAAACCGCCACGTGGAGTAGGAAAATGCAAGGTCCTCGCTTGTAGCTCCTTCACAGGAATCACCAATACTGATCAGCGTCTTTAATCACCTGCGCACGTGATCCCTAAAGCTGCTGCCAACTTATCTGGCCGAATACACATAAAATTCCGTACTCTATGCAGTGGAAATAATCCCTTCTGCAAGCAGTTTCTTCAAATAATAAAACCACTTAGGATATATGCCAATGCATTTCGTTTCAAAGATACTTCATCAGGGCTAATACCCAATAATGAATCTTATTAGACATGTGCGAATTCATTCGGAGACATTCGGATTTCGTCAAAAATGGGGTCATTCGGAGACATTCAGCCAATCCGAAACTCAAGGGTCATTCGGAAAAAATGATCCGACTCCGAACAGCCCAGGTCCGAAATTCGTCGAAACTTTCGGAAGTTTCGGCAATCGACACATTTCCAAAAGTTTTGACTACTTTTGACCAGGACTTTTTTGTACTTCCTGTGTGCGCTCAATTACTTTCCCTCCATAATTTTCCCTCCATGTCTCTAGCCCAATTCCATTCTCCGTTTCATGCACTACTTCCCTCTTTTGTCTGTATTCGAATAGCCTTCTTCGTTTCATGATGGGGGTTGGACTAATGACACAGTCACACAGACAGACTGCCTGCATTTCCTTATTGGGTTGTTGGAGCTCAGAGAGAGAAGAGATTAGAGAGTGTACAGTTGTTGTGTAGGCAGGCAGGTAGCATTAGGCTAGGCATAGGTAGGCAGCCAGCATTAGTTCCAGTTATTGCCACTGCAAGAACAAGTAATATTTGTTCCTGTGCAAAATATAAAAAAATATTAGGTATTTGTTCGAATACAGGGCCGGCCCTTACATGGGTCCCAGTGGGTCCATGGACCCAGGCGGCACTTTGACAGGGGTGGCAATTTGCCGTCCCATAGCATGTTTATTTTGT
This sequence comes from Rhinophrynus dorsalis, assembly GCA_037306005.1. Classification (NCBI taxonomy): domain Eukaryota; kingdom Metazoa; phylum Chordata; class Amphibia; order Anura; family Rhinophrynidae; genus Rhinophrynus; species Rhinophrynus dorsalis. The sequence goes on along the minus strand of CM074719.1, from coordinate 630,374,962 downwards.
GCTCTTCCGCCATTTCTGTGTTGCAGGGTGTCCCATCAGTGTGACTGTCAGCAGCCGGGCAGCCCTATGCTCACTCAGTGGCGATGCCTGCTGGCTGCTTCAGTGACGTGAATTATGTGATAGTGAAACATTATGCCTATTTTGTATTGTTTATCGCCCACCTAAAGTCAAGACTTGAGTAAATAGGTCTACCATCCCAGATTTGCAAGAGAGGTTTTACAAATACAGGAGGGTGCCCCCTGTACAAAATGAGTCTAAACATTTGGGATCCCTAGTATGAGTGCACAACAGTGCATGATGTGTCCTGAACAGGATTGCTGTGAGGTGTCTCCACCCAGAAGGTGCTGGACGGGCTGAGCTTCAACATTGCGACAAGTGACCAACTAAGAGCACTGTGCCGTGCAGCCATAGCATCACCCCCTCCTACTCTCCGGGTCCCGCTGACTGGCAATAACAGGTGAGTCACTAAGAGATCTGAAGCCTTTCTGGAAGTCCTTTCACTTGGAAAGGGGCTAGGTATTACTTGGGGGAGTTGCCTCGTGTGTAAATAATTTCTAGGTGGGAGATGAATGTGCATCACTTATGTGTTTCCTAACAGTAGTTAGAATACAACTCCCATCATCCCCTGATTATGACATTGGGAAATGTCCAGCAATTACCGTAGAGCCCTGTATTGCACACTCACGGAAAACGGTGATATTGCTATACTAAGACAATGCTGTGGACCCCTCTTCAGTATAGATGTCAAGCATTTTTTTTTATTTCTCTCCTGTGTTGCAGTTTGTTCACAACAGAATGTCTCAATTTTTCTTTTTAACCCTTTGAATGCCAGAGTGGTATGCAACGCATTGCGTACCACTCTGGCATTCAAAGGGTTAACACATTACATCTATCACATTACAATCATTGATGTTTATTCTTGATGTAGTATGAAACTCTACAATGTATATACACATAGAGTTATCTGATATGAGGGGAAATCAGGATAGGAAAACGAGAGAGAGGAATTTGGGTACTAAAGAGGGACAGTAGGGTAGGAGGCTGGTACCAGAAAATTAAACCTTAATCTTTACCCATGTACTAACATAGAATGTGACATGTAGTTTGTCCATATTCGAGTTGACCACTTATGTTGAGTAGGATGTGACAGGCATGGGTTTTCGATGTCGAGCATATGCTAAATTGAATGACAGGCATGAGGTTTCGATGTTCGAACATATGCTAGATTGAAGGACAGGCATGGGGTTTCGATGTTCGAACATGATAAATTGAATGACAGGCATGGGGTTTCGATGTTCGAACATGCTAAATTGAATGACAGGCATGGGTTTTCGATGTTCGACGTTTGCATTGTGACTGGCATCCCATGCTAGAGTAGAGGCATGCACAGACTTTCAATGTATGACAATGTCCGTTTTTGGGATGGATCTTTTTCTAAATGCACACCCTGTCTGCAAATAATGATAGCAGCGTGCACGGAGGCGCACTGCTATAATTTAACCCATGTTAAATTCGGCCGAATAATTCGGAATGGATCAGAATTTTGTCCGAATCGAATAGGCCCGGTCCGAAATTAGGATCATCCGAATTAGAAAAAAAAAATTAGTCCGAATTCGAATTTTACCGAAAATTTTGCCCGTGCACAAGTCTAAATCTTATGGCATTTTTATAACATGTGTTTAATTAAATCTCCAATCATCATCTCCTCCATGATTCCCACAATTAATCATTTTTATATATGCTGGCCAGCATTATAGTTATCTGTTAAGCAGTTTGATTGCAACAGTGTATCAGTATTCTGAACACATTGTATTGTTTCATTGTATCCTCTGGATACACTGTGGTTTGGCTGGGCCATTCCAAAACGTTAACCTTCTTCTGGTGAACTTCCTCTTCTTCTTCAGCTTTCTAACGGACGCCTGAAGGTTTTGTGCCAAAATTGCCTGGCATTTCGGAACTCTTCATAATTCCCTCCACCCTGATTAAGGCCCCAGTTCCAGCTGAGGAAAAACAGCCCCAAAGCATGATGCTGCCACCATCAAGTTTCACTGTGGGTATGGTGTTCTTTGGGTGATGTGTAGTGTTGTTTTTGGGCCAAACATACCTTTTGAAATTCTGGCCAAAAAGTTCAACCTTGGATTCATCAGACCATAACACATTTTCCCACATGTTTTTGGGGGACTTGATGTTTGTTATTGCAAACTTCAGCTGGGCTTGGATGTTTTGCTTTGTAAGAAAAGGCTTCTGTCTTGCCACCCTACCCCATAGCCCATTCATATGAAGAATACAGGAGATTGTTGTCACATGTAGCACACAGCCAGTACTTGCCAGAAATTCCTCTTGGAAGCCTCCTTGACCAGTTTTCTTCTTGTCTTCTCATCAATTTTGGAGAGACATCCAGATCTTGGTAATGTCTCTGTTGTGCCATATTTTTTCCACTTGATAATGACTGTCTTCACTGTGTTCCATGGTATATCTAATGCTTTGGAAATTCTTTCATACCCTTCTCCTGACTGATATCTTTCAACAATGAGATCCCTCAGATGCTTTGGAAGCTGTCTGCGGACCATGGCTTTTGCTCTGAGACGCAGCTAAGCAAATGTCAGGAAAATCCTAGTAGAACGGCTGAACTTTGTGATTAATCAGAGTGTGTAATGACTTCTATTTAACATGAGATTGAATGTGATTGGTTAATTCTGAACACAGCCACATCCCCAGTTATAAGAGGGTGTGCACACCCATGCAACCAGGTTATTGTGAGTTTTTATTTTTTATTTTTCCCCTTCAACTATTTCAGTTTATTTTGCAATTGAATTGTTCACGTTATAGATCACATAAAAGGTGGAAAAAGTTCTGACATGATTTATCTTTGTCTCATTCTTTAACATCACAAGAACCTGGCATTTTAACAGGGGTGTGTAGACTTTTTAAATCCACTGTATATATACACAGAGTTCTTTGCAAAGGTTTTAGGCAAGTCTATAAAAGAATGATTTTGGCTGTATGTTTGGGGTCATTTTCATGCTGCAGAATAAATCTGGGGCCAATCAGATGCCTCCCTGATGGTATTATATGATCTGCCTGTACTTCACAGCATTGAGGAGACCATTAATTCTGACCAAATCCTCAACTTCGTTTGTAGAAATGCAGCCCCAGACTTGTAAGGAATTTTTTCTAAAAATATTTTGCTCTAAGTATAATATGAATCTGAAGAGCAATTCTGGGGCAAATCAGCTGAACCATAAGGGACCTCAAAGTAAGTGTGTTATTGTTACAGATGTGGGAATTGGGTATGGGCCATAGGATAGGGTTAAGAATTAGGGGTGATTAATCCCTTGAGTGCCAGAGGGGTATTCATCGCTTTGCCATGACTTGCATACTCCTCTCTAACTAGCGGAAGTGTCTCACAGCACAGGTGATAGAATGTCAAATTGTGACTTATAACTACTAACGATAGTCTTGTTTCACTAACGGTATTAATAAAATCTCTCCCCTAGTGTCTCGAATGCTTGCGTCCTTGAGCTGATAAAGGTTTAATTTTTACTCTACCAGTCTCCTGCTTTTATTATGGCTAACACTGTTTACTTATGTTATTTTAGAGTTTTAATTTGGATTTTTACTTTTATTTTCTAACATTGAATTCATCGTTATATTATTTGGAATTAGAACTCTAGAACCTCCTTCCTTTACAGTCGGGAACCCTTGTTACATCTTGATCAATCCTGCAGTTACTGTGATTCCAAGAACAGAGACTGAATGTGCAGCTAGTGAGGCACTAACAACCCCGACTCAGTGTATGTGTGCCACACAACATAATGTAGTGGTAGAGATTGCTTTATGTTCAGATAACAAAATATTGTATTAGTTTTATTACAGTATTGATATAATATCTTTTTCGGCAGATCAGCTATGGAGCAATGGATCATATCTTCTCTGATAGAGCCCTATATCCCTCATTCTTCCGCACTGTTCCCAACCAGTTGTCCCACCATAATGCCATTATACAGCTGCTCAAATACTTTGGTTGGACTTGGGTCGGCATTGTTACTTCAGATGATGACAGCAGCCTACAGTCCAGTGGGATTCTGAAGAACCAGTTGGTCCAAAATGGAATCTGTGTGGAGTTTTATGTGGATTTTCCAATGTCAGATAAAGATAAAACAGAGTCCATTGTTACTGTAGTCAGTAAATCATTTGCAAAAGTTATTATTATGTACATGAATATGGGGCATTTCCTTTATTTACTAGGGATTGGAAGATGGAATACAATAAATAAGAAAGTATTGGTTTTCTCTGTTGTTCTAACATTTGCTCCAGATCTTGTCCCAAACAGAATTGCTCATCATCATTTGAATGGCTCGTTGGTGTTTGTAGTGCGGAAAAGAGGCATTTCTGGCCTGAAAAAGGTCCTGTGGAATGTGACCGAATTCAGTACTTCAAATAATGACTTTTTTAAGATAATAGCTGATCCATTTGCATCCTGTATTAGAGAGAGTATCTGCAAGAGGGTTGATGTGAGAACCTTGGACAGTACACAATATGATACTGATAATTTTCGGATCACATACAGTGTTTATGTTGCAGTCTATGCAGTAGCACATGCATTACATAAGGCGATATCTAACATATGGAAAAAAGAAGCGAGATCCACTAAAGAACAAATACTCAACCAATTTCATCCCTGGCAGGTAACTGCATATAATTGTTTTTTCTTAAATTTGTTACAGACAATAACTACATATACTTGTTTTTTTTATATATATATTTGTTATATACAATATTCATCCTAGGAGCCGCAAATATAGTCTTCACATTGTACACCGGACCATACAGTATTTTATAATGTATTAAATAAATCACTGGGTACCAACAAGAATAGCTACTGCCAACACCAAACTCCCTCAGAAGCTAAGTCACCAGGCACTTCAGTCTTATAAACGTTAATTTGCTCTCAGAAAGACTTTACAAGTGTCATCCTTCACTCCTTGTTACTTACATGACTTATCCACATACGCTAACATTTTTGCAACACTATCCATTACAGCAGGAGTATGCAAACGTTGGCACCCCAGCTGTTGGAGATTACGGTTCTCGTTATCTCCAGTGTCAGGAATATGGGAATTGTACTCCCCAACAGATGCATAAAACCTTGAGTCTGACCTCAAAACAGACAATAATTAACATATAATATGTCCATATGGGTTGAAAAAGCAAACGTCTAACGTTATCTAGTGACCTTTATTGTTGTCATGACAAGTTCAAAGCCACTCCAATCACAGCACCCAAAAGTATCAAATGCTTTTAAATACACCTATATATACCTAAAAATAGCCAACTGTTACGGTTCAGTACACTGAGAAACGGAAGGTTTTGGTAAAACACGGTTTTATATATATATATATATATATATATATATATATATATATATATATATATAAACCCCCAAAATAAGGAAAGCGCAAAGACCTCTAAAAATATACAACATTTTTTCAACTCAAATAAAAACAGAGATATATGCCTAAATAAAATAAGTGTCTTATATATCTATAATTAGTCCTACAGTGTTATAGGTACCAGATAAGCACAGTCAGCAATAATCTACTGATATCAATAATTACTCTGGATAGATGTATAGATACAATATGCGAGCAGGTGCTAATTGGTTAAGAGACTGATGTAATGTATCTTTTGTTCAACTAAACAGCACCTTTATGATGTAATGTATTTGTGTCACCGCAAACTGAACAACATTGCGGCAGGGTTGAACTCCAGCTTTTTAAACACTTCTCTCCCATCTTCACCAAAAATAACACGAATGTAAATCTTTTATTACCGTTTCCTCCAGCGGACAGAGATATACTGGCCAGTTCTGATATCAGCTTGTCTTAATGGCATGTCCACAGTCAGAAGTCGCTATTCCCCTCCTGCCTCCGATGTGGGTCTAGATTTTTTGACCACCGGTTTTGACCACTAGGTTTGCTCATTCACTCCGTAACTGAAGGTATCTGGTAGCACCTCCCGTTACAGTTGTAACACAGTTTTTTGTTTTACCTTTTATTCTGACCTCTGACAGAATATAAAGAGAGCAGCAAATTATTCCTCTTTTTATAATTGTATTTGCTTGTGTGGTATTTGGAATATAGGGGCGCCATTTTACCCAATATTGTTGTTTTGAGATATATATATATTTCTACAGCAGTTTTAATCGTTATCATGTTTGTGTCAGCTGAAAGCAATCCTTCTTCTCAGATTACTGATACACATTACTTATTGGTCAAAGCAGTGATCCCAAGTGTGGTAGATGGTAAGAGGAAACCCTTCTTCAAATCCCTCCTCCCCATCTGTGCTGCTGGTAATATATTTGTCCTGGCTTTCTCTATCATGTGTGGTTTCAGCTACTTGATACTCAGATGGGATGAGATGTTGGTTCAGTTTTAGAATTTTAGTCTCCCAACATTGCTGCTTGATAGCTACATCCTAGGGTCATTCACAGTGTAATAAGCTGAAAACCCTCTCAGACTCTACACTTGCTGAAGGTAACTAAAGTTTTCCACTGCAGTATGTATCGTTGCTGGCCACACAGTAGTCCATGGGGTATTTTTTTCTGTCTAGAATGCAGCTATCCTGCTAGTATGCAGAAATCATCGCACATGCAGTGGGGCTACATGGTGCTCCTGTCTTTTAGTTACCAACCTATACTCAGGGAGCAAGTCCCAATGTTGGATTTTACTGCCCCTGCTGGGACCCATGAATTACCCTGTGTTCAGAATGGGGTGTTCTGGTTTATGATGTAAGTGCTCCTGTTGCTCCTGGTAGAAATGCCTTGCTGCCTTCTTTTACCACTATGCTGTCTAGCAGTTTTTTTGTGCCATAACTTTCTCCCTCTCATACCCCACAATGCCACCCTTCACTCAACCAATTAGAAGATGTCTATATCACTATATCACTATATCACAGAATCTGATACTTCAGAGAGATGCCGCTGATCATCACAATTCCATATTGTGACAAACTACTGTTGGTGATTTGGCAGTAATTCTGAAATGTTCTGTTTAAAGCAGGGGTCCAGCAAAGTGGCAAGAAATGTATTCCTCATTGCTTTTAATGCACACTATGTGAGGCTCTTGTTCAAAGCACGCTAACATGTCCTTTACCAGATGGTGTATGTCTGTGTTGTCATGGTGGAAACATTCTTCTGCCATGCTCCTCACTTTTTTCTGCAATAAATATATCCGTGGTAGAATTTCACTAATTCCTGCCGTATGTGACTCACCAGCATGGTTGCCACCTCAAAGGGTTTCAGCAGCTCACATACATCTCACATTAGTTGTCATTGGACAGGAGACAAAGAGGCTCCCTCCAAAGCCTTCCAGTTTTGCATGGTGTACTTGCTAACGGCCTCAGTCTGCTCGTACAAATGCTCTAGCATGTATTCCATCCAGTAGGGGCCTCCATTTTCAGATGGTAATGGGGCAGGTTTTGATGATCTTGTACAGAATATAGAGCTTTTGCATTCAATGTAGGAGTGACTAAAATGGGGATAGATTTTACAGGCAATATTCATCTTCTCTCTCTGAGGGTTTTGGATTCTTCCAGAACTCTGGTCAGAACTAACTTTAGCACATGGGCAAAGCAGGGCACATGCACCATATCACCTATTCTCAAAGCAGTGATTATGATGGACCTGTTATCAACATACACAAAACCAGATTTTAAGGAGCAGAATAATAATTCTTTATTTTTATATAGCGCACACAGATTACGCAGCGCTTTACACTCATATTGGTTCCTGTCCCCATTGGGTCTCACAATCTAAATTCACCTATCAGTATGTTTTTGGAGTGTGGGAGTTAACCAGAGTACCCAGGGGAAACCCATGCAAACATGGTGAGAACATACAAACTCATTGCAGATGTTGTCCTTGGTGGGATTTGAACCCAGGACCCCAGCGCTGCAAGGCAACAGTGCTAACCACTGAGCCACCGTGCTGCCACACAAGACATTCCTCTATCGCCTGCTTTCATTTACTTAAAATATCTACAGTTTTGTGGGGCTGTCTCTCAAAACTCTACATGCACAAAGTGGTGTGCCAGTGGTTATCCTGCTGCCTTTTAATCACACTGCCAGAACCAGAAGCACAATTACTGGCTGTCACCTGATGCTGTAAGCTTGTGTTGCTCATTGGTGGTGATGGGCGAGAAACCCAGTGAGCAGTCACAGTCATATAGTCTGTGCTCTGACCACTTGTACACATATGTGTTGTCAGGTAGATTTTTTTGCCAAACCCACTTTCCATCTCTTTGCCCACCACCCAAGCCACCTGTTTGTAGAATTCTGCACAGCCATCCAGGAAAAATTACTGTGGTTTGGGATACGCCAGCGAGGAGCTTCCACCAAAAGTTCCACCACCACCAGCACCAATACCATTAATAAACCATCTAAAACCACTGAAGACAACGATTCACATTCCAGTATTGATGGCACAGCTCAATCAACTGCTGAATCTGACAGTGAGATAAACAAGCACAAAAGGACCTGTCCTGAAAGTAACAGCTCAATCAACTGCTGAATCTGACAGTGAGACAAAGAAGCACAAAAGGACCTGACCTGAAAGTAACAGCTCAATCAACTGCTGAATCTGACAGTGAGACAAAGAAGCACAAAAGGACCTGTCCTGAAAGTAACTGCTCAATCAACTGCTGAATCTGACAGTGAGACAAACAAGCACAAAAGGACCTGACCTGAAAGTAGTAGCAAACGTAGTGAACGTTAAAGTAAAAAGAAATTGTCTGAAACCTCTAAAAGCCTAGAGGAATATAAAAGTAGTGGGGAAGAAGCAGCAGCAACACTGAGGATGAGAAGCATCTATGCAGGGAAAAGCAAGCTCACACCTAGGTACCTCCTCAGTCAGTTTCCCACCTGAAGAAAAATTAACAGGTCTGACTTGGAGACACACCATCAACAGGTGAGAAGTGCTGCAATTAGCAGCAGCATCAGAAGTATGCATAAACAGTACCGGACTCTGGTGTACATAATAGAAGTGCTATTGATGTATCAGAGAGTGTGCCAAGATTTTCTGATCCTGCTGCAGAGGAGTATGCCTCTGAGCTTCTTTTTGGTGATGACAAAAGTCATAGAGTGCCTGCACATACTGCCACCACCCCAAACCCTCCACAATTCATGCAATTAAAGCAATAAAGTTACACAGTTCTTCTACTATGTATTTGTATTTTGACATTTATAATAGCATATTCCTCCTGAAGAAGTGGCAGGTTTGCCACGAAACATGTTGAGGATTTTTAGTATCTTTTAAATAAATGTTATACTTCATTCATCTGGTCTGCTGTTCCTTTGGAGATTCACAAGCTGAGATAATATATATTGATCGATCTGGACATATTATGTAAGATTACACAGTTCCGTTGCAGGGAGAACTAGCATCCAAAATTAGTATCCAAAATTCCTGCTGGCCTTTAACCGGTTGTGTTGTACTGCAGCCAGTCAGACATCATCTGTGAGTATTGATTCTCACTTTCGTTTGATCCATATACTGTTTTAAAGAGACAGGAGCTCTCCTTGTTGTTTGTTACTGTGTTTCCCCTTAAGCCCTGCTGGGAAGTGGTGGTCTCGAAGAGGATTGAGCATGAGGGATCTGGATATTTCTGTGCGGAGGCAGTTTAATATCCACTGGCCATATTTGTCATTGTGATTTAAATATCTGTGATAAAATCTCTATGTGAGTATAATATGGTTCGTATTCATATTCAAATTTTAAGAAGATTTCCACACTATGAGACTCTCCCCTCTCTTTTTTGTGTTTTTAATAAAGAAATTTGCTTGTGTTTTGGAGTCAGGGAGGATATTTTTCACCAGCTTGGGGCAGAACTGAGAATGGCTTCATGTTATGTTTTTGTTTTAATTTTTTTCCTTCCTCTGGGTTAACAAATGAGATATGGCAACAATTGATCGATCAATGCATGGTAGCCTCACAGATTCCAAACACTTTATTTTGCGCTTTCTCGGTGTGTGTTTGTCACACTCTTGTTTTTGTTGAATTTGAAGCAGTCTACACTTAGATTGTGTGCGCCTTCTATCTTTTTGGTATTTCATTGCATATATTGGTGGCTGATACCACAATTTCATGAGAGAATGGCAGCAACAATAAGTGAATAAGTACCCAAAGACTCTGATTGCCCATTTTAAGTGTATTCCTTTATTTTTATGGTATATCTGTCTATACATTATATACATTGTCTATACAGTTCCGCAGGAAATAAGTGTTTGTCTCTACTCTTTTACATATACTGTACCAGGTCAAACTTGTACAATATTAACTTTAAAATTTTGAGTAAAGTTTTAGGGTTTTTATTGAAGAATATAAAACAATCATTTTTGTCAATCTTGATACTTTTCTTCTCTTTGCAGTTAAATAAGTATCTAAAGAACATTCATTTTAAAACAAGCCTTGATGAGGATTTTTCTTTTACCGAGAATGGGGAAACACCAGGAGAGTTTGACATTTTAAACTTTGTTTTGAACTCAAATGAAAAAATGTCCATGTCACTTGTGGGAAGATATCACCTCTCATCAGATTCTGGTCCTCATCTCGAGATCAATGAAAGTGCCATAGTCTGGGGAAAGCCTTACACACAGGTAGGGCATTATAGCATGTTATTATAATTAATTAGTTACAGCTATAGGACATATATGGTTTATGAATGAAGATAAAGACATGCAGTTATAAAATATGGAAACTGCACCATAAGGTACAAATAGAAAATCTTAAAATTCCCATTGATTTAAATATTACCTTCAGAGTCTTGTGGTAGCACACACTGACAGAGTCCTCAGCTCCTAGGTAGGACAAAAAACAAAAAGGACCTCCCACCCTACAGTTTGTTTATTTTATATTGGACCCAGCTGGGTAATCACCTGGCAGATGGTTTAGGCTCATCATGAGCAGACTCTGTGGAGAAAATGTCCCCTTAAGCATCCCCATTTTGTTTTTGGGCCAGCTGAATGTCCCCCTTCATCTCCGCTATGGCATAGGAGATGAAGGGGGACATTGTGGAAGAGGGGCATAGCGGAGATGAAGGGGGACATTGACCAGGCACCCTCCGCTCATCAGAGCAGGGGGTGCCTGGTTTAATGCTCGAGTGCTCCCATTCATTTGAATGGGGCTCGGGTGCTCGGCCGAGCACTCGAGCATCAGGGGGTGCTCGGTCAGAGCACCCGAGCACCCGAGCATCGGGGTGCTCGCTCATCTTTATAAGAGACACGAATCAAGTGGATATGTGATCTGTTTCAGTGAGTGCTACCAGGAGACCCTGAAGGAAAGATAGAATTTGTTTCCTTGTCAATGCATTGGCCTTCAGATCTTCTTTGGTATCATGCAAAGTAGTAAATAGCTTTCAGTGGGGATAGGAGGTCCATTTTATCAATTTTATGTCCTGTTTATGGAGGCCAGTTTAACATAGTGTTAAACTGGGCACAGAGGAAAGGAATGTGGCAAAATGCTTGTACTCTGCCACAATGATCTCCCCGTGACACTAATGATGCACAAAGGAAAATATTTATTGTTAGTAGCTTAGTAAACTGATGTTAAGCAGGTGAAGGACAAAAATAAACTTCTTCCTGAGCTTACTTTACTGTAACATGGTATTAGTACATCCCTACTAACAATCCCTGCTAATAAATACTGTAATATAGGCATGGTGTATGTCAATATAAATAATTATTATGGAAAGAAAGTAGTATTAATTAACTTTGTAGACACAATTTCAGGCAAAGTAATATTCTGTTTGGCAAAAATTGCATCATTTGCCGTATGTGTTTGAATGTGTCAGAGCTGATTTCGCTGCTCAGACAGTATCATGACCACGACATGTTAATTACCCAACAGACTCCCCGTTCTGCGTGCAGTGAGAGATGCCTCCCTGGGTACAGGAAGGTGACAAGAGAAGGACAACCCATCTGCTGCTATGACTGCATCCCTTGTGTGGAGGGAGAGATCACTAATCAGACTGGTTGGTCAATATCTGTTGATATTTTTGTTAAATAAATATAAAAATTAGAAATCAATTCAATTTGTCTGCTTAGAGCGGGTGACGTGACACTTTGGGTACCTTGGTCTTCCACATAGGGTGCCACAATTTTCTATAAAAAGTTTGACAAGAATATGAACCTTCAAATGTTTTTATGGTTATTATGGGTGATAGGTGCATGGATCATATTATCTTTTCTCAAGGCAGATTTTATTTTGGACAAGGCACATACCCAGCTTTCAAGGAGTGGGGTACAAGCCATACCGCCATCACTTGCTCCTGTTTAACACATCTATGGCTTTGTGGGACTGGCTCTCAAATCTGTGCATGCACAAAGTGGTTTGCCTATGGTATAAGCTACCCTTCTGTTGTCTTTTAATCATATTGCCAGAACCAGAGGCATGATTATTGGTTGTCACCTGATGCTGCACGCTAGTATTGCCCACTGGTTGGAGTGAAACCCAGTGAGCAGTGACAATCATATATTCTGTAATGTTCACATTTGTCTATATATCTGTTGTCAGGTGGATTTTCATACCATATGAGCTCATTGCCCGCCACACTAACAACCTGTTTATACAATTCTGGCACAGCTGTCATTGAAAAACGACCGTGGCTTGGGATATTTAAGTGAGTTTTCAAAAGAAGAAAAGAGCAAACTGTCAACTGCTGACATCTTGCAAACTTGCCATTCCACAGACATTCTTTGGGATTATTTTTTTGACTCCTTCCCAAGAACTCAGTACGTTTGGTTAGGAGTACATGGCAGAAGAACTGTGTAACTTTTGCTTTAGGAACATGACTAGAGGAGCATGTGTGGTAACATGTGGGCAGTCTTTGACGCTTCTCATATCTGACAGCAAACTCAGAATCATTCTCTTCTGCAGCGTGAGTCATAGGTGTTGTTTGCAATGGACAAACTCTTGGAATACTCTCTCTGACACAACAATATCCCTACTTCTAGTATGTGCCCCAGGGCCCCAGGTAATTCTGTTACTGCTAGTTGCGACACCTCTGACATGTCGTTGTTGTATATTCCAGTTAGGCCTGTGGTTGTGCATCTTTGGAAAGGCTAATTTTTTTTGCAGGAAAAGCGACAAATAGGCAAGCTTTCACAAAAAGTCATGAGGGAAATTTTTCACACTTTTCGCCCACCCCTAGTCTCCAAAGTATCCCTTCACAATGTGTTAGAGACCATTCTATGATCCAAGAGGGTAAAAGCCACATTTAAATCAAAGGAATGTTACATGTAACCAACAGTGTATTTGGTTTGCAAAAAAGTCTTCATCTGGTTCACTTGGCCTGAACTAATGGTGAATGAACATGTTTTCGCTCAATGGATTTAGTAGCACTTAAAGGGGAACTATCACATATATACATCTTGTTTCCATATGAAAATGGAAGTAAATAAACTAATAAAAAATCATGTCATTTTTTTTTAATAGCTGTGTTTTGTTTAAAATGTAACTTACTACATCCAGCGTACAGTTTGCATGCAACACGGCGGCACCGATTGTGGCAATATATGTCCGCCTACTACCTTCGGCTTTTCCTCCAGTAGTTTATCTAAATAGCTGCCCTCAGGCAGCATCAACATGAAGGAGCAAGCCGGGCAATTAATACACGGTAAACAACAATGTCCTTCACTTATAATCGCAGAATGTTGCTGTTTACCGTGAATTCATTGTCCGGCTTGCTCCTTCAAGTCGATGCAGCTGCAGGCCGATGTATAGACACACTACTGGAAGAAAAGGGGAAGTCAAATGACGGGGAGAGTGCTGCACGTCCTCTTAGATGTAGGAAAGATGGCTGTACTCTCCCTTGTCTCTGTTTACCATTTGGCTTAGGGCATTATCTACAGTGAAATACCATAGTATGTGAGAAGGGCCTCTTTAGTATATTTAATATTTAAGGGGGGTTGTACTTGGTGACAGTTCTTTGCGTTTTACAAAGTGGTACCTTTATATATATATATATATATATATATATATATGAAAGACACAAACAAAAACTTTATCTTAGCCGTACAGTACATCATCAGCAAAACCTAGTTTTATTCTATCGAAAATTCATAGCACCAAATAGATTAACAAAATAGTTCAGTATAACATTTTGTACATTTACTTCTATTCTAAAGAAAGAAAAAAAATATTTTTCAATGTTATAGTGTATTCTATTACGTGACCACAAGATGTCACTACTTCTTTATAATTAATTATATTTTCTGGTCACAAGAGGGCACTCTCATTCTAGAATAATGGAATTGCATGTGCAGTTAACCCTAACCTTGACAGAGAGGTATCCATAATTTATTATAGAACTGAAGCCATAATATAAATCAACATCCACGTACGCCCGTTGCAGTTGTCCTTGTACTTTAGTCAAATAAAGAAGTAATTTTAGTCAGTTGTTTTCCCAGGTGAAAAAAAAAGTTTTGTTGTAGATAATTTATTAAATTGGTGCCCCAAAGGGCAACCCTAGAGACCTTAAAAGTGACTTTAACCCATTGGATTCTAGAGGTGCCTCCAACTCATTGACATAGTCTCCAGCTTTTTTAAAGGCGCAGTACACTTTTCTTTTTATGACAACCTATATATCATTAAGATTTTTCTGCTGAGTAAAACAAGTTCACTCCCAACACTATCAGTTGTTTTATTAAAACTTAGAACAGTTTAAATAATCAGGAAGTGAATTTACTGCGTTTACTTTCTGATAGTTCTAACTGACAGGAAGTGAATTTACTGTGTTTACTTCCTGATTGTTCTGACAGGAAGTGAATTTACTGTGCTTACTTCCTGATAGTTGTAACTGACAGGAAGTGAATTTACTGTGTGTTTACTTCCTGATAGTTGTAACTGACAGGAAGTGAATTTACTGTGTTTACTTCCTGATAGTTGTAACTGACAACTGGAGAACTGTAAGTCACTGACTTTCCTCTGCATTAGAATGTAATAGAATAACTAATTGGAATTTGACCACTTGAGGGCACTGCTAATGCAAGAAAAGATGGGTTTAAACTGTAATAATTCTGGAAATATGCATCTCTCAGAAGTGGGAGTACCCTTATTCTACTCAGTATTCAATGTCCTACAAATTATATGTGTACACATAAAAAAGTTTACTGTTCCTTTAAATAGGAATTTGACTGAGGTCTCCATCATGTTCAAGGGGTTAAAAGACCACTTAAAATCAATGAGAATTTGCAGAATTTTCATCATAACCCTGCAGTGCATTTGGTTTGCTTCAGAATTGCTTGATAAATAAGTAATTTACAGGTGAATTCAAATAACTAAAGGGGTGCAATTCAGGAATAACCCAACTTTATCATACAGGAGAAATAAATGTTTCCTAAAGCCTCATAAATGTAACCCCTTGAGTGCCAGCAGGGTACGCAACGCATTGTAAATAAGGAATTTAACCTCGTGGATGTTCACTTACTGTAGCTCTAGCATTCAAGAGATTAACCCTTTGAGTGCCAGAGGGGTATGGAAATGCATTGCGTACCCCTCTGAAACTCAAAGGGTTAAAGTCACATTTAAATCGTTGAGAACTTTCTCTTGTCCACAACTGCTTCTCTTTAGCTTTTTGAGTATGACCCTTAACCCTCTGACTGCCAGAATGTTAAACAGCACATTGAGGAACAATTCATTGCTAACCCCACTGACACTCAGGCCGGGATTCATTAAAGGGATAGTAATACTTAAAATGTAAAAAAAATATGTTTTAAAGTTTATCACCCTGAGTAAAACAAGAGCACTCCCACTGCTGAAAGGTGTTTCATTCAAAAGTTATTAATTTTCAAAGTTGAATTTTTTAGGTGCAATATCACAGTGGCCTGAAATTGTACAGTGGCGCTGTTGCTACACCATCCTATGGAGATTTATGGTCAACTGACCAGAGCTGTCCATAGGACTGTACAATTTCAGGCCACTGTGATATTGCACCTAAAAAATTCAACTTTGAAAATTAATAACTTTTGAATGAAACACCTTTCAGCAGTGGGAGTGCCCTTATTTTACTCAGGATAAACCCTACAACATATTTTTTTACATTTTAAGTATTACTATCCCTTTAAGGTGAGAATGGATTAATACTCAGGAAAATCAGAGGATTTCTCTGCGTATTAACCGTTTGCCCATTCAGTAACTTTCAGATCGTATCTGGCTATCGTTTATTCGTCAATAAGAGATGACCAGGTAGGTCCGCAAATGTGATCCGCTAGCTTCAAGCTGGAGAATCCCATTCCAATGTATGGGGTGAACACACACACACACACACACATTTTCCCGTATGCATATATGTGTGTTTATCCCATGACTGACCAATTTACTTAAGTTTTCCTGCTTTACATTCGCAAAGCAGGGAAACACGCAAAATCAGTGATGAATACCCGAAGGTATCCATCAATGATCGCAGTGAAGAGCAGTGTATTTGATATGCTGATCTTCCCGCAGTTTGATGAATCCCGGCTTCAAAGGATTTATCCTTTAAGGTTCATATTTCCAAACCAAAAGTGAAATAATTCTGGACAAAACTAACTTCCCTAAAGGGGAGAATTAAAGTTCCCCATTTAATATTTTTTTTAAAGAATTTTATTGAGTCCAATAAACAACATACACTTTCAGATGAGGTTACATACAGTGCCCAGGTATACAGGAGAAATAGACATATACAGGATCTATGTAAAGAAATCCAGGGTTACAGCGTACACGCAGAGTACAAATTCATCCTTATAAACAGTGTAAATTCAGGAATTGGTACCCAAGGTAGTGTAAGAGCCAGAGTTCCATCTGAGTATGGTACAGGGAAAGGAAAGTGGAACGAGGTAAAGAGGGCAGTGAAAGGGGAGGGCTGGGGGGTGAAGGAGAAAAAAAAAGGAGTTTAAATATGTATACATGCACATATATAAGCATACATAGGAGGGGAAGAACCAGTGGTCCAGAGCATCCCTCAAGAGTATATAAACAAATACCAAAAAGGGACAAGAGAGGTTAAGTCAGGGGTCCAACTACCAACGTCAAGGAGAGATCTACAGGTATACTGGCAAAAACAATACTAGACTTGAGGAAGCTTCTGCAGTTTATAGTGTTTATCGTTATTTTGTGGAGGAGGTATCAATTACAGGTTGTGCCAACCCGCAATAATCTTGTAGTTTAATTGTCTGGAGAGTGTGTCTCCATTATTAGTGTAGATGGAGCAGAGAATATATGACCATTGAGCCATGTTCAGTACAAATGAAAGCTCCGATTCCCATCTTGTTAAGAAATAGGGTTTAATTTTACTATAGCAGGGAGAGAGTGAGAGATGTCTAGGAGGAGACTAGAGTATAGCCTTCTCCAGCTTGGCGAAGTCTCTATCGGGGATCCCAGACTACAGTTCGATTGGTACCAATGGTGTATTTGAAAAATTAGCCACCATGGGGTGTTGTCAGATCCAAGTCTAGAGATAAGATAGTCCAAAGGAATAAAGCTGGAATCTATAGTTAAGGACCGTAGAGTGTGAAGGTCCAAAATCCTCCACACAGAAAAATGGTGGGGTTGTAATCCTGGTGGGAAAGTCAGGTTCCCAAGAAAGGATTGAAGAGGGGAAGGAGAAGGGGCCAGGTGGAATTCCTTATTGGTATCCTCCCATGTTTTCAGGAAATGACCAAGGAATATATGTGATTTGAGGTGGGGAGAAGCAGCTTGGAGAAGTTGTTGGAAGTCGATGGGACTGAGAATGAGAGATAAAGAACTGGTCTAACGTTTGGGGGTTAATGCAGTAAAGTCAAAAATTTTAGAGATAGCTACAGCTTTGTGATAACGCCAAAAGTTAGGCAACCCTAGTCCTCCTTCAGCAATTGGTCTAATAAGAAGGTCTTGTCGAAGCCTAGGCTTAAAAAAAAAAGCCTAGGCTTAAAAAGCCTAGGCCCAAACAAAGCATAGTATAAGTGAGGTGAGAGATTCAAAGTGTTTGGGAATTGGATTGGCAACACATTCAGAATGTAGAGGACTTTTGGGAGGACCATCATTTTAACTACATTCACACTGCCTATCCAGGAGACGTATAAAGGGTGCCAAGTGTCAAGATCCTTGGATAACGAGTGAATAAGGGGGGGATAGGTTGTGTTTAGACAAGGAAGACACATCAGGTGAAATGCTAATGCCCAAATAGGTGATGTCAGATTCGGACCAGCAAAGTGGGAACCTGCGTTTGACGGTATCTAAGGTGGATGGGCGTAGATTAATATTCAGAACCTCCAATTTAGAATAACTGATGAGTGCCTGCAAGACGTCAGAGTAATGTTGAAGTACTTAGTGGAGGGGAGGGAGGAGAGAGGATGTATGACAACGAATACACATCATCGGCAAAGGCTTCTAATTTAAAATAAAAATAATATGATTTCTAACAGTTTGCAACAGGGGTTCCAGGGAAAGGATAAAAATCAAAGGTGAAAGGGGACACGCCTGGCGAGTGCCATTGGTGATAGCAAATGGAGCAGAGATAGTTCCATTCACTAAGACTATAGCCAACGGGGAGGAGTAAAGACTCATAATGGCCGTCAACATCATCTCGCCCAAATCAATGTTGCAGAGGCCCTCCTGAAGATATGTCCAGTCAACCCTGTTGAATGCTTTTTCTGAGGAGAGGAATATGGTAGGTAAGCCACGAGTTGTGACCAGGTCAGTGAGAGAGACGACAGTTATAATGTTGTGTCTTGTTTCTCGTCCTGGCACAGAGGGTGGATAATATGGAAGGAAAGGTCGAAGTCTGGTCGCCAGGATTTTTGCAAATAATTTTGTGTCTAAATTTAGGAGTGAGATAGGCCTATCATTCTCGCATTTGGAGGGGTCTTTCGAAGGTTTGGGAATAACTACAATGTTTGGATACTTAAAACTCTTGAAATAAATTCTAGAGATATTCAGATCGAGTCCGTTATAGTTTCTTTAGAGTAGACTACTCATATCAATATTATACAATACTCAGCAATACCAGGCATTGAAGGGGAAAAAATGGATTGGTCTCACCCGCTGACTACGTCCACTAGGTACCCTCTCTCAGGTCCAAATCTGTGGACTGGAACACCTCCGGTTCACCATTCGTCAGTCACGTCCCGTTACTCCATTATAATGATGAATGTGCAATAAATCCAAACAGGTCTTGAGTCGGAGTATAGAAATATTTATTTCTTATTTAAAACATAAAAACATCAATGCCCTTGACCGGTTTCGGCGTCCAAGCGCCATTTTCAAAAGGGAAAGGTAATTAGTCTCGAATACTCTCACCTTTTTATGTTCTCGCGCATGTCAATCAATACAACAGTGTATGCCAATTACATTCCCTGTTAACACATGCTCTTCCAAGTCCCCCCAATCTATCTATCCATCTAGTTTCTGCTTGTAACAGAGGGTACCTAGTGGACATAGTCAGCGGGTGAGACCAATCCATTTTTTCCCCTTCAATGCCTGGTATTGCTGAGTATTGTATAATATTGATATGAGTAGTCTACTCTAAAGAAACTATAACGGACTCGATCTGAATATCTCTAGAATTTATTTCAAGAGTTTTAAGTATCTATACTTTATCGTATCAGGTCTGGAGTCAATATATCTGTATGAATGAATGTGGTTCTACGACAATATTTGGACACAATAACTACAATGTTTGCCTCAAGGGACTGCTTCAGGAAAGGTTGACCAAGGAGCACCGAGTTATGTATCCAGTAAATGAGGTATGAGGGAGGACAAAAAAAACAGTAGTAGGATAGCGCAAAACCATCAGGTCCAGGGCTTTTCCAAAGTGCCATGGTGGAAAGTGCCTTAGTGATTTCTGCTTCAGTAATCTGAACTTTAGCTTGTTTAAGAAAATCTTGGATGGTTGCATGATGCGTAGGTAGGTTTGGGGATCTGAAGGTTTCATGTTATAGAGGTTAGAGTAAAAGGTGCGAAAAGAATCAGCAATATGGGAATATTCTCAGACAGATTCTCCGTTAGGCTGTGTAATTTTTCTAACTCCTTTAGTGCATTTCTTTATACTAATCAGTCTAGCTAAGGTCTTGCCACATTTGCTCCCCGAGACATAGAGCTTGTATTTCTGCCACATCTGAGATCTGTAAACATCTTCTTTCAGAAGAACGTTCAGTTTCGATTTAGCGTCTTGAATTTCAACTAGGTCCCGAGGAAGATGACAGTTCTTATAAACAGCTTCAAGAGAACAGATGCTGTCAAGTAGCTCATCAACACATTTCCACATCGCTTTCCTCTTAAAAGGATTCAGTTTAATTAGGGGACCTCGCAAAACACATTTCTGGGCCTCTCATAGAATTGGTTTAGCGATATCTGGGGTAAGTTGAGTCAAAAGTATTCTTCTATATACTTTTGAATAGCGGTACGATCCAAGGTTGGAAATGGTGATATAGACCAAGGAATGATCCGACCAAGATGTGACATCTATCTATGAGGATTTGAGGTGTGAGAGAAGATATTGTGACATAAACAAGTAGTCAGTTCTACTGTAAGTTCCATGTGGATGTGAGAAAAAAGTGTAATCCTTGTCCTGAGGATGGAGTAATCTACAAGTACCAATCAAGTGTCTGTCAGAAAACTTGTTTCTTGTTTGACGTAGGTGGGAGAGGTTAAAGGGCGATTTGCCTGAAGAACAGTCAACAGAAGGGTCCAAGGCTACATTTAGGTCCCCACCCAAGATGACTCTGCCTCTAAGACAGACAGTGAGTGAGATATATGTGTCAACTGTCCAGTGTTGGGACAATATAGATTCAGCAACGTGACAGGTTTATTATGTAGCATGCTGTATAAAATTAAATATCTACCATCGTGATCAGCAATTCGATTTAAAAGAGTCCTTTCAAGGGAGGCACTAAAAAATATACAAACACCTTTCTTTTTTCCGTCTCAGAAGCAAGGTATGCCATAGGAGATCTCGGAGAACCATTGCCCTTTTTTCAAGAGAGGTTTAATCCCTTGGCTTTGATAGAAATGATGCGGACATCGGCCAAGGCTTATGTTAAACACTGAATACGTTGAGGAATAACATGATCTTTGGATCCACTGTTAAAAATAAATAAATAAATTTGGGGTAAGGAAAGGAAAAGGAAAGGGGGGCGAGAGGGGGATGAGAAGGATGAAAGCCGTGAATAGAAAGTAGAAGAGTAGAAAAGTGAAGAGAGGTGGGAAGTAGATACGGAGGGTGTCCGAGGGCCTGTGGAGGGTGGCCCTATCAAGAGGTATGATCGCATTCACCAAGGGGGTGTTCCAGTACAGGTTATAAGGAAATTTGGATTTGTGTTGAAAGAGAGTGAGACTAGAGAGTTGTGGAAAGTCGGAAAGCAACCACTTAACCAGATATGAAAAGGTAGGTGAGTGCAGGTAGAATGAGAGAAATCGTATAAAGGTCGCATTCTAGCCAAACAGCTAAAGGGAGTAATAGCGGCTTGAAGCCATTGTGGGATATAGGGGGCAAGTGCTTGTCATGAGATAGTCATGAAACAAGCCTGTTGACATAGAAAGGGTTTAAAGAGGGGAAAAGACATCTCCTGTGGTGGGATAGAGCGTTAGAGATACTCAGATGTGGGACAATAGCTTGTTTGGTGTAAAAGCATGTGTAAGGTGAGGTAAGGAAAATGGAAAAAGCGATATAGTGTCTAGTAGGGGAGTGAAAATCAGAGGAGACCTGGATGAAAAGCGGTGGAAATACCGTATTATCGCAAGGTTGCAACTGTAACACCTCGGTACATAGTCATTCAATATAGTACTTATCGAATCTTCAAGCAAGTAAAAAAAAAACAAAGAAAAAACAACATCAAAACAGAACTGAAACAGTATGAGTGTAAGAATGATCAAAATTACTCCCTCTATATCAGGGGGAAAGAGGGGCCAGGAGAGGGCTCACCTGATTTAATGCTCCACATTTGGAGGAAGCATGCAGTTGAGAGCCTTCCACTCCCTTGACAGCTCCCCCTTCACCACAACAGAGTGAAGTGTGGGTGTACAGCATCAATTTGAAGTAACCAACAAATAGTTTGTTAAAAGTTCCCTTGGTTTGCACAAAGGAAGGTTAGTAGGTATATACTTCTGGAGGGGTAACAATGCTCCACAGGGTGAGAGCACGGGAGGACCCCAACACACACGCAAGAAAAGGTCTAAGAGTAGGGAGGAAGTGCGCTTAATATTCTGCCAATAGAGAGAGTACCGGTAGCATCATAAATGGTGCAGCTAATAAGCTTGGCTTTCTGCCACTTAAGTATGAATCTGTTTTATTTTTGTTTTTTTTTCCCTTTATTAAATATTTTTCCTCTTCTCCCCTTGTTGCGTGTGTCAAGTTACCCCTCTCTCCCATCCGAACGTTTCCATTAATAGCCTACCCCGCAACATGTTCTTATCTTCCTCCCTCCTCTATTTAACAAGTCATGCAATATACTGGGGCTAAAAGTTTAGGTGGCGGGGCATGTTGTACATGGGGAAATATAGATTGGATAACCCACCCCGGCCTCCCAAGGAGCCAGGGGAAGGCAATCCGTCACATTAGAAATCAGATAAGTAGTAATGCCCTGGGTGCTAGGCAAGACAGCATTGTGTAGGGAAATGTATAAACTTGTATTTTGCCTCATATTTACCGAGTCCACACAGAAAAGTAAGAAAGCATAACAGCAGGAATGCCCAAGATATCAAGCATATTATGACACTTGATGGTGCTAAGGTCAGTGGCTGAACAGAAAGCATAGTCAATACATTCAATTCAGCATAATACAGTTGAGGAATCCACTGTGAGGGTCGCAATACGTTTGGCCTACAGGAAAACTGATAGACGGGGTCCATCAGGATCAACAATCAGGCTAATACTAGAGCCTGGGAAGGTATCAAGGAAGCATCAAGTGGGCACTCAGGTACGGGCTACAGCAGAACGCTGTGACTCGATGGCCTGTGGTTCAGTGTGGCGGTGCTTGGTTTGTTTTGTAGGCGGGCTGTGGGACCACTCCAGTCGTTTCTGCGATTTGGGATGTGGTGGTGTCGATAGCGCAGCCTCCATGGGTGGTTGAGATAGCCATTGAATCAAGCAGAAGGCGGAATGTCATCCTGTGACCGTAGGGATGCCACAATGCCATTGAAGGATGCAGAGAGGTGGAAGGGGAAACCCCATTGGTATTTTATTTGGAGCTTTCTGAGGTGATCGGTAAATGGTTTTACTGAGCGTCGCAGTTAAAGGATGTGCATAGACACATAATGGAACAAGGTGAAAAAAGACCGGTATATCACAAGGTTTTTTGGGATCTCTGTGCTTAAAGGTATGTGTTCAATCAAAATGGCGCCATTACTCTGGTCATTCAGTAGAGATGTAAATACAGGAATCAGGGTATCTCGAAGATCTTGGGGGAGAAAGCTGTCAGGCATGTTCTTTACACAGACATTATTTCTCCTTCCCCGGTTCTCAAGATCGTTGTGACACAGATTGAGAGCTTTGATTGTATCGGTTTGATCCAGCACCATTTGCTTTAGACGGGATGTTGACTCCATCAGGGTAGCTGTTCCTTCCTCTATTTGTGTCACTCTATGGGCGAGTAGAGAGAGTTCAGCCCATACTGCTGCCGATTCAGAGGCCAGCATGGATTTCATGTCCTCCATGAGAGTCTTGATATCTCCTTTAGTCGGGAGAGCTCTGATGTACTCCTTGGATGGTAGGTCAGCCAAAAGGGAGGCAAGATCAGGAGTCTGAGGGTGTCCGCAAATAGACATGGTGAGTCCGGTTAGTTCAGCGGCTGGAACTGGAGTCACTGGGGATGTAACGTCTGTTATAGATACGGAGGAGAGTTCCAGCGCCACAGGGGGCGGTGCGTCACTGAGGTCAGACGCCTGCAGCAAAGAGGGAGATGTGCGTCCCACCATTAGATAACCGGAGATCAGATTTATAGTGGGTTTGGTGGATTTCTTCTTTGCCCACATCCCTGAGGAGTAGTAGTGGTTCAAGTTGGTCAGGAGTTTAAGTCTCTTCCACCAATAAATAGTGGTAGAAGCCCATATAGGAATGGAGCTCAAGCATTACAAGTCTAATGCCTTGAGTTGCCAGGCCATGCCCCCCCCCCACTAATGGACATTTCTTATCTATCTGGCTAAGGATATGTATGTTTAAGAAAGAACTCAGTTATTGATAATACAGAAAATATTTAGCAAACGAAAATGTTGGATATTATCTGATAATCATGCATTATTATTATCATTATCACTACTACTGCTATTATTATTATAATATAATAAATATAATAAAGATAATAACAATAGAAACAAATAATGTAAAATACATGTCCCAGTGGATTTAAGGGACGTTACAATGTAGAGGTAATCGGGACAAAAAATATGAAATGAAGGTAGGTGACAGCTTGAAAGCTTTTTGAGGTGGGGGTGAGTGGTTCTGAAGATTAAGAAGTAAAAATGTTTGGCCACAGGGTAGATGTGGGTAGATTTGGGTCATTAGAACAGAGCATGTGTTGATGAGAAAGATGACAGATATTACTAGACATAGTAAGGAAGATGTCATGTCGTTTTATGAGAGTTTTCTATGAAGAAATAAGTCTCTACAGAGCACTTAAAGGTAGGAACATTGGGAAAAGTCTGACAGAACAGAGCAGGAAGTTCCAGATATAGGGGCAGCTCTTGAATAGTCTTGGAAATGTGACCAAGAGGAGATTATGAAGAAGTAGGATTTAATTGGTAAAATATAAAAGGCAATTCAACAAATACTTACAGATCTGGGTGGATATAAGGGAGTAATCTGCTTTTTCCAATGCCCTGTAAACTGACCCCATAGTCTAAATTAATGTATGATTTACATTTATTTAGGAATTCATCACTGTTTTCTGTTTCAGATATGGAGAATTGTGTGACATGTCCACAACATCAGTGGTCTAATGATAGGAGAGACAAGTGCATCCCACGGACTATTGAATTCCTTTCCTTCCAGGAGTCTATGGGGATGGGTTTGACTTTTGTCTCTATTAGTTTCTCATCCTGTTCCTTAGCAGTACTGGGGGTATTTATCAAATTCCGAGACACATCCATTGTCAGATCTAATAACAGGAATATCAGCTACATTCTCCTGATCTCTCTCAGTCTCTCCTTCCTCTCATGCCTGTTATTTATAGGAAAACCTAAATATCTCACCTGTATGGTCAGACAAACTGCATTTGGTGTCTCCTTTTCTGCTGCTGTTTCTTCTTTGCTTGCAAAAGCGATCACAGTTGCCATTGCATTCAGAGCTACCACCCCGGACAGTAAGCTGAAGAGATGGGTTGGATCTAGACTCCCTATTTACATTGTTATTGCCTGTACATTGGGACAGACTGTGATAAGCCTGACATGGCTGATCTTCTCTCCACCATTCCCAGACTATGACACACAATCAGAGAAAGGAAAGATGATTCTTATCTGCAATGAAGGTTCTTCTGTGGCATTTTATGTGTCAGTCTCCTACCTGGGAACTCTGGCTCTGATAAGTTTAGTTGTTGCATTTCTAGTGAGGAAATTACCTGACCAATTCAATGAGGCCAAGTACATCACGTTCAGCATGTTGGTGTTCATCAGTGTGTGGGTCTCCTTCATCCCCTCGTACCTGAGCACCAAAGGGAGATACATGGTGGCTGTTGAGTTATTTGCCATCCTGGTTTCCAGTGCTGGATTACTGGGATGTATATTTATTCCCAAGATGTATACAATTTTATGTAAAAGAGAATGTAACAGAATTCAATTGTCGGTAAAGACTTCTAACACTTAAGATTCTGGAGAACGATTTTAGGAACATTTAGCAATGTTTTCCCCTATTCATACAGCTAAGAACAGAAATGAGTGAATCCTGACATATGATGTAATGATTCCAAATGCAAACAATGAAAAATCTCCTTAACGTTTTTTGCTTTTAATCAATGGACCATTTAAACGTGGAGGAAATGGAGTAATTCTGGGTTCAATCAACTGCACTATTTGGGGAATGGGGACATTTCCACTGGTGTAAATAAAACTTTTGTGAATATTAACAGGTCTCCAGAGCTCCAGAACATTCTATGGTGCTGAAATGGAGTTCCAATCTTGGGGTCAGGTATAAAGAGAAGATCTATGGACTCATGGGTCTGAGCACATGGTAAAGCCTAGTGGGGATAATTAGGGTTGTCTGAGACACTAAAAGGTACATACAGAACCAGGGGTCCTCAGTCATGACCTCTAGGACTGATTGAAGAGGTTACCACTTGACCAAAGGCACAAGAGTAAAGTTCTTAGGGTCCATTCAGATAGTAAGGTAAGTGGGTGAATATAATTAGGAGGTGTTAGTTCTTCTTTCAAATAATTTATAAAAAAACATTTCCACTACCGTGTTCCAATGCCATTTCCTCAGGAACAGAAAAACATTTGTTTGCATTTAAAACAATGGGATTTCGTGGAATGTGTATTTATTCTCCATGGCGCAGTTGATTTGCTTCGGAATTGCTGCACTTCTTCATAGTACAGAAGCCTCAATGGGTTTCCCCAGATATAAAACTCACCATCTTTATGTATTCCTAAGATTACACTTTGCAGTTATTAATAAAGATTGGGTCTCAGTGCACCAGTAGATGAGTAAATTATAATTATAGGTAAAGGGTGGTAACGTCTTAGCTGTAGACAAAGCAAGAGACTAGTATGGTAAAAGTGAGACCTTTATTGTCTAACATAGCGACTCTAGGATGCAAGATTTTGAGACAGTTTAGGTCTCTTCTTCAGGCACAATAAGAATAAAGTGAAAACACAATATGTGGCAGGTTAAACATGCAAATAGATTCTATTGGCAGTGAATTACTTATCAGTATTGGCCACAGTTCATTCCCTAGGCTACAGTAAAGCCTCTTTTTAGTTGTGATATAAAATGTTATACCGTTGTGATGCGTCAATGCATTTTAAACTTAGTTTTTATCCAAATATACACTTGTCCATCTTTGTGTCTTTGCGTCCTGCCAGGCCTCTCCTGACAACTTACCTGCAATATGGTATATTCCCCCTGATTGTCTCTCCCATACGGAAATGTGGACTTGTGTTACCCAGCTGACCCAAGTGGGTATCAATCATAAATAAGTTGCCAATGCCATGTGGGAGAATGTGAATGGAATTGCATCCTCCAGAATCATCCGTGTTAATGATCTGAGAACCAGGCCACAGGTTTCTGTACAGATCAGTTTTCAGCAATTTGGACATGAATGGCTCCAGCATGCTTAACTCTGGTGTATTCTTTGAAGTAAAAATTGTCAGTGTGAACAGTGCGATTGGAGCCAATGTGTTTTATATGGGTGTTTAGAGCAGCATTAAATAATATTAACATGGTATCCATTACTTTTTTGAAAGCAATTACAGTATCAGCAAGCATGGTATCCTGAGGCAAACCATTCCACAGTTTTACTTCCTTTACTGTAAAAAAAATCCTTGCCTTTGTTTTAGTCAAATCACCATTCCTCTAGTCTTTATGTATAATCTTTCATTCTTTGCTCAGCTCTTTGAGTAAATAAATCATTCTTTGTATAAACCTTGAATGTATATGTAAATGGTAATCATCATCACTCCTTAGACGTCTCTTCTCTAATGTAAACAAACCCAGTTTGGCTAGTCTCTCTTTATAAATTTAAAGTGAACTGGCCAGCACTAGCCAAGTGAAACACAAGGGTAATATTGACCAAATGGTCTGGTGCACTCAGGGACTAGAGTGAAGCAAAGACAACTGAACAGGAAAGAGAGCCCCTTAATCAAGAAAGACCCTTAAATGAGCACTCAAACCAAGGATAACACATGTAGAAAAATAGTTTATTGAGTACAACAATAATCCATAGATCTCAATAATAAAACATACTTAAAAGACATATAGAGGGAGACAAGTGAGGCAAATACTGTAAAGGTACTTCTTGAAACACAGATAAATAGTAATCATCCTATATAATAATTCGCTAAAACGTGTGTAACGCCGCAGTCGTGCGAAGTAGAGACTGCTAGTGACGAGGCTGATACAGTGCGGGGCCCATCGTACTCTGTATCAGCCGTGGCGCGGGCAGTCTCTACTGATCATGACTGCACCGCGACCGGCTGGCACTGTATCAGCCGCGGCGGGGGCAGTCTCTACTGCGCATGACTGCCCCGTGACCAGCTGGCAGTGACACTGTGGCCCGTGTAATGGGCTCTTCAACTAGTTAATAATAATAACCTAATTGTTATGATGTTTCAGTGATCAAGTTACCAGTAGAATATCCTATTGGAGAAAGACAATAAAGATAATAAAGTGGAGAGGTAAAGACAAGAGCCAAACTCAAACGCCTAAAAGATGTACAAAAAGTGAATACAGACATTAAGTGAAAAGAGAATAAGTACTATCAAAAAACTGGCATAAACAAGCCCAGCAGGAGAACAAATGTCACGGAAGTCATCTCTCTAAGGACCGCATAACTCACATCCTCCAATCCCTTTATCAGTTTTGTTGCATGTCTGCACTTTTTCCAGTTTTTTTAAAGAATTGGTGTCGAAAACTGTACTCCATATTCTAAATGAGACTTTTCGAATGATTTAAAAAACAAAAATAATAATAATAAAATAAGAAATTGGTACGTAACGTGACTGAGACAGGAACCCCCTGTCATAAGCTGTGACTGTGGCAGACTCATACTTGATAGGCTAGAGTATTTTGTACAGAACAATTTGTAGGACTTGTTTTAGGCCCAAGCCCCGAGGAAAAATTGATTTGTAGGACTTATACTTGTTTTAGGCCCAAGCCCCGAGGAAATATTGATTTGTTTGATTTAGACTTGTGTTAGGCCCAAGCCCCGAGGATATATTGATTTGTTTGACTTAGACTTGTTTTAGGCCCAAGCCCCGAGGATATATTGATTTATTTGACTTAGACTTGTGTTAGGCCCAAGCCCTGAGGAAACATTGATTTGCAGGACTTAAACATTTGACACAAGCCCTAAGGAAACATTGGTTTGCAGATCTTAGGCCGGGATTCATCAAGATGTGGGATAAAGCAGTTTATCAATAATGCTGCTCTTTGCCTCAATCATTGAAGGATACTTTCGTGTATTCATCAATGATTTGGCATTGTGTAAATTGGCCAGTCGAGGGAAAAACCCACGCATATGCATAAGCGAAAAAATTAGTATGTGTGTGTTCTAGACTTGTGCACGGGCAAAATTTTCGGTAAAATTCGAATTCGGACGAATTTTTTTTTTTCTAATTCGGATGATCTTCATTTCGGACCGGGCCTATTCGATTCGGACGAAATTCTGATCCATTCCGAATTATTCGGCCGAATTTAACATGGGTTAAATTATAGCAGTGCGCCTCCGTGCACGCTGCTATCATTATTTGCAGACAGGGTGTGCATTTAGAAAAAGATCCATCCCAAAAACGGACATTGTCGTACATTGAAAGTCTGTGCATGTCACCTCTACTCTAGCATGGGATGCCAGTCACAATGCAAACGTCGAACATCAAAAACCCATGCCTGTCATTCAATTTAGCATGTTCGAACATAGAAACCCCGTGCCTGTCCTTCAATGTAGCATATGTATGAACATCGAAACCTCATGCCTGTCATTCAATTTAGCATATGTTCGACATCGAAAACCCATGCCTGTCACATCCTACTCAACATAAGTGGTCGACTCGAACATGGACAAACTACATGTCACATTCTATGTTAGTACATGGGTAAAGATTAAGGTTTCATTTTCTGGTACCAGCCTCCTACCCTACTGTCCCTCTTTAGTACCCAAATTCCTGTCTCTCGTTTTCCTATCCTGATTTCCCCTCATATCAGATAACTCTATGTGTATATACATTGTAGAGTTTCATACTACATCAAGAATAAACATCAATGATTGTAATGTGATAGATGTAATGTGTTAACCCTTTGAGTGCCAGAGTGGTACGCAATGCATTGCAAAGCAATGCGTTGCATACCACTCTGGCATTCAAAGGGTTAAAAAGAAAAATTGAGACAGTCTGTTGTGAACAAACTGCAACACAGGAGAGAAATAAAAAAAAATGCTTGACATCTATACTGAAGAGGGGTCCACAGCATTGTCTTAGTATAGCAATATCACCGTTTTCCGTGAGTGTGCAATACAGGGCTCTACGATAATTGCTGGGCATTTCCCAATGTCATAATCAGGGGATGATGGGAGTTGTATTCTAACTACTGTTAGGAAACACATAAGTGATGCACATTCATCTCCCACCTAGAAATTATTTACACACGAGGCAACTCCCCCAAGTAATACCTAGCCCCTTTCCAAGTGAAAGGACTTCCAGAAAGGCTTCAGATCTCTTAGTGACTCACCTGTTATTGCCAGTCAGCGGGACCCGGAGAGTAGGAGGGGGTGATGCTATGGCTGCACGGCACGGTGCTCTTAGTTGGTCACTTGTCGCAATGTTGAAGCCAGCACCTTCTGGGTGGAGACACCTCACAGCAATCCTGTTCAGGACACATCATGCACTGTTGTGCACTCATACTAGGGATCCCAAATGTTTAGACTCATTTCGTACAGGGGGCACCCTCCTGTATTTGTAAAACCTCTCTAGCAAATCTGGGATGGTAGACCTATTTACTCAAGTCTTGACTTTAAGTGGGCAATAAACAATATAAAATGGGCATAATGTTTCACTATCACATAATTCACGTCACTGAAGCAGCCAGCAGGCTTCGCCACTGAGTGAGCATAGGGCTGCCCGGCTGCTGACAGTCACACTGATGGGATGGGACACCCTGCAACACAGAAATGGCGGAAGAGCACAAAATAAACATGCTATGGGACGGTAAATTGCCGCTCCTGTCAAAGTGCCGCCTGGGTCCATGGACCCACTGGGACCCATGTAAGGGCCGGCCCTGTATTCGAACAAATACCTAATATTTTTTTATATTTTGCACAGGAACAAATATTACTCGCTCTTGCAGTGGCAATAACTGGAACTAATGCTGGCTGCCTACCTATGTCTAGCCTAATGCTACCTGCCTGCCTACACAACAACTGGACACTCTCTAATCTCTTCTCTCTCTGAGCTCCAACAACCCAATGAGGAAATGCAGGCTGTCTGTCTGTGTAACTGTGTCATTAGTCCAACCCCCATCATGAAACGAAGAAGGCTATTCGAATACAGACAAAAGAGGGAAGT
The DNA here is from genome assembly GCA_037306005.1 of Rhinophrynus dorsalis. Classification (NCBI taxonomy): domain Eukaryota; kingdom Metazoa; phylum Chordata; class Amphibia; order Anura; family Rhinophrynidae; genus Rhinophrynus; species Rhinophrynus dorsalis. The sequence continues at coordinate 630,343,752 of CM074719.1, read as the reverse complement.
AGTGCATGAAACGGAGAATGGAATTGGACTAGAGACATGGAGGGAAAATTATGGAGGGAAAGTAATTGAGCGCGCACAGGAAGTACAAAAAAGTCCTGGTCAAAAGTAGTCAAAACTTTTGGAAATGTGTCGATTGCCGAAACTTCCGAAAGTTTCGACGAATTTCGGACCTGGGCTGTTCGGAGTCGGATCATTTTTTCCGAATGACCCTTGAGTTTCGGATTGGCCGAATGTCTCCGAATGACCCCATTTTCGACGAAATCCGAATGTCTCCGAATGAATTTGCACATGTCTAGTGTGTTCGCCCCATACATTGGAATGGGATCCGCCAGCTTGAAGCTAGCGGATAAAATTTGTGGATCTATCTGCCCATCGTTTATTGAAGAATAAGTGATGGCCACATAAATCCGTAAGTTGCTGAATGGGTGAATGATCAACGCGCAAAGAAATACTCAGATTTTTTTGCTCACTAAGCCAGTGGCAGTGCACCTTGATAAATCCTGGACATAAACTTGTTTGGTGCTAGCCCTAAGGAAACACTGATTTGTAGGACTTAAGCTTGTTAGAAACAAGCCCCCCAAAATATTTTTTTTTTGTAAGCCTCTGTTTTGTTTTTTTAAAGCCCAAGCCATGAGAAAAAAATGCCCCACTAGCCTAGTGCCAGCTAGTCATGTTGTGTTAACCAGTGGCCCTTGTCAAATGGCCCAGTGTAATTGTGGAATGACTGCTGTTCTTGCTGCTGCTGAGTTGTTTAAATAGGAGGATGATTAGGCAGCTCAAAGGGAATGGGATCAACAACAACAGTAACATGGGTAATGGATGATGAAGGTTTCACTTGCCATCACAAGCTCCAGTGATGCGTCTGCGGCAGTAGCAGCACCGTAACTAGCCCCCACCCAGGGCCGGATTTACATCTCAGGCGCCCCTAGGCACAACAACCGCTGGCGCCCCTAGCCCCGCCTTTGTCCCACCCCTAACCACACCTCCCACTTAGCCACACACCCCCATTTCCCCCAGAGTTAGAGGGAAAAATGATATATAGAATATATCCAAGAGAAATTAGTCCCTCTTTCTCTCCTCTTTTTTTTTGTATTTATATATAAGACATGCAGTGACAAAAAGACTAATAACTATATATACATATAAAAACATTAAAGGGACTCACTACAAGTTTCTCTTACACACATACTAGCCTGATGATGCTGCACTTGCAGCTGTTGGGGAGGCTACTGCATGCCACTGCCACCCATCCGGAAACAACTGGCCAGCCTGCTGTCTGTAGGGCTCCAAGCCTCCAAACCCACCTCTGAGCTGACCCACAACTGCTGTACCGCTCCGCTCCTAACCCGCCTCTGAGCAGAACCACAATGCAGCGGCAGCGCTCACTCAGCCAACACTCACAGGCACCGCCAAATACGGTGTATTTATTTTTGGCTCAGAGTAGCTTGTTCTGCTCCCAATAGGTCACAAGATGTCCTGAGGTGACCAATGAGAACAGATAGCCTCTACCTCTGTTCTCATTGGTCACCTCGGGACGTCTTGTGACGTCAGATGCAGATGCAGTAGTGGGTCACGTGGGGCGGCCCCGGTGGCACAGACTAGTAGTCAAGAAGGTAACAGCGCCTGCTCCCTCGTTATTCACCCAGAATTGTCGGCGTGACGATGGCACTGCAAGGCACCCCTGAAAATTGGGCGCCCTAGGCAAGTGCCTTGTCTGCCTAATCAGAAATCCGGGCCTGCCCCCACCACACTTCAGGTATATGTGGAGAAAAGAAGTTGGCCAATAATGCTTCTCCACCTGCCCCTCCTCCAATCATGGGTGTGTTGTTAGAATACACATTTTGCCCTTGAGAGCAGTAACTGTGCCTCTCATCAGCAACTGAACGGTACACAGTGTGTGATAAATAAGGAAAGGACTGGGAACATTGGGCACATCTGAACTCAAATCAAACACCTGGCAAAACTGTAACCAAACAAAATGACACTTAGGGTGACCAATGTAAAATCATCCTACCAGAAACCAAATATTGGAGCTGTCACTATGCCCTTTGTCCTCTCCCTGCTAAGGACACTTGACAACTTGAAGACAGTTTAGTGGGATGGACTCTCCTCAGATGTCGCTTGATGCCCTGCTTGTGATTATCCTCCACCATACTTCCATGTGTGGTTAGTGCACCACACAGTGTGCAATGGGTGGACACAAACTTCCTAACAGAGACTGAATGGTTATCACCTGGTGGTGGAGGGAAAGATGAGTGAGGTGGATTACGAAAGATGTAGTTTACCTAGAGCAAGAAGGTGATGGCTAGCCAGGTGTTTCGCCCGCCATTGAACTTTTTTCCCCTGGCTGAGTTTCTCTATTCTTCGTCCTCTTTGATTTCCACCTCACCTTTTGTTGCCTTTAAGGAACGTCAGAGGGTACAGCAACAGCGGTGCCCAATTTTATTAGTGGGCTTTAACATGTTTCACATAAATGTCATGGTGTCTGTCTGTGTTTCACGTGTGTTATCAGGGCAGTTATGCCAAGGTGTGTTCCCTCCTTCCCCCCTTTTACTGACTTGTCACAAATTGTGCACAGTGCCATCACTGATAACTGTACTGTGCCTGCCCCCCCCGAGAAAAATAGTCCCACTTCGAGGACCTCAGTGGGAGGGGAAAGTTGGAGAAGAATGGACTCTTTCTTCTTCTCCTCCACATTCCCCTTCACTGGCTGGGGCAGAGGATGATGTTTCTGCTCTTGTTGATACTGCCTCAGAAGCAGTACAGCAACCAGGACCAGGAGTATTTCTGTTGTCGTAGTCCCACATAACTGGACCCCATTCCCACTCTGTCCACGGTGGTCTGTGGCACAGTAGCCTGCTCCTCAGCATCCTGCCACCCTTGCAACTCAGCAACGTCAACAGTTCTGAGGGAAGCACTGCAGTCACAGTGCAGCCTGCTCCCTCAGTTGTATTTTAACCCTTTGAGTGCCAGAGTCGTATGCAACGCATTGCTTTGCAATGTGTTCCGTACCACTCTGGCACTCAAAGGGTTAACTTAGATCTCATCCATTTATAATGTTCTAGCTCCTTTGTCCCATTGCTATTAGTACTTTTGCTCCACTCTCAGTTTGAAGGAGAGTGGAGCAAAAGTACTAATAGCAATGGGACACAGGAGGTAGGGCATTAAAAATGAATGAGATCTAAGTTAAACTAATGTGTAATAATAGTATTTTAATTAAAAAAAGTTTAAAACACACACACACACACACACACACACATATATACAGGCAAGGTATGTAGTCCATACCTTGCCTATTAACCCTTTGGGTTCCAGAGGGGTAGGAAACATGCTAAGCAATGCTTTCCTACCTCTCTGGTACTCAAAGGGTTACTTGTGGAATAAAAGACAGATTTGTCCACTACATGGAAGTCCAGGAGGTGGATGTGGATGGGGTTAGTATGTCACATATATGCAATATATGTAACAGACTAAGGGGGGGATGTGGAAGGGGACATTGTGTAGTGCTTGGTGTACTAGTTTTATTGATTGTAACCCTTTGAATGCCACAGGGGTGAGCAGTGCACATCCCTATGGCATTCAAAGCTGTCCATGGTGCTGAAAGCCTTCTCTGTGTTCCCCTAGTGGCTGGGTAGGGAAAAGCACAGAGAATGCTGTTCAGAACTGGAGACGTTGGTTTTTTTACTCTGTGTGGTGTGCTGTTCTCCCAAAAAAATAGGCGTTACATTTCTGGAGAGAAATGTTGCAATTTAACGCGAGTTAGCCCTAACTCCAACATTTGAATAGCTTTTGGCGTCGCTTGTACATTATCCTCTATGGGTGAGATCTTGCTGTTCTGGCAACCGGCGAAGTGTGTTTCAGAACTGGCGTCGCTTGATACTAGTAGAACATTTGCATTGCTCAGTTGACGTTAAAACCAGCATCGCCAGTTTTTTCTGGCGACGCCAACATTTGGATCGAGCCCTAAATATCTTAGGTGACAGTGACAGACAGCTGACTGGGCGTAGGCAAGGCATCATATGGCTCCATCAGTTGTGTTGTGTACCATACAGTAAAAAAACCCAGTGTAGTTGCGTAATGTCCAGCAAACGCACAAGGGGAAGGGGGAGGGGTGGAGCAGTGCAGGGACGTGAGAGTAAAGTAATATTTCATAAACTGAGTGCAGCAATGGTTGCTGCAGCGTGTGCAGTCAGTGATGATGATCACCTCTACTCCAAGGGCGGGTGCAGTTTGTCACAGTCCCAGCAAAGCTAGTTCCAGCACCACCAGTGCCAGTAGAAATAAAGAACCATATAAGAAGAACAATGAAGATGACAACAAGTCACATTTAAGTGTTGATGATGCTAGAGGAAGGTGTAGCAGCTGAACCACCTGCTGCATCAGATAGTGAGACAAACAAGCACCAAAACACCCATAGTAGCGAACTTTGTTACAGTAAAAGTAAAAAGAAATTGTTTGAGACCTCCAAAAAAAACTTAGATGAATATAAGGGTAGTAGTGGGCAAGAGCTGTCAGGTGATGCTGGTGCTGCTGAGGATGACCCAAAGATGACTGATGATGATGCATATCTAGATTATATTCCTTCAGCATCCTTCTCTTTTTCAGATGAGAGCGAGTGATGATGATGATGGCATGGTTATAAAGTTAACAGAAAGGCAAAGGTTTTATTTTCCACCACTTTTAAGAAGCAGTGTGTCAGTCTATAAACTGTTTGAGAAAGCCATTGGAAAGTCTGATACTAGACAAGCACAAATGTCAGAAAGCACACAGTCACCCTATCAGTCATCATCAGCATCATCACCTCTTCAAAGTCCAAGTCCTACTCAGCCACACACACCTGTTTTGAGTACCCAGTAACAGCAACACAGGTTAACATCCACAATGTTGTGACGAGCACCCATCGAGAACGAACAAGATAAAGTGTCTTGTTTTTGGGCATAGTGACCACTCAATGGTGCTACAAGTCACGTTTTTCACTCCCATGTGCCATTGCAAAGAGGAAATTTCCATATTCACATCAGACTAGTCCTGCCCTCAGACAGTCCAGCTCCGAAATGTCAGGCAAATCCTCTCCGCACGAGAGAATCAGCAAAACCACAGATGTACGTTTCGGCCTATGTGGGCCTCATTGGTGTGGTGCAGCTGATTCTCTCTAGACACATGGAGATCAAGGGCCCATGTCTGGGATCCCCTTCCACTTAGGGAGACAAAGAAACAAATGTTGTGACGAGCACCCATCAAGAACAAACAAAATAAAGTGTTGGGCATAGTGACCCCTCAATCGTGCTACAAGCCACATTTTCACTCCCATGTGCTATTGCAGAGAGAAAATTTCCATATTCACATCAGACCGGTCCCGCCCTCAGACAGTCCAGCTTCAAAATGTCAGGCAAATTCTCCCTGCATGAGATAATCAGCAAAACCACAGACATATGTTTTAGCCTATGTGGGCCTCGTCGGTGTGGTGCAGCTGATTCCTTCTAGGCACATGGAGAGCAAAGGCCCATGCCTGGGACCCCCTACCACTTAGGGAGACAATGAAACAAATATTGTGACATGCACCCATCGAGATCGAACAAGATAAAGTGTCTTGTTCTGGGGCATAGTGACCTCTCAATGGTGCTACAAGTCACGTTTTTCACTCCCATGTGCCATTGCAGACATTTCCATATTCTTTTTCCCCCACACCATTTTGGGGTGTGACAGTCCTCAGTAACCCGTGTACATGATAGATGTTTTGTCTGTTTGCCCATAGCCTGTCATTGTTGTTTGCTTTGTGTATACAGATCAGCAAAACGTGTTGAAGGTTTCAGCCATAGCCTTATCCTCACTAATCAATTCACCTTGGCCTTAAGAGGACCAGTATCAATTGTAATATTTTTATTTATTTTTTCATGTAGAAATGTTTAGTATTTTTCTTGCACTCTTTTGCAATACTTCTCTCATTTTCAATTTTAGCTAGCCTTGCTTGTTTGCAGATTTTATTACATTTTTACATTTTATTGATGCAGCTCACCTGTCTGACTTGCAAAGTCAGAAAGGATTCGGGCTGCGCTCCCACGACTGAATGGCGTGTTGATTAAAATGTATATTTTATTGGGAGTTCAACAAAACAAAAGAGTACAGCTAGAAGACATCAACGGACGTGAAAACAAAAAGACATGAAGACAGGACCTAGATGGTCTAATGCGTTTCGTGGTATATGAGGAGCTTACTCACCCTGTTATTATCTGTCTGACTTAAACATTTTAAAAGCCTGCTTCTTATGTCTCATTTCCCTGCAAACCTCATTATTAAGACACAATGGTCATAATTGTGTTTAATTCCCCAACAATATTGATTGACAGGTATATTGGCCTAAGAGCATTTTAAACATTTTCCATGATTCTTGTTCATTTTTATCTCTGAAGATTACATTCTACTGAATATCATTTAATACTGTTCGTAGTCTCCTCTAACCATTCTACCTCCTAATAATGTGGCCCCTCTTTCCACTAAGGTGCGATCTATCTCAACTTATCACAGTGCCTGTGATTATTCTGTCACTCTCATCTGTGGCAGACTGTGATTTGTTCACTTGGTTTGGCCCGCCCCTTGGTGACCTTTTTATACCTGACTCTTACATCTGTCAGATGCCCTTTCGTGGTGTTTCTGAGCCAGACTTGCTGTTGCTGTGTTCCAGTATCTGATTCCTGTGTACCGACTTTGGCCTGTCCTGACTACTCTCCAGTGTTCCTGATTGTGTACGACCCGGCCTGCCTGAGAATCTTCTACGTGCTACGACCTGGCCTGTCTGAGAATCTTCTACGTGCTACGACCCGGCCTGTCTGAGAATCTTCTTCGTGCTATGATCCGGCTTGTCTGAGAATCCTCTACGTGCTACGACCCGGCTTGTCAGAGAACCCTCTACGTGCTACGATCCGGCTGGCCGACTTCCTGCTTCAAGATCATCGCGGCCTGCTTGGTGGTTGTTGCCACCGCGACATTCTGAATCCTTCATCGCTGTGCCGATCGAGTGTGACCATTACCCTCCTGGTTAACCCATCCATCTGTGCAGAGTCCCTTGCTGACTTGCGTATGCTGTGCCTCTTGTACTGAGCCTATACACGCTGCAGAGCTAAGCTACCATACCGTGCCTGGGAGATTCAAACGTACCTTTTAACCCTTGCACTGCCGCTGCTCTCTGACCGGACCTCCTTTCTAAATACAGAACCGTTACCTTGTAAGTCTACTGCTGCTGAGTTGGCCGCTACTTGGACGGCGACTCCCGATTACGCTTGCAGAGTAGTCTATCCTGTTAGGTCGGTTGTGCATCTTTGGCTCTTGGTCTCACGGTTATCAACGGAGGTGTCCGGTGCGGCTATTGGTGGCAAGGTTAGGCTCCAAGCTCTTGCTAGATCCGTAGGTAAACGCCCGTGGGGGCTATTGGCTCGTGTTGTGCTCACATTGGTCTCCGGTTATACGCCCATGTGGGCTAAAACGCCAGCTTCGCATCTCAGGCTAGTCTCGATCACGCCCGTGGGGGCTACATACTCTCGCACTTGCAGACTCAGTGGTCTATTGATGAACGCCCGTGGGGGCTATTTTGGGTTACTGTGCTGCTATCACTCACATTGGTCACTGAACATCTACGACCCATCTTTATATGAACTCTGTGCTGTGCACATTTGCTCACTTGATCAATACACCACACGGGCGTGCCAAACCCCACAGCTGAGACTGACAATTTACTCTCATTCACCCTTTAGGGGCCAGTTCCCTATTTACTGTTCCTATGTTGGGTGCCTTCTATCCATATTATTAAAGCTATGTGTACTGTGTTATAGCTTGCAATTGTTGCTGTCAACTGTAGAGGGCGATCATTTGTATTTATTTTCTTTCAATAAAAGATTGTTTTATTTTACCTACTGGTCTGAGTGTCAAAACAAACCGTTACACAACTATACAGATTGCCACCACAGGAAAAAGACAGCCCAGTGCTCAAGGAACCCAAACCTCTCCTGCTTACACCAGGTCTTTAGCCATGCATTTAACTCCCTAATCTCCCATTGCCTTTCTGATGTAGAAGGTAGCACAGGTAGTATTTCAGAAAATACTACCTTAGAGGTCCCCTGATTAAGCTTATATCCTAAATCCCTGAAATCCTTCTTAACAGACCTCCATTTTACACTGACTTTGCCATTGGTACCAACATGTACCATGACAGCCGGGTCATGCCCAGCCCCTCCCAACAATCTATCAATCCAATCTGCCACCCAGGAGACAGCAAACTGTTCTATTGTAGTGATTCTGGCAACAGATTACCCTGTCTGTCTTCTTTATAATGGAATCCCCTACCACCACCATATGTCCAGGTCTGTCTGAGTCCTAGATCCAATCAGTGCTAGAGGTGCTTTCTCCTCGCTGTTACAGAGAACAGTCCTCTCCAGCATTCCCCAGCATTATCACTCAATGCAGCAAATCTGTTAGGGTTAGTAAATAAAGGAGTGTCCTCCTTATTCCTCTGCCACCCCTTGTTACATCTAACTATAACCCTTCTAGCAACTTGATCTTTTTTGTGCAGTCACCACCCCCAGAATTTCCTACAACAGCTTCTTTCTACTAAGTCAGCAGACCCCTCTCAAGATTAGCCATCTCCCTCAGTGCTGCAACCTGCCTCTTCAGATTTCTAATTTGAGCTTCCAGAGAAGAGCGAAAGTTGCTTGTATAAAACATAGGTGGGACTGGTGGTAATTAACTAGTGAAAGACTGAGCTTTGAAGGGGAACTCTACTTATTGTAATTGTGGCTTCAACATATTAAACATAAGCACTTACCTAGGTAGGAGTTCTTCATATAGTCAATTATATCTGTTCATGTATTTTTTTTTAGTCACCAAAACATTTTCCAGTTTGGACTTTGTCTTTGTCGGTAACTTCCGTCATCTGGGAGCTGCATTGGGAGACTCTAGATGCCAGTCCGGGCCTCCTCCTCTTTACTACGCATGCGCCAACGTTAGGATGTTACTCCGGCATGTGTGCTTTGACTTCGGCACTCTGACGTCATCAGGCGCTCAGTTATTCATTTGAGTTTATGGTGATAGGTTTGCTGATACCTGATTTCCTTGACATCTTTAGTCTGTTTAACTCACAGTTCCGCAAAATAAATAATAGACTTCGTCAGTCAATATGAGATTAGTGATAGAGAAAAAGTATGACCCATGATTCTAATGTGACACAAGAATATGACAAACATATATCTGTTAAGGACACAATCTTAAGCAAGTGCTTTTATTCTAAGAGTCACTTATTTATAGGCTGTAGACCCCCAATAACATACGCTTGTTTTATTTCTTCTTGTTCGTTACACTTTAATAAAGTACATAGAGCATATGTAGCAAGCACTTATTCAGACCGCAGTGAAACATCTAAAGAAATGAGAGAGGGGGACTCCATATACAGTGTATACTTGTACAGTCAATACAGTGGAATTGAAACTAATATCTGTAACGCTGTATGAAACAGACTATCTCTGCACTAACCACCTCCATTCTATAAACAAAAATAGATCATTGTCATGTGTGTATGTAGCACAAAGGTGCACAGATATCTACGTGTCAAAGGATTCACTATCCCCTTTCACTATTCTTAATTCTACTTAAATATGACATATTGTGTTTTCACTATGAACGGATCTATATATGAGAATATCTAAAATGATTACATGCACAGTTTATGTTCTGCATAGAATAGCAAAAATATGTAACATCCAGCCAAAACTGTATATAAAACTAGCAAGAAACAGTGTGAAAGTTATGGAAAGAAGACCATTAATTCTGCTGTAGTATCATTGTGACTGTGGAACACTTTGAATGCTGTAACATCTCCACTGAAATAAAAGATAATTGCTGCCAGAACCTGAGTTGTTTCGTCTCCAAATGTTAAAGATAAAACAACATGCTGTATTGACCCCTTAAAGACCATTGACGTACTCGGACCGTCACGCTGGTCCGACACTTAAACTGATAGTAATACTTAAAATGTAAAAAAAAATATGTTGTAGGGTTTACCCCCCTGAGTAAAACAAGAGTACTCCCACTGCTGAAAGGTGTTTCATTCAAAAGTTATTAATTTTCAAAGTTGAATTTTTTAGGTGCAATATCACAGTGGCCTGAAATTGTACAGTGGCGCTGTTGCTACACCATCCTATGGAGATTTATGGTCCCGGGACCAGAGCTGTCCGTAGGATTGTGTAGCAACAGCGACACTGTACAATTTCATGCCACTGTGATATTGCACCTAAAAAATTCAACTTTGAAAATTATTAACTTTTGAATGAAACACCTCTCAGCAGTGGGAGTACTCTTGTTTTACTCAGGGGATAAACCCTACAACATATTTTTTTTTACATTTTAAGTATTACTATCCCTTTAAGGACCGGTGACAGTCATTGTACGCCACGTACTTTTACTCACAGCGCTCCTGCAGGAGCACGGTGAGTAATACCGGGGACTGAAGTTGATCGCTCCAAGACCGGAGAGATCTCTTTCAGTCTCTCGTTCGGCGTGCCGGCACACGTGATCAGTCATGTGGGGCGGCACGTCGAACTTCCCTATCTGGTCCTTAAAGGACCACACAGCCTGGGACCGCTGGTTCTTAAGGGGTTAATAGGATAACATGTATCTTGGTAACATGTCAATGTTGGGTTTTATTTACACACTTTCATTTTCATACCAAAAAGCTTGGTGTAAATAGGAAGAAAACAGAAAGGAAGGAGCTAGTGAGAGAGGGCAAAACATTGTATTTAAAGCAAATTATAGAGTGAAATAAGGGCAGTACAGGCTCATAGCGCTGGCTGACACTATGATCACCAGTAATACAAAAAGAGAAGCTGACAGGACCCTAATGCATCCAGTGACGTGGAGGTAAAGGAGGATGATCAAGAAAGGGACTGGAGCACACATTCCCCAGGCCCAATCATGCCCAGTCCCCAAACATCATCACTTGGGATCTGGGGGAAAATTGTGAAGATGGCAGAACTGGGTAGCTGTTTGAGCAGCACAGGTCAGCTGTCTATGCCTGCTGCTACTGCTGCCAGTGTTCCTTCTTCCATTTCTTCTTCTGTGGAGGAGATGTTAAGTTTAATCCTCACCCTATGACACTTATCATCACCAAGCAGTCCCACTATGACACAGCAGTTAGAGACCGGTGGGGGTGTGGGTAGTGATGGAGCAGATGTTGGAACTAGCCGAATGGACCCTGATGGTGCTGCTGAGGTGGAAGGGGAAGTTAAGACCCAGACTAGCAGTCAATAAAGCCCTCACAGCCCAGACCCTGTGATTCCCATTTCCCCAGCATTTTCCTCCGGAGGACTGTGTTAAAGAAGGCAGAACTGGCCAGCAGTATGAGCAACAGCACACGTCAGCTGCCTTCTTCATCTGAAGAGATGGCAAGTGTGACAGTAGGTGACCCTCTTTTACAGTTGTCATCACCAACCAGTCCAACACCCATGGAGCAGAAAGAGACTGGGGGTGGTGATGAGAGTGAGGGTGATGGTGGGGCAGCTGGTGTGTCGGATAGAATGAGGACCTTTTTAGCTAAAAACAAAAAGGAATGAGAAACAGAGATGCAAATGGGGATGGGAATCACCACCAACAGCAGTGACACTGCACTGTTCATCTGTCTCAGCTGCAGGCTGGTGAGAAGAGGGCTAGTGTGCCACCGACCATCACGACCACCATGGGGTTGGGTTTCTCCAGTAGTGATTCAGAACTAGGACAGGTTAAACTTGCTATCAATAATCCTAGCCAAGCCAGTAGAGGGGATTGTGGAGAAGAAGAAGGTCATTCTTCTTCAACTGTCCTAAAATCATGGGCCATAACATTTAAGTTAAGCATGTGACGGTCAAAGTCCCAAAAAAGAGATGCCATCACTGTATCCCCAGAAACATTTATAGATATAGGAGAGAAACCCAGCCTGAGCCTGGAAGTTTAATGGTGAGCATAACATCTGCGTCTTCATCAGCTTCTTGTGGTAGGGTCTGGGTGTGGCAAGGTATACCAATTATCACCACTCTGGCACCCTCAGAGTCCTCTACTTTCTCCTTTGGTGTACCACTACTGCCAATATTACCACTCCCACCAGCTGATAGCGATTCTGTACATGTGAGGATGTAGCAGCTTGTGTCTACCCATTGCATATTGTGTGGGGCACTGACCACACCTGTAGGGATGGGAGAATGTTTTCACCTCAAAAGAGAAACAGGAGAAAAAGGACATTTTCCCCTAGTATCAAATTCCCAGTGACAAGTGTAATTTTTCTGCTTTTTTCATCTAACTCATTGTATTGAAATTGGTTCACTTTTGAAATGTCGCACCGTGGTTGGTGTAATTGAAAACGTTGCATGTGAAACGTCTCCTGCATCAATATCTTGTGCTTATAATGTAGCATGTATATTGACCGCATCTTCGTAATGTTGCTTGTCAAATGCGTCTCGTTTATTATCTCAAACGTGTCAATGGCCTGCATCAAATACTTTTGGAAGTAATGTTAACCCCTTAATGACCCATGACATACTAGCACCGTCAAGGGTAAACTTCCCAAAAGGATCCATGATGGTCCTGGCATGTCATGGATTAAATGATAGCAGCGCGCCTCAGTGCACACTGCTATGATTCTGCTGAACCTGAAACAGAGTGATCCAGGACCGGAGCGCTCTGTTTCAGTGCTTGTCTCTTCTGCCGGTACACATGGTCGCTCCAGGAGAGATCACAGGCTCGATCCAAATGTTGTCCTAAAAAAATGTTCGTAGGGCAAAATGGATACCAACCAACAAATGAAAATGTCTTGGTCGGTATTCAAATGTCCTATCAACATTAAGCACAACGGACGTTAGGACACAAAACTGGTGTTGTGTCCAAACGTCCGTTTTGTGCGTTAAGTTCCCAAATGCCGCTAAATAACGGCAGTTTTGGGAACTTAACAGTAAAAAAGTTAACCATCGGTGCCTGACGTACTGTCAATCACCGACTGTTAACCCTTTGAGAGCCAGAATGGAACAGAATGCATTGCTCTGCAATGCATTCGGTACCCCTCTGGCACTCAAAGGGTTAAAAAATCTGTGTTAAACTTACCTGCCATCCACTATCTGTCTCCTTCTGTCTCCATTCTTTCTTCTATCTCCTCTTGTATCTTCTGTCTTCTTGCTGTAAAACAAAAACAAATGTTTAAGTGAAAAGCATACATAGTTTAACCCCGAGAGTGCCAGAAGGCTGCGCAAAGCATTGCAAAGCAATGCACTGCGTAACTCTCCGAGGCACAAAGGGTTAAAGTATGTAGTAGTGTGCCGGTTGTTAAAATCCAAATGTCCCCATAATAATAAAAATTATAATAAATGTTTTTAATATATTGAAAGCCAATGGTATTGCCATAAGTAAAATAAAATAACACTTAGCATATACGTCACTGTCTCCTCCGCTGTGTGAGGCCGCTGAGGCAGTGGCGGAATCAGAATACTGTGCCACCCCCCTCTCTTTTTGTCCACGGGCCGCTGTCTGCTCCGTTATGAGGGAATTAGAATTGAGGCTACACTTATAATTCTAATTCTCTCACAACCATTGGCTGGGATATGTTTATGCACATCCCAGCCAATCAGCTTTGAGCGGCTGTGCTTTAAACTGATTGGCTGGGAGATGCCTGAATTCTAATTCCCTCATATCGGAGCGTCCATCAGCCAATGGACAAGAAGAGGGTGGGGGTGGCGCAGTATTCTGTCTCTGCTGCCACCTCAGTGGCCTCACACAGCGGAGGAGACAGTGACGTATATGGTAAGTATCATTTTATTTTACTTATGGCAATTCCATTGGCTTTCAATATATTAAAAACATTTGTTATTTTTATTATTATGGGGGCATTTGGATTTTAACAACTGGCACATTACTATATACTTTAACCCTTTGGGCCCCAAAAAGATACGCAAAGCATTGCTTTGCAATGAGTTGCATACCCCTCTGGCACTCAAGGGGTTAAATTATGTATGCTTTTAACTTAAACTTTTTTTTTTACAGCAAGAAGAAAGAAGACAGAGGATACAAGAGTAGAAAGACGACAGAAGAGAAGAAAGAAGACGGAAGAGAAGGACAGAAGATGACCAGGAAGCTGACGACTCCGCTGGACATCAGGATTAATGGTAAGTGTTACTTTTAATGGAATGTTTTTTAACTTAGTCGGGATAGCCCTATGAATGTCGGCGGGGTAATTATACCCCACTGGCACTCATAGGGTTAATTCTACTAACTTCTGACACATTTTTCATACTTTGGATGTATTGATATGAGGACATAGGTTTTTTTAACTTCCAGTGTCTGTGTCGGCTATTTAAACAGGTGATAAGGGACTTGAGTTAAAAAAAAAAAAATAGGTGTTAACTTTCCAGCGATAACTTGAGTCCCTTATCACCTGTTCTTGGCTACAGCAGACATGTGAATTGCTAGTTACGGTGTTTTCATCATTCTAAATGGATGAAAACACCTCTTAAAGGGGAACTTTCACCCCTTAATAACTAAATCTCCCCTTACTGCTGACCTGGCGACTAGCTGCTTAGTAGCGCTAGTCGCCAGAAATCTTACCCCGTTCTCAAGATTTCGGCGTTTCAAAGGATCAGGAAGCACGGACGTCTCTTCACAGTGACGTCCGTGCGCCTGCGCTGTCAGTCCCTTGTGCACCGTACGGTGCACAAGGGACTGACAAGGGACTGACAGCGCAGGCGCACGGACGTCACTGTGAAGAGACGTCCGTGCTTTCTGATCCTTTGAAACGCCGAAATCTTGAGAACGGGGCAAGATTTCTGGCGACTAGCGCTACTAAGCAGCTAGTCGCCAGGTCAGCAGTAAGGGGAGATTTAGTTATTAAGGGGTGAAAGTTCCCCTTTAAGTTTAAAGTGATAGTAATGTTTCATAATAAAAGCAGCTCTAATTAATCATCATAGTACTTGGACTTTGGAGAGTGTTATTTCAATACTGTCAGAGTTGTAGTACAAGAGTAATTCAATGACGAAGTGTCCCCCTCCCGCCCCTTTTACTGATGTAACACTGCTCAGCCAGATCAGAAGGGAGGTGCCCAGGTAGACTGCAGAGAGGGACAATCTTCAACTAAGATAAGGGAAAAACCTGAAAAACTTGTCAAGGGGGGCAGGGCTTTCATTGTTCTCATAGGAAAAAGATTGTCCCCTTCTGTTATCTGTCTGGTCTATGGACTGGATTCCACATCTGAGAAGAGATGGCTTACACTAGGTAAAAGGGAAACTTTGCTTGTGAATATCTCTCAAACCATAAAGGTTTGAGAGATAAGACATATCTTTCTTCATGTTTTTTTAATGCCTACAAAATAAAATAAAGATAAAACGAAGTATTACTATCCCTTTAACACACGATGGCTTTTTTTTGCTGGTATTTTTTCACATCACGGACATTTGAATAGCTTACTGTGCTGGATAAAATGCCGTATGCAGATAAAACAGCCGTCTCCAAATACAAAGACAATTTTTCGGTTTTACACCAAATAAGTAAAAACACATCTACTGAAGTCTAAACACAAATGAATGGTATTTTTAAAGCAGTGAAGCAATGTAATACACTTATACGCACTACACAATAATACCGCCAAAACTGTGAAAAATAGTCAGTGAAAAAGGGACATGGGGATTTTCTCCCCAGAGGGAGAGTGCCCACTTAAAACAGCCCATTATTAGGTATGAATGACTGTTCATAGCTTTCATGCAGTCTCTATAAAATTGAACTTATTGCGCCCAAATGATATAAATACAAATTGTGTTTTTTAAAAATGTTTTACCATTTTCTTTAATTTTAATGAAATAAATGGAGGAGTATCCATATAAGTGTGGTATCAAAAGAAAGCCCTAATTGTGTATGAAAAAATGGTATATAATTTATGTTGCTGAAATAAAAGACTTAAAGGGAAATCACTGTTGAACAAATACATAGTCAAAAAGATCAGAATTGCTCCTGTCCTTAAAGGGATAGTAATACTTAAAATGTAAAAAAAAATATGTTGTAGGGTTTATCCCCCTGAGTAAAACAAGAGTACTCCCACTGCTGAGAGGTCTTTCATTCAAAAGTTATTAATTTTCAAAGTTGAATTTTTTAGGTGCAATATCACAGTGGCCTGAAATTGTATAGTGGCGCTGTTGCTACACCATCCTATGGAGATTTATGGTCAACTGACCAGAGTTGTCCATAGGATCATGTAGCAACAGCGCCACTGTACAATTTCAGGCCACTGTGATATTGCACCTAAAAAATTCAACTTTGAAAATTAATAACTTTTGAATGAAAGACCTCTCAGCAGTAGGAGTACTCTTGTTTTACACAGGGGGATAAACCCTACAACATATTTTTTTTTACATTTTAAGTATTACTATCCCTTTAAGGGCAATCCACCCCAGATTTTCCCGGTCCTTAAGGGGTTAATAGATAACAAAATATATATTAAAAAAATGAAAATGTACAAATAATCTACAAAAAACTATCAAAGTTTTGCCGTTTGTAGCATGTTTATTGAAAAAAAAAGATTTGCAAAAACAATTTTTCAATAAAGTACAAAAATTAGTAAAGGTTTGAACTGTGTAGCAATCTTTATTGGAAATAACATCATTTTCATACAACGTAACAAATGACAGTGAACAGGTTATATGTATGTATGTATAACAAATGACAGTGAACAGGTTATATGTATGTATGTATAACAAATGACAGTGAACAGGTTATATGTATGTATGTATGTATAACAAATTAACCATTTATTGTAGCAATCTTTATTAGAAAATAACATCATTTTCCTACAACATAACAAATGACAGTGAACAAGTTATATGTATGTATGTATAACAAATTAACCAGAGATTTATTGCAGCAATGTTTACTGGAAAAAAACATTATTTAATACAGCATAACAAATTAAAGGGGACATGTATACGGATGTTTAACAAATTAACCAGACATATATTGTAGCAATCTTTTTTTTTTATTTTAAAAGTTTTATTGAGATAAGAGCAAGGTAGAATATGCAGCAACAAAACACAACAATCAGTAGAAATACAAGTACAAAGGTACAGCAAGTGAATCAGATATAATACATAGTGTCACACAATTCGAGGCTATATCCTATATAATAATTTGCTAGGATGTTTGTCAGAAGCTGTCATGCGCAGTAGAGACTGCCCGAACGCACGGAATGCTGGGAGCATGGAATGTTGGGAGCAAGGAATGTTGGGAGCATGGAATGCTGGGAGGTGTAGGAATGCTGGGAGTTCTGTGATGGGAGTTCTATGCTGGGAGCATTCTGCGCTTTTGGGCAGTCCCTACAGTGCATGACTGCGTCGGTGGCAGGATACAGAGCAGGAACGGCCTCTTAACATCACCCAGACCTTGGACCGTGTACACGGGCTTTTACACTAGTTGAAAATAAATGGAGAAACCAAACCCAGAGCATTACTGGAAGAGGGGACTAATATACATAAGAGTGTTTGTGATGCAGTACAGTAAAGGAAAGAGAAGTTAGTACAAAAAGTAGAAGAAAAAGAGGAAGGAGGAGATAAAAGAAAAAAAAAGAAGAGAAAAGGCTCAAGAAGAGTAGTGAGGTGTAGGAGGAGAAGACCATCACCTGGTAATGTCTCTAGACTGCCCAGCAGGAGCCCAATGCACCCACATCACAAAGTCAGCTTTGAATCCAGACGCTAAGCGCAACACGACCAACTAGAATCAGAATACACTCCAGTAGTGTCCAGAACAGAGAAGGGGGTTGTGAGAACCCAGGAGAGGAGGTTCTAGCGGTAAGCCAAGTGGACCAGGAGGACAGAAAAGAGACAAGTGAGTCAGGAGAGATTGTATGAAGTCTCTCCATGTGGACAAAAAGTAAACTTTCTGGAACCATTCAGCAAGAGATGGACAATGTGGTTTGCCCCATCTTAAAGGGATCATGCATGTAGCTGCATTAAGTTGCACCCAAACACAAGGAGATAAGACGGGAACTATAATGAGTGATTGAGGTAAATGATCTTTATAAAAAAAACATGCAAAAAAAAGGATTAAGAGAGATGGAGATATGTATTTATGTTATTTATGATTGATACCCACTTGGGTCAGCTGTGTAACACAAGTTCACCTTCTGCTATGGGAGAGATGTGCAATACCATACCATATTGCAGGTAAGTTGGCAGGAGAGGCCTGGCAGGACACAAAGACACAAAGATGGCCAAGTTTATATGTGGATAAGGACTAAAGTTTAACCCCTTAATGACCCTTGACGTACCAGGACCGTCAAGGGTAAATTTGCTTTAAGGACCAGTGACGGTCCTGGTACGTCAAGAGTTAAATGGTAGCAGCGCGCCGCCGTGCGCGCTGCTACCATTCAATCCAGGCTGAGACTGAACAGTCCAGTACCGGACCGTTCAGTCTCAGCCTCTCTCGGTAGTGCCGGGTCATGTGATCGCTGAGTCAGTGATCACATGTACCGGCATTCTAAGTCTGTGAATGAGGCAGTGCTACTCACTGCCTCTAGTGTCTCCTCTCTGCTAATGCGTCCCTTACGTCAAAGTAAGGGACACAAAAGCAGAGACGAGACACCTAGTGGAAATAAAAAATACAGCAGCTGGGGGTGTTAACCCCTTCACTGCTGGTACAGGAGAATGGCTAAATGCAGGTCAATTTCTGACCTGCTAAATACACTTTTTTTTTTTTTTTAATAAAAACACCACACTTTTTTTTTTTTTACAAATAAAATATTTTATTAAAAAAAAAAACATCTCAAGAAACAAAATTGGAAGTGTGTCTGTTGTGGAGTCATGTAATACACTTACACACACCGCCAAATGTAATTAACAAAAAAGTGGGAAAATAGGGTGGGAAAAAGGGACATGGGGATTTTCACCCAGGGGGGACAGTGGCCACTTTAAACTGCACATTTTGTAGGTATGACTGACTAGTCATACCTTTCATGCAGTCTCCATAAATATTTAACCCTTTGCGCCCAATTGATCCCAAGAGAAAAAACAAAAATGATGTTTTTTTTACATTTTTTTTACCTTTTTCTTTAATTTTAATAAAGTAAATGGTGGGTTATCCATATAAGTGGTGTATCAAATGAAAGCCCTATTTATGGGGGTGGAATAAAAGACTTAGAGGGAAAACACTGTTGAACAAAGACATAGTCAAAAAGGTCAGAATTGCTCCGGTCCTTAAGTCAAATCCACCTCTGATTTTCCCGGTCCTTAAGGGGTTAAAATGCATTGACGCATCACAACGGTATAACATTTTATATCACAACTACAAAGAGGCTTTACTGTAGCCTAGGGAATGAACTGTGGACAATACTGATAAGTAGGGATGGGCAAAACTTATCACTGTGTTCCCTCAGGAAATTTCATGAAAACCACGTAGTTATCCACTTTTTCGCAAGAAAATTTAATTTAAAACTAGCGGTTAAAATTTTTGCATCCTTAGCCCATTGACCAAAATTTTTCGACATTTTTTCAATGGCTATAAAGTTTCCTCCCATCGATTTACGTTGTTTTAGCACTTCCGCTATAAAAAGGTGACATTTTCGCTGAAGGCAGACACAATAGTAGCGGCTACAGAGCGAGATAGACGTGATGTGCTGTTCTCTTGTGATATTTAGCAAAAATCGAGGCAGGAGAGGCTCATAGTGACTCCTATCAGTATGAGCAGCACAAAGAGGAACTGGAAGGACCCTTATTATGTGTCCACTGAGTCTGAGGAGGAAGTGACTAGGAGTACTGAACCAATGCTGTCCAGTCCCCCTAAATCACCCCAAGGGATTTTGGGGAATTTAATAAGAAGGGAAGGAGAAAAGGGAATGGGAAGGAAGGAGAAAAGGGAATGGGAAGGGACAAAAGGGTACTACTAGTGAAAGCAGGACAGGTCAGTTGCCTGTACCTGCTGCAAGACGTGCTGCCCCTGCTGCCACTGCCACCATTGCTGTATCTGCAACCACTAGCGTTGTACCTGCTGCCAGATGTGCTGCCACTAGTGTTGTACCTGCTGCCAGTGCTGAACCTGCTGCTAGTACAGAACCTGCTGCCACCAATACTTTGCCTGCTTCTAGTGTTTCTTGTAATACTCGGGGGGGAGGAGAAAATGATGTCATGTGTGACATTAGGGGACCCTCAGTCATATTGCTCATCACCTCCTCCAAGCAGCAGTGAGATGTCTGGAATAGAGCAGCATCATGTAGGGACTAGTGGTGGTGGTGGTGTTGGAGAAGCTGGGGTGGAAGAGACATTGATGGCCTTTTTAGCAGAAACTGAGAAGGAATGGGAGACAGGGATGAGGATGGGCATCACAAACACCACTAGCAATCAGCTTTTGGAATTTGCGAAAAATGCAACTGGTCTAATTCCTGCTGCTGCTGCTGAGATGAAAGGGCATCAGGGTGCCGAGGATAAGGCTAGTGTGCCACAGACCACCGTGGACACAGTGGGAATGAGGTTAACAAGTGATGCGGGACTAGGACAGGTTCCACTTGCCAGCAGTAGCAATACTCCTGGTCCTAGCTGCAGTGCTGACTCTGAGGCAGTAGCAGCAACATTATCCTCTGCCACAAAAAATGAAGGGGAATGTGGAGGACAAGAAGAAAGAGGCCATTTTTCTCCACCTGTTCCCTATCCCTCCCACCAGAAGTCATGGGTGTGGGACTATTATTCTCTTCCGGCAGGCACATAATCAATAACGGTAAAGTGCAAAATTTTTGACAAGTTAGTGAGAAGGGAAAAGGAGGGAACACACCCTGGTACAACCGCCTTGATATCACACATGAAACACAGACACCATGACATTTATGTCAAACATGTTAAAGACAAATCACCCATTACAGAAATCTAGCACCGCTGTTACTGTACCCCCTGACTCTCCAGAAAGGTGGAGATCAAAGAGGAGGAAAAGTAAAGAAACCCAGAAAGACACTGGAAGTTCCATGATGAGAGAAACAACTATCTCGCCATCAACATCACCTTCTTCCTCTAGGGTAACAAGTACATCTACTGCCAATCCACCTCTTTCATCGTTTCCTCCCACGCCAAATGATAGCCACTCTGATAATGTAAGGATATGGCAGTTCATCTCTACCCTTTGCACACTGTGTGGTGCACTGACCATACATGCCAGTGTGGTGGAGCAGAATCGATATCAGGCCACCAAGTGACATCTGATGAAATTCCATCCTGCAGAATACGCTAAGATGGAGGCAGGGAGGGTTCATCATTACTATTAAACTGTCAACAAGTTGTCATGTGTCCTTAGTGGGGTCTAGACAAGGTGTACAGTGACCGCGTTAGTACTTAGTTTCTGGTGTCATGGTGTTCGGATACAGTTGTGCCCCCAGATGTTATTTACCACACACACACACTGTGCACATTGCAGTTGCTGAGGAGACCCACTGATCCTGCTCTCAATGGAAAAAATATATTCTAATAACAACACACCCATGATGATTTTGGAGGAGGAGCAGGTGGAGAAGACTTAATGGCCAACCTGTTCTTTTTTCCACATAGACTGGGGGCTACTTATCCTGCTGTTACTGCATCAGGCACATCACTGGAGCCAGTAGTGGCAAATGGAACCTTCATCATCCATCTTCCATGTTACTGCTATTGTTGATCCCATTCCCTTTCAGCTGCCTAATCATCCTGCTGCTTAAACAACTCAGCAGCAGCAGTACAAACACCAGTTGCAACTCAGGAGGACATTTGACAGTGGCCACTGGCCAACAGGACCTGCTGGCATTAAGCCAGTAGGACATTTTTATTTTTTCTCAGGGCTTGTGTTTAAAAAAATAAATAAATACATAAATAAATAAACACAGTCCTACAAAAAAATAAACAATTTTGGGGGGGTTGTTTCTAACAAGCCTAAGTCCTACAAATCATTGTTTCCTTAGGATTTGTGCCAAACAAGCTTAAGTCCTACAAATCAACGTTTCTTCAGGGCTTGGGCCTCTAATAAGTCTAAGTCCTACAAAGGCCTCTAACAACAAATAAAACAAATCATCCTCTACATAATACTCTATCAAGTCAAGTATCATTCCCCCAGTGGCAGCTTATGTCGGGGGGTTCCTGTCTCTGTCACTTTAAATACAGATGTCTTATTTTATTTTATTGATTTATTTTTTTATTAACTGTCCCCCCAATAGCAGTCAAGAAAGCCCCCAAAACAAATTCCCTGTTCAAATGATTCATTCATTCACCAATACAGGCACCCTCCTCCTCAGACCCCTTTATGTCATGTCTTATGGTTTTTATTTTATTTTATTTAGGATTTCTTTTTTATTAAGTGCACCCCAATCTCAGTAAACAACCCCCAAAAAAATTCCCTGTTCAACCCATTCTTTCCCCACACCCCACCAACACAGGCACCCTCATGCCCCTTTTATACAATGCCTTTTGGGAAATAAAATATTATTTGCAATGTGTTGTGTGTTCCCATTGATTTCATTGTGTGAAAAAAGCAGCTCTTTTCACGGGAAATTTTTTACCAAGAGGAAAGTGCCATTTTTCTCTGATTTCAGTTTGAGGTGGAAAAGTTCGTCCATCCCTACTGATAGGTAATTCACTGCCAGAAGAGACCTAAACTGTCTCAAAATCTTGCATCCTGGAGCCGCTATGTTGGACAATAAACGTCATGGGTTCTTAAGGGTATAACAACCCATGACGGTCCAGGACCGTCATGGGTCCTTAAGGGGTTAATAACTACAACGTTAAATCTTAGGAATACACAAAGATGATGAGTATTATATCTGGGGAAACCCAATGAGGCTTCTGTACTATGAAGAAGTGCAGCAATTCTGGAGCAAATCAACTGCGCCATAGAGAATAAATACACATTCCATGAAATCCCATTGATGTAAGTACAAACAAATGTTTTTCTTTTCCTGAGGAAATGGCATTGGAACACGCTAGTGGAAATGTTTTTTTTATAAATTATTTGAAAGAAGAACTAACACCTCCTAATTATATTCACCCACTTACCTTATGGTTTGAATGGCCCCTAACAACTTTACTCATGTGCCTTTGGTCAAGATGTAACCTCTTCAATCAGTCCTAGAGGTCATGCCTGAGGACCCCATGTTCTGTATGTACTTTTTAGTGTCCGAGACAACCCTAATTATCCCCACTAGGCTTTACCATGTGCTCAGACCCATGAGTCCATAGATCTTCTCTTTAAACCTGACCCCAAGATTGGAACTCCATTTCAGCACCATGGATTGCTGTAAAGGAGAATCACAACCTCACTGACAGTCACCTGAGAACAATGAGCTCTGGCATAGATGATAATCAGGCAGGACCACCCCCAGAACAATGGATCCAAATGTGGAGTCCTCTAGTGGACTGGTTGTCAGTATAGGCAGTATGGGAGGGGTAGGAATGAGCCTAATGTGGAAAATACTGGCTACAGTTTAGTCACATTGCTTCTCTGGACACATCAGATTCATCTTCTGTTTGAAATCCTAGATGTTCCTCATGTGTGAATGAAGCTCATCTGAACTCTTCCAATGTGATCTGAATCTTCTTCTAAGAACCCATAGAGGAGTACAGTGATCTGGATTGATGTTCTGCCACAGGGCTTTTATTATCTCCAGTGCTGGAAAGGTCTCCAATACAATAATTCACAAAGCTCTGTAGACCTGTTAATATTCATAAGATTTAAAGTTTCATTTACATCAGTGGAAATGTCCCCATTCCCCAAATAGTGCAGTTGAATTATCCCAGAATTACTCCACGTTTAAATGGTCCATTGAATCAAAGCCAAACAGGTGAAGGAGATTTTGCATTGTTTTTACGTGGAATCATTACATCATACATCAGGATTCACTCATTTCTGTTCTTAGCTGTATGAATAGGGGAAAACATTGCTAAAAATTCCTAAAATCATTCTCCAGAATCTTAAGTGCTAGAAGTCTTTACAAACAATTGAATTCTGCTACATTCTCTTTTACATAAAATTGTATACATCTTGGGAATAAATATACATCCCAGTAATCCGGCACTGGAAACCAGGATGGCAAATAACTCTACAGCCACCATGTATCTCCCTTTGGTGCTCAGGTATGAGGGGATGAAGGAGACCCACACACTGATGAACACCAACATGCTGAACGTGATGTACTTGGCCTCATTGAATTGGTCAGGTAATTTCCTCACTAGAAATGCAACAACTAAACTTATCAGAGCCAGAGTTCCCAGGTAGGAGACGGACACATAAAATGCCACAGAAGAACCTTCATTGCAGATAAGAATCATCTTTCCTTTCTCTGATTGTGTGTCATAGTCTGGGAATGGTGGAGAGAAGATCAGCCATGTCAGGCTTATCACAGCCTGTACCAATGTACAGGCAATAACAATGTAAATAGGGAGTCTAGATCCAACCCATCTCTTCAGCTTGCTGTCCGGGGTGGTAGCTCTGAATGCAATGGCAACTGTGATCGCTTTAGCGAGCAGAGAAGAAACAGCAGCAGAAAAGGTGACCCCAAATGCAGTTTGCCTAACCATACAGGTGAGATATTTAGGTTTTCCTATAAATAACAGGCATGAGAGGAAGGAGAGACTGAGAGAGATCAGGAGAATGTAGCTGATATTCCTGTTATTAGATCTGACAATGGATGTGTCTCGGAATTTGATAAATACCCCCAGTACTGCTAAGGAACAGGATGAGAAACTAATAGAGACAAAAGTCAAACCCATCCCCATAGACTCCTGGAAGGAAAGGAATTCAATAGTCCGTGGGCTGCACTTGTCTCTCCTATCATTAGACCACTGATGTTGTGGACATGTCACACAATTCTCCATATCTGAAACAGAAAACAGTAATGAATTCCTAAGTAAATGTATATCATACATTAATCTAGACTATGGGGTCAGTTTACAGGGCATTGGAAAAAGCAGATTACTTCCTTATATCCTCCCAGATCTGTAAGTATTTGTTGAATTGCCTTTTATATTTTACCAATGAAATCCTACTTCTTCATAATCTCCTCTTGGTCACATTTCCAAGACTATTCAAGAGCTGCCCCTATATCTGGAACGTCCTGCTCTGTTCTGTCAGACTTTTCCTATTGTTCCTACCTTTACGTAGGGATGGGCAAAACCTTGCGATTCAAACTGAAATTCGGCGAAAAATTTTACTTTCCGCTTGGCAAAAAATTTCCAGTGAAAAGTGCAGATTTTCTGATTTTTCCTTCTTTTTTCACCTAGCTCATTCCGTTTGAAATCAATAAGAACATTGAAAGTTATACACAACACATAGCAAATGTTATTTTATTTCCCAAAGGCATAGTATAAAAGGGGCACGAGGGTGCCTGTGTTGGTGGGGTGTGGTACAGGGGATGATTTTTGGGGGGTTGTTTACTGGGATTGGGGTGCAGTTAATAAAAAATAAATCTTAAATACAAATAAAAAAAAACCCATAAGACATGTTATAAAAGGGATCTGTGGAGGGTGCCTGTGTTGGTGGGGGGTTTCTTGACTGGTATTGGTGAACAGTTAAAATAAATAAATAAAATAAGAAATTTGGATGTAAAGTGACATCTGTACCAGAACAATATACTTAAAGGAGCAGTAAACTTTTTTTTTTTATGAAAGCACATATTTTACAGAGCATTTCCTGCTGAATATAACAAGGTCACTCCCATCGCTGTCAGATGTTTTATTAAAAATTTATAGCAGTTTAAATAATCAGGAAGTGAATTTACTGTGTTTACTTCCTGATAGTTCTAACTGACACAGGAAGTGAATTTACTGTGTGATTACTTCCTGATAGTTCTAACTGACAAAAAGTGAATTTACTGTGTTTACTTCCTGATAGTTCTGACAGGAAGTGAATTTACTGTGTTTACTTCCTGATCGTTCTAACTGACAGGAAGTGAATTTACTGTGTGTTTACTTCCTGATAGTTCTATCTGACAGGAAGTGAATTTACTGTGATTACTTCCTGATAGTTCTAACTGACAGGAAGTGAATTTACTGTGTGTTTACTTCCTGATAGTTGTAACTCACAGGAAGTGACTTAGCAGTTTCTATCACATTCTATACAGAACTGTATGTCACTGACTTTTCTGACTTCCCTCTCCATTAGAATCTAACAGGAAATCTAATTACAATTTGACCACTAGAGGGCACTGCTAATGTAAAAAAAACATGGGTTTAAACTGTAATAACTCTGGAAATATAAATCTCTTGGTAGTGGGAGTAACCTTATTTTACTCAATAGGAATATCTCTACAATATACAATATACATATATATACAATATATATATTTTCATAAAAAAAGTTTACTGCTCCTTTAAAACTTTCAACTGAAAATACTACACCGTACTTATTATACCCCACTGATATTGCATTCTATGGCTAGTAATAGCAGTAGATTTTGTCATAGATGCGACCAGGTGGAAGACTAATTTCTGCACATGATTTGGGATTGCCCACAGGGGAATGAGTTCTGGAGGAGAGTTCTGGGGACTGTGATGTCACGGTTTGTTTTGACTCACAGACGCAGAGTTAAGATAAAAAACACAGCTTTATTCAAAAGATAATAAGAACCCTCACAGGTCCTGAACATCAGACATATGTTACAGACACACGACAGGTTCAAGTAGTATAGCATAAAATGTTCACAATATGTAGGCTCTACCGGTCTTGCCAATATACCGGGCAAGGCAGCCTAGAAGATGGTACAATAGGACTGATGAGGCTCTACCGACCCTGCCAATATACCGGGCAAGGCAGCCTACACTGGCACAGTAATGGACTAAGAAGGCTCTACCGGCCTTACCAATATACCGGGGAAGGCAGCCTAAGGCAGAAGTGAACATGGGTAGAGGAAGCCCTACCGGTGCTATAACGGAGGCACCAAGAAACCGGTGTTAGAGTGGAGCAAACCAGTACCATGTACTGGACAAACACGGAGGCCCTACCGGTGCTATAACGGAGGCAACACTAGCAAACGGCGTAGAGTGGAGCAAACCAGTACCATGTACTGGACAAACACGGAGGCCCTACCGGTGCTATATCGGAGGCAGCAATAGCAACCGGTATTAGAATGGAGCAAGCCTTTACCAACTACTGGACGAACACGGAGGCCCTACCGGTGCTATAACGGAGGCAGCAGTAGCAACCGGTGTTAAAGTGGAGCAAACCAGTACCCTGTACTGGATAAACACGGTGTCACAGTTTGTTAAGACAAACTGGGTACCCCATGCAACCGGAACACCTCTCTAGCAAACACCACTGCCAGTTCTTTAGCAGAGGGAAGGCCATGGAGAGGTATGAAGTGAGCCATTTTAGAAAACCTCTAGATCTGGGCAATTCTCCCATAAAATCGATAGAGACATGAGACCAAGGACGTTCGCCATTAGGCACTGGCTGGAGTAGTCCCACTGGGAGATGTCTAGCGGTTTTGGCACAGGCACAGGTGGCACAGGCATTGGTAAAATCGGCACAATCAGATCTCATAGAAGGCCACCAAAATAATTGAGAGAGGGACCATAACAATTGGTCCCTACCAATATGTCCCGCAGCCTTAGTGGAATGGTAGGTTTCAAGTAATCGGGTACGGAGCGGTTCAGCGACAAAACATTTGCCCGCTGGAGTTTCACGGGGAGCAGAAGCCTGAGAGGCCAAAATCTCATCCCCAAGTGGAGAAGTGATACTAGTACGTATGGTGGACAAAATACGGTCAGGTTGGATGATTGGTGCTTCTTCTCTGTCAATCTCAGCCTCGAATTGTCTTGACAGAGATTCAGCCCTAATATTCTTTGATCCAGGCAAGTATGATATAATGAAATTGAATCGAGAAAGGAATAATGCCCATCGTGCTTGGCGAGAGGACAATCTTTTGGCCTCAGAGAGATATGTCAGATTCTTATAATCAGTCAGAATTAAAACAGGATTTTTAGTGCCTTCAAGTAAATGACGCCATTCCTTGAGAGCGAGGATAATGGCCAATAACTCTCTATCACCAATCTCATAATGGCTTTGGGCTCCCGTTAATTTCTTTGAAAAGAACCCACAGGGTCTGAGTGAGCCACCTTTGACTTGTCGTTGAGAGAGTACTGCCCCAACTCCAATATCTGAGGCGTCAACCTCTAAGGTGAATGGAAGTAATGGATTGTGGTGGGATAACACAGGAGCGTTAGCAAAGGCTATCTTCAATTTCTCAAAGGCCTCTTCCGCAGCCACCGGCCAAAGAGCTGGGTTAGCTCCCTTATGTGTGAGGTCAGTCAGAGGTTTCACAATGGAAGAGAAGTTCTTAATAAACTTCCTATAATAATTGGCATTCCCTAGAAATCGTTGGATGGCTTTCAGACTCTTAGGTTTAGGCCACTGTAGGACTGCCGTCAATTTTTCCTTGTCCATAGCAATACCGTCTTTGCCAATTATGAACCCCAAAAACGGTACACTGGTTTTGTGGAACTCACATTTCTCCACTTTACAGAATAACGTATTTTTTCGTAATCGCCGCAGTAGTTCAGACACATCCTTGATGTGTTGTGATAAGTCTTTATAGTGGATGAGTATGTCGTCGAGGTAGACTACAACACAAGACTGTAACATATCTCTGAGGACATCATTAATTAGTTCTTGAAAAACTGCGGGGGCATTACACACACCAAATGGCATAACTAGATATTCGTAGTGCCCAGATCTCGTGTTAAAGGCAGTTTTCCACTCATCACCGGCTCTGATTCGTATCAAATTGTAGGCAGCACGTAGGTCCAGTTTGGTGAAAATCGAGGAACCCTTGAGTCTATCAAAAAGCTCGGTGATGAGTGGTATCGGGTAAGCATTCTTTGCCATCAGCTTATTTAACCCACGGTAGTCAATGCAAGGTCGCAATTCGCCATTTTTCTTTTTAACAAAAAAGAACCCGGCCCCGGCCGGAGAGGTAGATTTCCTAATGATCCCTCTATTAAGGGCATCAGAAATATATTCTTCCATAGCTTGGTTCTCCTCGCAAGACAATGGGTACGTGCGTCCCCTAGGTTGCACCGTTCCAGGTGTTAATTTGATGCGACAGTCATATGGTCTGTGCTGAGGTAAGGCGCCAGCCTCTCCCTTACTAAAAACATCGCTAAATTGCTGATAGACATCAGGTAGTGAAGGGGAGGTGCACAAGACCTTAATGGGATGGGTGACGCAATTCTCCATACAGAACTGAGACCAAGCAGAAATCTCGCATTTTTGCCAATCGAATTGTGGATTATGCAACTGTAACCAAGGAAACCCCAATATCACGGCATGGTGAGGAGAGTTAATTAACTGAAACTGCTGCTCCTCCCTGTGGAGAGCCCCAATAGTCATGGATAATGGCATAGTTTCAAACATAACCTGAGCGGGTACCAGGGGTCTGCCATCAATCGCTTCAATAGCAAGAGGGGTTTCTCTTTCAATGCGTGGCACCCCATGCAGCTCAGCAAAGGTATTGTCCATAAAATACCCAGCTGCACCAGAATCGACTAGGGCCAAAACCTCCACAGAGCGCTGTGCCCAAGACAATACCACCTGTATGGTGGGTTTAAGAGCGCCAATCATTGGTGACGATTGCACACCACCTAGGGCCTGTCCCCCAAGGTACCCTAGGTGTGTTCGTTTCCCGGACGTACCGGACAAGATCTTAACAGGTGCCCATTCTTACCGCAGTATAAACACAACCCTTGTTTCCTGCGATATGTTCATTCCTCCTTGGTTAACCTAGTGAAACCCACTTGCATAGGTTCCCCTGGTTCCTGTATAGGTACACTAGGTTTAGCTGCCAAGGGGGAGGTGGGTGGGAAAAATGTGTTACTAGACCCATTATTCTTAGATCATATTTTACGATCTCTGGCAGTTACTCTCTCCCGTATTCTGGAGTCAATTAGAATAACATATTCAATATAATCATCAAGATCAGTAGGCAAATCTTTTGCTGCGATTTCATCTTTGATCTGGTCACCCAAACCTTGGGCAAATGCTGCCAACAGAGCCTCGTTATTCCACCCTACCTCTGCTGCCAAGGTGCGAAATTCGATGGCATAATCGTACACCGTGCGCCTGCCCTGTTGTATCTCCATAAGAAGTTTAGCAGCAGAGGTGGTTCTACCAGGAGGCTCGAATACTCTCCGAAAGGATTGCACAAATTCACTGAAATTCGTAGTGCAAGGTTTAGCATTTTCCCACAAGGGGTTAGCCCAAGCCAATGCTCTACCAGTCAGCAAGGATATCATGAACCCAACCTTGCTGCGATCATTCTGAAATGAATGTGCTGTCAATTCCATAAAAATTTCTAGCTGATTGATGAACCCTCTGCAGAGTTGGGGGTCTCCATCATATCTTAGTGGTAAGGGTGCAGAAGCCGTTAACCCTTTTATTGCAGCCCCAAGGGCCCTAGTATCATTCTTCGGTGTCTGACTGGGCAAGACCACCGGGTTGGAACCGGACTTATCAGGAAGTACTGTGCGTTCAAGGATAGTTTGAATGGCAACTGCCAACTGATCCAAACGTTGCTCGTGCATATCCATCCTCCAATGGATATTCTGCGTATTACCATCACTCTTAGTGTCTGAGGTCATGGCCCTTTCATACTGTCACGGTTTGTTAAGACACTCAGACAACAGGTTTAGGTAAAAGCATAACTTTATTGAAAAGTTAAAGCACTCCCCATAGGGTTCACATACATATACATACACATAAATAGCAACTGAGAAATAGAACAGGTTCTACCGGCCTTGCCTATAATACCGAGCAAGGCAACCTAGGCGGCTATAAGGAATAGCAATAGCAGGCTCTACCGACCTTGCCAATACCGGGTAAGGCAATCGTGAGATGGAATATACCGGTTCTACAGGCCTTACCAATACCGGGCAAGACAGCCTTGGGAGATGCTGAGGATAGGCTCTACCGGCCTTGCCAATACCTGGTAAGGCAACCGTGAGATGGAATGTACCAGTTCTACCGGCCTTACCAATACCGGGCAAGGCAGCCTCAGTGAATACTGTGAAGAGGCTCTACTGGTCCTGCCAATACCGGGTAAGGCAACCGTGAGATGGAATGTACCCGTTCTACCAGCCTCACCAATACCGGGCAGGACAGCCCCAAGGAGGAGACCACCAGGTTAAACGGAGATAACCAGCATCCGCACGCTGGAACCAACAGTATAATATGTTACCAGGTTTAATGGAGTTAACCAGCATCCGCGCGCTGGGACCAACAGTATAATCTGCCACCAGGTTTAATGGAGTTAACCAGCGTCCGCACGCTGGGACCAACAGAATAATCTGCCACCAGGTTTAATGGAGTTAACCAGCGTCCTCACGCTGGGACCAACAGGATAATCTGCCACCAGGTTTAATGGAGTTAACCAGCATCCGCACGCTGGGACCAACAGTATAATCTGCCACCAGGTTTAATGGAGTTAACCAGCGTCCTCACGCTGGGACCAACAGGATAATCTGCCACCAGGTTTAATGGAGTTAACCAGCGTCAGCTCGCTGGGACCAACAGTATAATCTGCCAACAGGTTTGATGGAGTTAACCAGCATCCGCATGCTGGGACCGACAGTATAATCTGCCACCAGGTTTAATGGAGTTAACCCGCGTCCGCACGCTGGGACCAACAGGATAATCTGTCACCAGGTTTAATGGAGTTAACCAGCGTCCGCACGCTGGGATCATCAGTATAATCTGCCACCAGGGTCAATGGAGTTAACCAGCGTCCGCACGCTGGGACCAACAGTATACTCTGCCACCAGGTTTAATGGAGTAAACCAGCGTCCGCACGTTGGAACCAACAGGGTAAGAATATCGCCGAGGCGAGAGAGTGAGCAATGTCGCCAAGCGACTACCGGATGGGAACTCTGAGACTACGTGAAGGTGGAGCACAGCGAACACCGCTGAATAAACAGCAACCGGAACAAGGCAGACGAAACAACCGGAGCATCAGTCGTCACGGAGAGGTCCAACCGGAGTGGCAAGCAGACTGGAACAGGAACAGATGAAATCAGGAACACTGGAACTCAAGATTCAGTAGCTGAAGACTCTGGAACACTGGAACAGGCCTCAAGCAGCGAGACAGGAAGAACAAACAGGTACTGTCAGAGACACCACAAAAGGGCAACCAAAGGGTGCCCGAGCTGAGTATAAATAGGCAGTCAGAGGCGGGCAGACAATAGGCAGCCAATAGGAGCCCCTGCAGGTGATAGACACAGTGTATAGCACCAATCACGGGCACCGTGATACACGGGAGCCCTACTGGTGCTATAACGGTGGCAGCACTAGCAACCGGTGTTAGAGTGGAGCAAAAAAAGTACCAAGTACTGGACGAACACGGAGGCCCTACCGGTGCTATAACGGAGGCAGCAGTAGCAACCGGTGTTAGAATGGAGCAAACCAGTACCCTGTACTGGACAAACACGGGAGCCCTTCCGGTGCTATAACGGTGGCAGCACTAGCAACCGGTGTTAGAGTGGAGCAAACCAGTACCCTGTACTGGACAAACACGGAGACCAGAAGCCTGAATAGCGGTGCCAACCAAGGAAGGCACCGGAAGTCAGAATGTCACCGAGGCAACCAGAACCCAGCGGAATGCATCCAAATCGGGATCCAGGAACAGGAACGTCAGCCAGGCCGGGTCAGGATACCGGAGCAGAACGTCAGCCAAACCGGGTCGGACGGAAGCAGGAACATCATCCAGGCTGCAACGGTACACAGGAGCAACACAGGAGAGTAGTCAGGCTATCTGGGCCGGTACACAGGCGCAGGAACAGGAGAGAAGTCAGGCAGGCTAAAGAGGTACACAGGAATCCATAGACAGGCGTAGCACTGGCATAGAAACACCACGAAAGGGCAGTGAAAGGGTGCAGGAGCCCAGTCTATATAGGCAATACTGGGCGGGCTAATCACAGCAACCAATGGAAAGTACCCATAGCTAACTGACAAGGAAATCCAGCAATCACGGGCACCGTGATATGTGGAGGGGGTACTTGAGAGACCGCTCTCTCTCACACCCAAATTATGCGTGTTGTTGATTATCCCGGATGAGATAAAGAGTTCTGTGAAAATGTTCCTTATAGAGCTGTTTGTAATGTCCAGAAAAGTGGTGGCTATGCATTGGATGGCGGATAGGGCTCCAACCTGCAAAATGTGGGTTGAGTTAGTGACGCAAAATCTACCTCATTATAAATTGGTTCACTTACACAGGGGCACTCCTCAGAAGTTAGATAAAATTTTGGGTTGTTGGACCCCAAAACTTGGAATAAGGAATGAAAGATATCCTGCTCCTACTGGTTTGAGTTCACCGGGGAAAGTATGGGGTATACGTGATGTGTCCTCCAGGTTAAACTAACTAGGAATGGGAGTGTGGGAGGAGTTGTCCTTCTCGGGGAGGGTGGATGTTCAGCTTTGGGGTGGACAGGGGTGGGAGGGAGAGAGCAAGATGGGGAAGGGGGTGGAGGGGGGTTGGGGTGGGAGTTTAAAAGGGGTTAAAAGTTTAAGGCTGGACTGAGCTGATCGTTTTACTGTACTTCATGTGAATTTCTTCCGTACACAACCCTGTTCTGTATACTTTTACTTATATTACCTGTAATTTCTTACGTGTGATTGGTTCTGGTCTGGCTTGTTAATAAAAACATATTTAAAAAAAAGTGATAGACAGGAACCCCCTAACATAAGCTGCCACTAGGGCAGACTGATACTTGACTTGATAGAGTATTTTGTAGAGGATGATTTCTTTGTTGTTATAGGCCCAAGCCCTGAGGAAACATTGATTTGATTGATTTGTAGGAATTAAGTTTTTTAGGACTTTTTTTTTTTTTTTTTAAAGCACAAGCCCTGAGGAAAAAAAAATGCCATACTGGCCTAGTTCCTGCAGGTCTTGTTGTCAAATGTCCTCCTCCTGAGTCTGAGTCCATAACTAAGGAATTTGCAACTTCTGTTCTTGCTGCTGCTGCTGAGATGTTTAAGCAGCAGGATGATTAGGCAGCTGAAAGGGAATGGGATCAACAATAGCAATAACATGGGTGATGGATGATGAAGGTTCCACTTGCCACAACTAGCTACAGTGATGCGCATGAGGCAGTAGCAGCACAATAAGTAGCAGCCCCCAGTCTATGTGTAGAAAAGTATATGGCCAATAATTCTTCTCCACCTGCCCCTCCTCCAAAATCATGGGTGTATTGTTACTAGAATATACATTTTTACACTGAGAGCAGGAACTGTGCCTCTCATCAGCAACTGCAATGTGCACAGTGTGTGTGGTAAATAACACCTGACACAACTCTATCCAAACACCATGGCAACAGAACCCAATTACTGATACTCTCACCATTATATCCCTTGTCCAGACCCCGCTAAGGACACATGACAACTTGATGACAGTTTAATAGTAAGGATGAGCCCTCCCTGCAAGAATCCTAGCATGTTCTGTGGCATGGAATCTCCTCCACCACACTGGCATGTATGGTCAGTGCACCACACAGTGTGCAATGGGTAGAGAAGAACTGCCATATCCTAACAACATGTCACAATGTACTTAACGGGAGGCCACATCCTTGTCCCCTCTATGGATGCGGCTGGCTGCGGTAGCATGCTGTGGTCCTTTGTGGGAGCTAGTCAGCTGGCTACAGTCCAGTGACATGCGTGCCGCTTTTAAAGTAGAAGCAGGCTATTGTGTTCTCCACCTCCGTGCCGGATCTCCTATTTAATCTGCCTGGACACCATCTCAGCAGCCCTTACCAGTGTCCAGTAGAGCAGCTTCTTGTGTCCTTTGATTCTGGTTTGAACTTTGGCTTGGCTTCTGTTTGCTCCTGTGTCCTTACTCCTGTCTATAGTCTGACTAACCACTCTGGTGCTGACCTGTGGCTCTGGCTGACTACACACTTCGTGTGAGACCCCTGGCTATAGTCAGACTACCCACTATTGTACTGACCTTTGGCTACAGACTAGTATACTCCTTTTGTCTTTTGGCATTTTCGCTACCTAGCCTGGTACTAGTTATTGGCTGGGTCATAACTCTGGTACTCGGTACTTGTTCTTGTCCTGTAATTGACTGGGTCATATCCTCGGTACTGATGCAGCACTCGGTGACCTTTGTTTTAGGCCCTCCTGAGCAGTCTCCTATTTCTGGTAGGAACCTCTTGCTATGGTTCTGGGTCTGCTCTGAGGGTTCGTCTGCTTTGCTGTTTCATTTTACTTGTGCATATTTAATAAAGGTGGAGTTCAATTACTGTACTTGTTTCTTGTATCATTATTGACAGTCAGTGACACATCAACAGAGTGGCTATCATTTGGCTGGGGAGGTAATGATGAACGAGGTGGACTGGCAGGAGATGTAGTTGTTACCCTGGAGGAACAAGGTGATGTTGATGGTGAGCTAGTTGTTTAGCTCATCATGGAACTTCCAGTGTCTTTCTGGGTTCCTTTATTCTTCCTCCTCTTTGATCTCCACCTTTCTGGAGAGTCAGGGGGTACAGTAACAGTGGTGCTAGATTTCTGTGGTGGGTGTTTGGCTTTAACATGTTTGACATAAATGTCATGGTGTCTGTGTTTCATGTGTGTTATCAGGGCGGTTGTGCCAAGGTGTGTTCCTTCCTTTCCTCTTCTCACTGACTTGTCACAAATTTTTCACTGTGACTGCCAGACTAGAAAAATAGTCCCACACCCATGACTTCTGGGGGGAGGGCTAGGGAACAGGTGGAGAAGAATGACCTCTTTCTTCTTGTCCTCAACATTCCCTTTAATTTTTTGTGGCAGCAGATAATGTTGCTGCTGTTGCTGCTACTGCCTCAGATTCAGCACTGCAACTAAGACAAGAAGTATTGCTGGAGCTGGCAAGTGGAACCTGTCCTACTCCCACATCACTTGTTGATCCCATTCCCACTATGTCACCGGTGGGCTGTGGCACACTAGCCTGCTCCTCAGCACCCTCCTGTCCTTTCATCTCAGCAGCAGCAATTAGAGCAGTTGCAAATTCCGCAAATTCCAAAAGCATACTGCTGGTGGTGGTGATACCCATCCTCATCCCTGTCTCCCATTCCTTCTCAGTTTATGATAAAAAGGCCATCAATGTCTTCCACCCCAGCTTCTCCACCATCATCATCATCACCACCACTAGTCCCTAAGTGCTGCTGCTGCTCTATTACAGACATCTAACTGCTGCATGGAGGAGGTGACAAGCAATGTGACACAGGGTCCCCTAATGTCACATTTGGCATTTACTTTTGACCTGACGAAGAAGGCAGACTAGCACTAGCAGCAGTATCAGCAGACACAGGCAGCTGATCTGTGCTCCTGCTGGTGGTGGTGGTATTAATTCTGAGCCTGCTCTCCCCCAACACCAGTTTTGACCTCTTCAGGATCATGTTCCACCTGGACACTGTAGGGAAGGGAAGGGGACTCCCAGAGACAGAGGAATAGTGTGGGCTCTTGACCACTAGTCTGGACGCTCTCAAATGTTTCCCCTACCGCTCCCCTAACACTAGTCTCAACGGCTGCCTCACCATTATTGTTACAACTACTACTAACACCATGCACAACAAGTTCAGCCCCAGAGTTTTCCTCCTTACAGTCACTAGTAATACCCCCTCCTTCACTCGTAACACTAACAAGCTGCTTGACCTTCTTAGTACTATCACTGGAGATATGGTTGGGGATGGCAAGTGTGACTTAGGGTCACCTGCTGTCACACTTGGCATCATCTTCTCCTTCCCCCCTCCTGAGTATTACAAGACACACTAGCAGCTTCAGAACTGGTGGCAACAGCTTCAATACTGGCAGCAGCACAGCACTTTTTTCAACTGGGGTCAGCAGAGGCAGAACATCTAGCAGCAGACGCAGGCAGCTGACCTGTCCTGCTTTCACTAGTATTACCCTTTTCTCCCTTCCCATTCCCTTTTCTCCCTCCCTTCTCTTTTCTCCCTCCATTCCCATTAAATTCCCCAAGATCCCTTGGGGTGATTTAGGGGGACTGGGCAGCATTGGTTTGGTAGTGGTCCCTTCCTCTGCCTCAGACTCAGTGGACACATAATGGTCCTTCCAGCTCCTCCATTAATTATTTTTTACCCTGCTCATAGTGATAGCAGTCACTATGAGCCTCTCCTGCCTCAGTTTTGGCTAAATATCACAGCAGAACAGCACAGCGCGTCTATATCGCTCTGGAGCTGCTTCTATTGTGTCTGCCTTCAGCAAAAATGTCACGTTTTTATAGCGGAAGTGCGAAAACAATGTAAATTAATGAGCGGAAACTTTCTAGCCATTGAAAAAATGGTGAAAACTTTTGGCCAATGGGCAAAAAATACTAAAATTTTAACCGCTAGTTTTAAATCGGATTTTCCTGCGAAAAAGCAGATAAGAACATGGTTTTCACAAAATTTCCCGCGGGAACACAGCGACAACTTTCGCCCCACCCCTACTCACAAACACAAAATGGTGTGCTGTGATAGCCTGACAGCTTTTTTTTATGGCTGTAGAAAACGTTCACGTTGCGGAGAAAAAATTTTCTTCCCATTGATTTCAATGGGTAAAAAAGGGTGGAAAAACTGCAATTTTGCAGGAAATTATTCAACAAGCAGAAAGTGCAATTATTCACCAATTTCAGTTTGAGCCGAAAATGCCCATCCCGTCTAGGCACCTCCTCAATGAAATCTCACCTGAAGCACTACCACAGGTCTAACTGGAATACACAACAACGACATGTCAGAGGTGTCACAACTAGCAGTAACAGAATTACCTGGGGCCCTGGGGCACATACTAGAAGTAGGGATATTGTTGTGTCAGAGAGATTATTCCAAGAGTTTGTCAATTGCAAACAACACCTATGGCTCACGCTGCAGAAGCGAATGATTCTGAGTTTGCTGTCAGATATGAGAAGAGTCAAAGACTGCCCACATGTTACCACACATGCTCCTCTAGTCATGTTCCTAAAGCAAAAGTTACACAGTTCTTCTGCCATGTACTCCTAACCAAACGTACTGAGTTCTTGGGAAGGAGTCAAAAAAATAATCCCAAAGGATGTCTGTGGAATGGCAAAGTTGCAAGATATGAGCAGTTGACAGTTTGCTCTTTTCTTCTTTTGAAAACTCACTTAAATATCCCAAGCCACGGTCATTTTTCAATGACAGCTGTGCCAGAATTGTATAAACAGGTTGTTAGTGTGGCGGGCAATGAGCTCATATGGTATGAAAATCCACCTGACAACAGATATATAGACAAATGTGAACATTACAGAATATATGATTGTCACTGCTCACTGGGTTTCACTCCAACCAGTGGGCAATACTAGCTTGCAGCATCAGGTGACAACCAATAATCATGCCTCTGGTTCTGGCAATATGATTAAAAGACAACAGAAGGGTAGCTTATACCATAGGCAAACCACTTTGTGCATGCACAGTTTTGAGAGCCAGTCCCACAAAGCCATAGATGTGTTAAACAGGAGCAAGTGATGGAGGAATGGCTTGTACCCCACTCCTTGAAAGCTGGGTATGTGCCTTGTACAAAATAAAATCTGCCTTGAGAAATAATAATATGGTCCATGCACCCTGTTTTGCCCATGTCCTAGATTTAGTTGTATTTATATTCCTGCATAATCCAAAACCCTCAGATGCTGAATCTGTGCCCATTTTAGTCGCTCCTACAGTGCATGCAACAACTTTACATACAAGAACATAAGATACTACTACCCCTTCCCCAGCTGAAATTGGAGGTTCCTAACTGGTGGAATTCCACTTTGTATATGCTAGAGTATTTGTACAAGCAGAATAAGGCCATTAACAAGTACACAGTGTAAAAATGGAAGGCTTTGAAGTAAGCCTATGTGTCACCTGGGCAATGGTAAATAATGTGTGATGCTTGTGAGATGCTGAAACTTTTTGTAGAAGCAACCATGCTGGTTAATCATGTAGGGTCAGGAATTAGTTACATTCTTTCACTGATATATTTATTACAGAAAATAGTATAGACTATGGACAAATTAGTGTGTATGTGGCCAGCACTGACATATACTGCTATGGAAACACTTAGTTGCCCACCAGCAAGTGTGGAGTCCAAGAGGATTTCAGGGCAGTGGGTTATTGTAAATAATCTGTCTGACAACTCAGAAGCAGGAATTACAGCAGCAGCAAACTCGAAAATTTCATGGCTGGTAGTGGTGGTGATGCCCAGCCCCATTTGCGTCTCTTTCTCTCATTCCTTAATGTTTTCCATCAAAAACTCTCTCATACTCTCCTCCACACTAGCTCCACCATCACCCTCAGTCTCATCACTACCACCACCAGTATCTTGCTGCTCTTCAGGACTGGTTGGGATAACAAGTGTGACAGAGGGTCCCCTGCTGCCACACTACCCTGGCAGTGGTGTGCTACTGGTGTGCTACTGCTCATACTGCCATCCAGGTGCTCCTTCTTCTGTATAGTTCACCAGAGTGACAATGTCAGTGGGGGACTGGGAACCATTGTGTCAAGGATGTGTAGGCTTGACAGCTGCTGTTGAGTTCCTCATCCACATCGGTATCAGCAGCAGCATCAGCATTGTTGGTCACAGTGCTAGCTAGAACTTAAACCAAATTATATTTTAATTTAACTTTTTTCCTCTCGCCCTCTCCCTGCCTGCTTCTATTCACTTTGTCTCTTAAACTACATCATGTTGGATTGCAGGAAATTCTGGGGTTTTATACTATAGAGGAGGGAAGTTTCGCAGTCATTGGAAAACATTGACGGAAAATGGAATTGGTCTCACAAGAAATTATGTTAGTGAAACCACAGAAAATGTACGGGTTTCTCTATTGGTGGGAATTCCCGCAAGAAAAGCCAAAAAACATTCTTTTTTTGTAATTTTCCAACTGGAATAAATTAGGACATTTTGCCCATTCCTAAGGCGTAAGGGAGCATCAGCAGACAGCACGGCCTGCTGAATATCCACTTTGATACCTGGAAATGATCCCTAAGTGTACAGTATGTTATTTGCCAACCCATCCACCATCAAGTGATGGACAAGGGCCTCAGTCAGTGACTGAAAGTGTGTGATTTCTTGGGGGATATTTTAACATACCCTGTAGCACTTTGAGGTTGACTTTCGTAAATTGGATGAGCATTAGGAGTGCTGACGTGCCAGTTGTATGATTTTAGACGTTGTCCCACTGAACAACATTTTTTATTCAAACTCTGTGCACATTACAGTTGTAAAACAATGCACAATCCTTCACTGTCCCCAACGAAACATGATTTTAGGGTAATGTGAGTCGGAGAAGGATTATGTGGAAGGCTCGTGAAGTGGCTTGTTTTGCTGCTGCTTTTGCTGCTGCTACTGCTGCTAATGAATCCTCTGTGACATATGAAACTCAGATACTGTTCCTGGATGGCACCAGTAGTGACATACTATTGGCTTGGCTTAGTTTCTACCAATTTTTTTAATATCTTGACTTGTCGTGCAAGCCTGCTCACAATTTGCTTCCAAGACTTGAAGTGTTATGTAAGGCAGCATATAATGTATCCAAAGTTTTCATTGCTATACAAGCCTGCCCATAATTTCTCTCTCTCTCACGCTGTCTCTCTTTCAATTCGCTTTAAGGAACTCTGAACACTATTCAGGCTTTTTAGTCTATGACTTTAGGAAATGATTTCCCATAGAGAAATATAGAGGTAAAACTTCTTGAAAAAACATTTCAAACGTTAGTAGAAAAGTACAAAAAAAAAAGACTTTTCTATGGGTGAAATTTCCAGTAGGAAAAGCAGTAAGGTTGTTTTTGGCATTTATAGTAAAGGCTCAAGCAACAACTTTAATAAAAGTCCAAATGTGACCTCTGTGGTGACAGAAGAGCAAATGAGTTCTAGTTTGTGTGAGTGTTTTGTCATTTCACGTAAGGGAACTTTTTCTGTAAACATTACATTTTTTATACAGTTTTTCAACGGTGTATTAAAGGGTATAATTACATAAATATATACTTATTCTTAGGTCTCACAATCCTAGTAACAAAAACAAACATATCGCCCATAATAACCATAAAAACATATGAACATTCATATTCTTGTCAAACTTTTTATAGAAAATTGTGGCACCCTATGTGGAAGACCAAAGTGTCACGGCACCTGCTCTAAGCAGACTATTGAATCGATTTCTACATTTTTTTTATTTAACAAAAATATCAGATATTGACCAACCAGTCTGATTAGTGATCTCTCCCTCCACACAAGGGATGCAGTCATAGCAGCAGATGGGTTGTCCTTCTCTTGTCACCTTCCTGTACCCAGGGAGGCATCTCTCACTGCACGCAGAATGGGGAGTCTGTTGGGTAATTAACATGTCGTGGTCATGATACTGTCTGAGCAGCGAAATCAGCTCTGATACATTCAAACACATATGGCAAATGCCGCAATTTTTACAGAATATTACTTTGGCTGAAATTGTGTCTACAAAGCTAATTAATACTACTTTCTTTCCATAATAATTATTTATATTGACATACACCATGCCTATATTACAGTATTTATTAGCAGGGATTGTTAGTAGGGATGTACTAATACCATGTTACAGTAAAGTAAGCTCAGGAAGAAGTTTATTTTTGTCCTTCACCTGCTTAACATCAGTTTACTAAGCTACTAACAATAAATATTTCCCTCTGTGAATCACTAGTGCAGTGGTTCTCAATCTTTTTTTTGTTTGGGGCACCCCTAACACGTAATCTAGAACATTCGGGGCACCCCTAACATATTTAATGTAGTTTATCAAGGGCATAAGAAGGGTACAATACATAAATATACTGTTATTATTAGGTCTTTTAATTATAATAACAAAACTACACATATTGTGCATAACAATTTCTATAAATCTTTATTTAAAAATCAATTTTTATTAGTCTTCATAGAAAACATGGGGCACCCTAAGTTGAAGTCCGTGGCGCACCAAAGTGCCACGGCACCCTGGCTGAGAATCACTGCACTAGTGTCAAGGGGAGATTATTGTGGAAGAGTACAAGCATTTTGCCGCATTCCTTTCCTCTGTGTCCAGTTTAACACTATGTTAAACTGACCTCCATAAATAGGACAGAAAATTGCTAAAATGGACCTCCTATCCCCACTGAAAGCTATTTACTACTTTGCATGATACCAAAGAAGATCTGAAGGCCAATGCATTGACAAGGAAACAAATTCTGTCTTTCCTTCAGGGTCTCCTGGTAGCACTCACTGAATCAGGTCACATATCCACTTGATTCGTGTCTCTTAGTCCTTAATCCATGGTACAGAGTTTGCTCAGTAGTTATGAGCTTTAAGTTTCTTTCATGGTACTTTTCCTTGTGCTATGTGGGCTTCAGCAGCCATCTGAAAATCGCTTTAAAAGCCTTCATGCCTTTTTGATGAACCAAAGAAGATTAATAATTAAAAGCATGTTTCTGAAAAGAGATGATCCTGTCACGATAACACTTGAGGGGGGGTGATGCATGATAAAGAGGTGATAAAGTAGAGATGACTTCTCTATTATATCACTTCAGTTCTTATGTTATCTTATGGACCTATGCACAAGATTTCTCCAACCCGAGAGATTTTAGCGCATTATCTCTATAGGAATTGAAGAAGTGATATCACCGGAGAAGGCATCTCATCTTTATCATATCTTTATCACCCCTTAGTGCATCTCCCCCTGAGGAAACACTAGACATCTAGTTTGTACAGATTTTATTTTGCACTGCATGGATTCTGACAAAAAAGCCAGATGAGAAATCTCCACAGTTCTGTAAAAATAGGATGAAACCTTTAATGTGAACTCTGGATGTAACTGAAGTGAGGCTTACTAACTGATGTTACCACCACCAACAGGACTGTCTTGACTGACAATACAGAGTACAACTGTTTAGAGGTTCAAAATTTTCTTTGAGGACTTGAGGACTAAATTGAGATCCCATGGAGGATAATGGATGTATCCTTGGTTTGTGATGATGATCAAATGCTAGAGTGAGCACTAGTATACAGTTAGGAGAGATTACCTTCTTATATAGTCACCGCCCAAAGATATTGGACTTACAATGTAAAAAGGTACAATATTCTTCAGAAGTGAAGACATATATGAAAAGAAAAAGTATGTAGCCCACGTTCAGGAACCTGATAAGGCAAAATCTTTCTTATGTCAATTTTATAAGTAGACAACACCTCTTACTGTGCACCCAAGGAGCTGGAGCCTCTCATAATTCCCTTCTGAGTCCACTGTAAACCTCCAATTTGTAACTGCCCATTTATTTATAGGAGGCTGCAGCTGAGTGGTATTTTACACTGCTCAATATAGTGACTTTTGAAAATGAACCCTCTGACGGAGGAAGTCCATGCCCTCTGAAACGTGCTGTTCAAAACATATATACATTTCACTGGAGTGTCTGCAGCAACTGAGATGGTAGGGAGGAGATTAATCCTTCTGTTTTGCATGAACAGAAGTCAGCTGGCCCAAAAACAAAATGGGGATGCTTAAGGGGACATTTTCTCCACAGAGTCTGCTCATGATGAGCCTAAACCATCTGCCAGGTGATTACCCAGTTGGGTCCAATATAAAATAAACAAACTGTAGGGTGGGAGGTCCTTTTTGTTTTTTGTCCTACCTAGGAGCTGAGGACTCTGTCAGTGTGTGCTACCACAAGACTCTGAAGGTAATATTTAAATCAATGGAAATTTTAAGATTTTCTATTTGTACCTTATGGTGCAGTTGCCATATTTTATAACTGCATGTCTTTATCTTCATTCAAAAACCATATATGTCCTATAGCTGTAACTAATTCATTAAAATAACATGCTATAATGCCCTACCTTTGTGTAAGGCTTTCCCCAGACTATGGCACTTTCATTGATCTCGAGATGAGGACCAGAATCTGATGAGAGGTGATATCTTCCCACAAGTGACATGGACATTTTTTCATTTGAGTTCAAAACAAAGTTTAAAATGTCAAACTCTCCTGGTATTTCTCCATTCTCGGTAAAAGAAAAATCCTCACCAAGGCTTGTTTTAAAATGAATGTTCTTTAGATACTTATTTAACTGCAAAGAGAAGAAAAGTATCAAGATTGACAAAAATTATTTTTTTATATTCTTCAATAAAAACCCTGAAACTTTACTCAAAATTTTAAAGTCAATATCGTACAAGTTTGACCTGGTACAGTATATGTGAAAGAGTAGAGACAACCACTTATTTCCTGCGGAACTGTATAGACAATGTATATAATGTATAGACAGATATACCATAAAAATAAAGGAATACACTTAAAATGGGCAATCAGAGTCTTTGGATACTGATTCACTTATTGTTGCTGCCATTCTCTCTTGAACCTCTGATATCAGCCACCAATATATGCAATAAAATAATAGAATAAAATATAGAAGGAACAAACAATCTAAGTGTAGA
This sequence comes from Rhinophrynus dorsalis, assembly GCA_037306005.1. Classification (NCBI taxonomy): domain Eukaryota; kingdom Metazoa; phylum Chordata; class Amphibia; order Anura; family Rhinophrynidae; genus Rhinophrynus; species Rhinophrynus dorsalis. Next base: position 630,299,346 of record CM074719.1, on the reverse strand, counting down.
CTGCTTCAAATTCAACAAAAACAAAAGTGTATGACAAACACATACTGAGAAAGCGCAAAATAAAGTGCTTTGCATCTGTGAGGCTACCATGCATTTATCAAAACACTTTATTTTGCTCTTTCTTGGTGTCATGCCTCTCGTACCTCCGCTCCCAGGTCTGTTTCCTCTTGCCTCTCTCCGCCGCTTCTCCTGGCTTATGTCTGTCTCTTTGCTCATTCACCCACTTCCGGGGGTAGAGACAAACTGAGGCGCCCAGGAGACCAACCTCAGAGGGGGAACAGTGACAGGCCCAGCGTACCGTGTGTGAAGAGAAATGCCTCCTACCCGGGAGTATGGAGATGCGAGGCACAGTAGAGTGACTGGGTCACAGTAGCTGAATGGCAGAGCAGTAATCGAGGCAACCAAAAGGTCTATACGAGACCTGGACAGAGCACCGGAAAGATCCCCAAGCCAGATAACAGGATGGAGTGGTGAACCAGGCCTGAGTGGTACACAGAGCAGGAGTATAAGCCAATCCTGGTCGGTACACAGAGCAGGAACGTCTTCCAAACCGGGTCAGTACACAGAGCAGGAACGTCAGCCAATCCGGGTCGATACACAGAGCAGGAACGTCAGCCAGGCTGGGTCGGTACACAGAGCAGGAACATCTTCCAAACCGGGTCGGCACACAGAGCGGGAACGTCAGCCAATCCGGGTCGATACACAGAGCAGGAACGTCAGCCAGGCTGGGTCGGTGCACAGAACTGGAACGTATTCAGGAAATAACACTGTCAAATTGTCTCCAGCAATAACACGGCCGCCGTGATATATACTTAACACAAAATTCAATCGTTGCCATATCTCCTTTATTAACCCAGAGGAAGGAAAAATTCAAACAAAAACATAACATGAAGCCATTCTCAGTTATGCCCCAAAGCTGGTGAAAAAATTCCTCCCTGACTCCAAAACACAGACAGATTTCTGCATTGATCAACATCCTATCTGCATTGTAACCAACTGTAATACATCTCTAAATAGTTTTATCTAAAAAAGCATGCAGAAAAATTTTAATATATCTCAGTATCAGCCCACACAAATGTTAAGGCGGTGCCTGTAATTCTGGGAGGAGCGGGAGGACTATTTAATCCCCCAGCTCCCTCTCCTTCTCCTCTATCGTTGTGGGTCATTCGGTCAGTGACGTCAATTCGCTAAGTTCCATCATCGCGGTCATTCGGTCAGTAACGTCAATCGTGAGTTAAACACTTAATTCCAAATGTCCCTCTGTTGTACATACCTTAAATTGTCATTTCATAATTCATTCATGTTCCATATTCCACATTGATCTTCACACTCTACTAGGTTAAGATCTTTCACACGCCTTGAGCTTGGTACGATAACAGGAAGTTACATCATTTTCTTGCGTCTCTTCATTTCCTTGTTTTCCGTTGAGCGTGCCCGGTCGCGAGGCACTCGCTCTCATCGGAAGACAGATACATCGCATCCTCCACCCAGGTATATCACTCAATTCCCCTCTATCTTAACGGCCTCTAGGCATGATCGGTCCCAAGTAGATATATCGGTGTACGTTGACATATTAACATTGTACGTTTTATTTATGGGGATATCTGGTGTAACTGTTTACAGTCCCACAGTATCTATTATATTGGCTTGCACTTGGCTTACTGGTCGTCTATAAATCCTCATGTTACAGTACATATTGTATTATACACCCAGTATGATTAATAAATATATAATTTTTGATATCAATTTACTAAGTTAGTAATTCATATGCTGAGGTTGTCTGACAAATATTTCCAGTATAATAACTTCATCAAAATAACTCAATATATCGTAAGGTTATCTATCTAGCCTAGCAGTTGGTTTTCAATACGGGAATTACTGATGGCTACTGGGCCTTGGCTTCAAAAAAAAAAAAAAAAAAAAAAAAAAAATTATATTATATTCTGTAAGCGCTCCTGCATTTAAGGTAATACGCTACTTCACGGACTGAATTGCACCGTCTTGTCATAGACTATCACGTACACTTCATGTGAGGCCTATAGGGCAATTCACACATTCTCATCACATAGGCCAAGGGTCATCGTCTCCCTACCTCATTGGAGGTCGAGGGTTACTATCACCTTACCTCACCTCAGAAGCCGAAGGTCACTGTCACCTTACCTCTTGGAGGCCGAAGGTCACTGTCACCTTACCTCTTAGAGGCCGAAGGTCACTGTCACCTTACCTCTTGAAGGCCGAAGGTCACTGTCACCTTACCTCTTTGGAGGCCGAGGGTCACTGCCGCCTTACCTCTTTGGAGGCCGAAGGTCAATGCTGCCTTACCTCTTGGAGGCCGAAGGTCACTGCCACCTTACCTCTTTGGAGGCCGAGGGTCGTTGCGGCCTTACCTCTTCGGAGGCCGAAGGTTACTTTCACCTTACCTCTCATCACTCTGTCAATTACGCTCACCTTACCTCTATTCGGAGGCCGAAGGTTCACTCACCTTACCTCATCGGAGGCCGAAGGTCACTCACACCTTACCACGGTCCCGGGATGGGGGGGTATCATTCACCTTGCCCGACTCTGGGACCAAGGGTCAGATATACCTTACCTTAAGTCCCGGGGCCAAGGTCTTCTACAACTTACCCCGGAGCTGGGGCCGAAGGTGTTTTCACCCTGTTTAAGTATTTCTCACCTTACCTCATCGGAGGCCGAAGGTCACTCTCCTTGGCTCAGCACCGGCTCCGGGGCCCCTTTTTCGGCTTTTGCCTGGCTTTGGGCTAAGGATCACGTACATCTTTCCTCAAGTCAGGGGCTGTGGGTTTTTACACACCTTCCGTAGTTCTAGGGTCTCTAGCAGGTTAGAATCACCTTCCCTTCACCATTCACAGGTATGACAGCTGCACTTTCTCGCTTCTGGGGTGTTAATCTACTACCAGTTCCGGGACAGCGTCGCTCTCATTACCTTAGATAGTCCTTACTTTCATCTTACTTCACCCTCCTTTTCCTTCCTTCTACATATATCTCTCACTTTACCTCGCCGTGGTACTGTTGGCTTACTCACTCAGTTATGCCATACTTCATGCGGTCCAGCGTTACCTCAACAGGTTGGGCTCGTTACCCCATAATATGTATACACGAGCTCAAGTTATGAGAGGTCTACACTTTGACACCGGTCAAGGCATAATAGTCCAAAGGATAAGTATATATCTTTTATCCAGGATAAGGTTGGTGTATTAAAGTTTCGGTATTCAGAGGAATCTTGCCTACCCCAAGGAGCAAGTGGATCCTTTTCTGATGTTGTATACTACGGTACATTCACCTGAATTACCTGGCAAGAACCTACTTTCCTGTTAGTATCTTCTCCTCTAGCACGACGAGGTAATCCTTATTACCTATTCAACATCCACTTCTACTAAGGAAGTTTAAAAGACTTCTTCAGATACGTACTCCCGGGACCACATTCAGTTGTCAATCTTGGGTTACCACCAAAAAATTTTCTACTCCTAATATATGAATTTTGTCTTATAGAATTTCTGGTCATGGAAGAATCTAATACTCCAGGGACCTCGAGTTCTGAAACTCCAAGAACAATACAAAATACCCCACGCAAGCGTTCATCTACTACTACTGGTTCATCTTACAGGTCATGGACTATTGCTAAACTATCGGCAGAACTCAATCGAAGAGGAATCCACTACTCAGCATCTGCTAGAAAAAACAAACTTTATAAATTATTGTGTGACAACTCAATTACCACACCCATTCCAACTTCTCCTACTCTCAATACGAACCTGTCACCCACATTATCTCTGCCGCATTCTCGTATTATACCTCCAGCACATACAGACCAATCACAAAAAATTATTCAAATGTTAACAGAGCTAACTTCCACTGTATCAAACATTCAGACAAGGCTATCTAACCTGGAATCAAATACCCCTCATACTACGTCATCTATCACGTCTTCTATTACATTGGATCCACCAGGTAATTCTAAAGTGCCACCACGCATCACTCCCACACATATGATCCCACAAAACTTGCGTAAGGATATTTTGGAAGGTAAAGAAGTTAACCTAGCAGCTATTCTTTTAGCATCCCAAGATCTTACGGAAAATAAAACAGTCAACTGCGGCGAAGTATCTGTCACTCTTAAAGCTAAAGATCCTAGACTCGCCCGCAAATTAACTATTCCCGAATTTGTATTAGCCTTTAGCATCTCTAGAGACATTATATGTACCATAGCTCTACATAGACGACAGGAATTAGACACCTACCTGTATACTTTGGTTGACCTGGGACATAGATACGGCGGTTTCGCTTATTACGATTATCACAAGTCATTTGCTGCGAAGGCAGCCGCCGCTTTGTCCCAATTCAACTATCATACGGATTGGAGCTCCCTGGATAATGAGCTTTTCTGCAGACATTTTGCAGGTCTTAAACTACCTACTTGCCAAATCTGCCAAGCTAATACTCACTCCACTCAGCTATGTCCTTCCTCCGTTAATACCAATCAATTAGTACTCCCATCAACAAGTAAACCTCACGACTTGAATGCCCCATCTGAACTAATTTCTCGCCCCACCAAAGATAAACTGGGCAGAACCATTCACTATATAGGTAATTCCCCCATATGTAATAACTTCATCAGTAAAGGTTGTTTTTACAGCGCATGCAGGATGTTACACCAATGTTCCCTCTGCCATAATTCTCACTCCAAGGTTATTTGCCCCCAAAATTTCTCTATTAATAAAGGACCTAGGTCCATTAACCTGTCAAAGTTGCAGTCTCTTCTTCTTACACATCCGAACACCACTCTTGCTAATTATCTCATTTCAGGTTTTACGACTGGATTTCATACAGGCATTAATCGTTGTCCTGAGACTTCTATTGAATGTCCCAATCTCCTCTCTGCTTTTTCGGACCCTAGTACGGTTCATAAACTCATCCAAGCAGAATTAGATAAAGGGTTTCTCATTGGCCCCTTCCTGTCCCCTCCATTTCCCATCTGGAGGATTAACCCTCTGGAGATTGTTTCTAAAAAAATTTCAATCAGATAAAAAGAGATTAATTATAGATCTCTCCGCTCCTCATGGTTCTACACAACCGAGCACTAACTCCCTGATACCTTCAGAAGACATGTCCATGGAATATGTTAAATTAGATGACGCCATCACACACATTTTACAATGTGGTCAGGGTTGTTGGTTATCAAAAACCGACATCTCAGACGCATTCAAATTGTTACCTATCAGTCATTCCTTATGGCACCTTCATGGTATTCGTTGGGAACAAAAGTATTATTTTGCTACTAGATTGGTGTTCGGTTCAAAAAGCAGCCCTAAGCTTTTTGAATATTTGGCTGATACTCTGGCATGGTTAATTCACAACATATGTAAATGTCCAATGGTAATCCACTACCTGGATGACTTCTTAATGATTGAACCACCTGTTACAAAACCTAAAAGCCTGACAAAAGTTCTTGACTTATTTCGCGATCTAAATATTCCCACTGCAACTCATAAAACACTTGGTCCCTCCCATGTCATTGAATTTTTAGGGATTACGTTAGATTCTATCCTCATGGAGGCCAGACTCCCCTCAGACAAATTAGATAGAATCAGGTTAATTTTACATTAATTTGTCAGTAAAGAATCATGTCATATTAAAGAACTACAATCTCTTCTAGGTCATTTAAATTACGCTACTAAAATCATGCCCCAGGGTAGGTCATTTGTCTCTCATCTCATTAAATTACTCTCTAGCTCCTCTCCATATGTGATGTTAGACAATGATGCCAGATCAGACATCGCTATGTGGGATGAATTCCTTAAGAACTGGAACGGGCGTTCTATGTTCGTACCTCTCGTATTCCATTACTCAACCCACATTTACTCGGATGCCTCGGCTGGGAAGGGTTATGCTGCCATGTCTGATTCACAATGGTTCGCTGAATCCTGGCCAGTTGAGGTTTTCCACATTCCGAATGTGGGGGCAAGGTGGGGGCATAAATGGTCAGGCCAACAAATAATTTTTCACACTGACAATCAAGCTTTATCCAATACCATTAAGAAAGGCAGATCAACAAATAGTCACATCATGAAGTTCCTCCGGAAGCTAGTATTTCTTTCTCTTACATACAACTTCCACATTGAATGTACCTTTTTACCAGGTCATTTTAACAAAGCAGCTGACCTTCTCTCACGTTTCAAATTCCAACAGTTCTTCAGGTTACATCAACATACAACTCAACAGAGAGACTCACCTCCACCTTTCAAGGATCTTGTCATGACTTAAGACACTACGTTAAAAAATCAGAAGGAATCATCAAACGAGCTCTAGCCGCTAACACGCAAAGGAATTACAATAGAGCATGGGAGATCTTCAAGAACTTCATCACTAAATTCAATCCACCAGAACCATTTAGCATCACCAGTATTTTAGCTTTTGCCGCTCACTGTTCCTAGGACCTAAATCTCTCACCTATTACGATTAAATTATATCTGGCCGGGATTCAACATTACATCAACCTTAAATCACCCAATCAGATATCCATATTGTCCTCCTATAAAACACCGCTTACCAATAGATGGCAAACTCTTTAGGCAACTGGTCAATCTTTTGCATTCTCAACCTTTTGATTACATGACAAATCACGTAATTTTAGCTGCTATTCACTTAGCCTTCTTTGGCTTCTTGAGACCTAGTGAGTTTACCGTCTCTAATTCACATTCAGTATTTCTTAACTTGGGTCACCTTTCGCTTTCAAAAGATTCATTCACTATATTTCTCCCACAATCCAAAACAGATCAATTAGCATTAGGTACCCACATTACTTATCACGCTACTCAAGATGCTTGGTGCCCTGTATCTGCTCTTAAATCACTAACCTTACTACTGCATGACAAACCCACTAGTTTTCCTCTTTTGCCTATTCACGGGGCCCCGCTATCCACCTCAGTGTTTATTCAACATGTCCGTTTTCTCCTGTCTCTATTAGGTTTAAATGCTTCTCTGTATTCAGGTCATTCATTCCGCATAGGCGCAGCTACTACAGCTTCTCAACAACAAGTTCCCCCTCATATTATTCAAAGGTTAGGTCGGTGGAAATCAAACTGTTTTACCCGTTATGTTCATAATCCTGTGCTAGAGATCAAAAGAGCTCAACAAGCTATGTTAAAATAATATCCATGTACTCCTTTCAGTCATTGTCCAATTAAAGATTATTTTGGATATTTTGCCTTAATTCAGGTTTACTTCTTTCACGCCCTCCTGATCGTTCAGGCCAGGGTTGTAAAGCACATATCATTAATTCTACCCTCACATTCATGGACACTGTATAGCTCCGACCACAATCTCCCTAGGCAAATAAATCCACATCCTTACTGCCTTTCTGTAAAAATTCCTCTTTGTTCTAGTGAAAAGTAGGGATTGGCGAAAAGCCTGAGAAATATCCTGTAGTACTTTTCACTATAAAACAACAATTTCCTGTTTTTTTTCCCAAAACTTCCTCCCATATAAAATACATAAAATGTTCTCCTTTTTGCCACTGCCAATACATTTCCCATAAGAAGTTTGCCATATTTCAGATATGTTTTCTTTGACTGCAAGATTTCCCTGAGCAACATTATTTCTTCTGCGGGCTGAAGTGGAAAAACAAATAGCTGAAAATAAAAGTTGTGAGTTCTACAGCAGCATATAATTGGAAAATGTTGTTAGGAGGCTGTGTGCTTTTGTCCTTTTCCACAACACTAGCCTCCTGCTTAAGTAACACTGGCACAACCATCCCCGAAAAATAGCTGTGGCTTGAGATATTCCAGCAGGGTACAAAACATGGCATTAGTTCTTTCAAATTTCTATTGTCAACAAAAGGAAATGGCAGCATGTCAACCACCAACATTTTTGCAAGTTTACTATTCCATAGGTGTAGAATTGCATTATGTTTGAGCAGAATTTCACTTCTTTCCAAGAACTTAATAAGTGTTGGATGGCAGTGCACAGTAATAGGGATGGGAGAAAATTTTTCCCTCAAACTGAAATCGGTGAATATCATACCCGCCTCGGGGTTCGCTTCCGCGTCCTTGCGCGTCCCCCATCCGGTCTTCCCTTCCTCTGTCTGACACGATGTTGGCTGCGTCTCTCTTCCGGTCGGGCGCATGCGTGGTAGCCGGTTCCAGCTAGCTTAGCGCATACGCCGTACTCTCCATCTCTCACCCCCTACTGGGCGCATGCGCATCCGCTGTGCCAGATGTGGACCTCCAGCCCTGTCTCTTCCTGTCCCTACAACTATTTCAGGGGGTGAGTTTTTTGCTTGGACGCGTTGTTATAGCGTCCCCAGCCCAGTAGTGTTCTCTCTGTCTGAAGTCTGGCTCTTCCTCAGTGTTTTACTCAGCCTTGTTCTGATCCAGCTTCCGCTCCTGTGTCCCGTAGGTCTCCGTGTATGACCCGGCTTGGTATCCCGCCAACCCTCTGCCTGCCGCTCCAGTGGTGTTCCTGTTACTCCTGTGTATGTCCCGGCTCTGCTGACTATTCTTCTGAATCTTGGAAGGACCTCCTCTTAGCCCTTCTGACCCTCTGAGTGAGTATTGTTCCTGTTGGATAGCGGTAGTATAGATTGTCAAGAAGGGGGCATCGTGGGACCTCTTTGGCTCAACGAAAGGGGTCCAATCTAGCCTTGCGGCTAGCACCTTTACACGGCCTTGGCCACAGCACGTCTCCCTTCTGGCAACCTCTGTACGCGAGCTTCGCGCCCCAGTGTCGTTCCCCAGCAGCTTACTCCTCTATCTCTTGTTGGAGAAGTCTGACCTTCCTCACTCTTAGGCTTGGTTAGTGGGGCTTCTTGCAGGTACCTTTTCTCCTGGGGTTGTGACAGTGAATAATGGCACTTCCGAATAAGCGAATTATTTCCCAATAAAAGTGCCAATTTGTAACTTTTTTTTGCCTAGCTCATTCCATTGAAATCAATGGGAACATTGAATTTATACACAACACATATCAAATATTATTTTATTTCCTGAAGGCATAGTATAAAAGGGGTACGAGGGTTCCCATGTAGGTGGGGTGTGGGGAAAGAAATCAGTTGAACAAGGAATGTTTTATTGGCAGGGTTAACTGGGGGGCGATTAATACAAAATAAATCCTAAATGCAAATAACCCCCCACCTAAATAAAACATGGTATAAAAGGGATCTGAGGAGGGTGTCTGTGTTGGTGGGTGGAGTCTGGGGAATGAATCAGTTGAACAAGGAATTTGTTTTGGGGGGCTGTTGACTGGTATTGGGGGTACAGTTAATACTAATTTAAAAATAAAATAAGAAATTTGCATGTAAAGTGATAGAGACAGGAACCCCCTGACATAAGCTGCCACTGGGGTGGACTGATACTTGACGTGATATAGTATTTTGTAGAGGATGATTTGTTAGATTTGTTGTTAGAGGCCCAAGCCCTGAGGAAACATTGATTTGCAGGACTTAGACTTATTAGAGGCACAAGCCCTGAGGAAACATTGATTTGTAGGACTTAGACTTATTAGAGGCACAAGCCCTGAAGAAACATTGATTTGTAGGACTTTGATGGATGATGAAGGTTCCACTTGCCACGACTGGCTCCAGTGATTTGCCTGAGACAGTAGCAGCACAATAAGTAGACCCAAGTATATGTGGAGAAAAGAATAAGTTGACCAATAATTCTTCTTCATCTGCCCCTCCTCCAAAACCATGGATGTGTTGTTACTAGAATATACATTTTTCCCTGGAGAGCAGGAACGGAAGCTCTTATCAGCAACTGCAATGTGCACAGTGTGTGTGGTAAATAACAACTGTATCCTAACACCATAACACCAGTGGTGTTGGAGAAGCTGGGGTGGAAGAGACATTGATGGCCTTTTTATCAGAAACTCAGAAGGAATGGGAGACAGGGATGAGGATGGGCATCACCACCACCACCAGCAGTCAAATTGCAACTGCTCTAATCTCTGCTGCTGCTGCTGCTGATTAGTAAAAAGGGGAAAGGAGGGAACACACCTTGGCACAACCTTCCTGATGACACATATGAAACACAAACACCATGACATTTATGTCAAACATGTTAAAGTCAAACACCCACCACAGAAATCTAGCCCTGCTGTTACTGTACCCCCTGACTCTCCAGAAAGGTGGAGATCAAAGAGGAGGAAGAATAAAGAAACACAGAAAGACACTGGAAGTTCCATGACGAGCGAAACAACTAGCTCACCATCAACATCACCTTCTTCCTCTAGGGTAACAAGTACATCTTCTCCTCCACCAAATGATAGCCACTCTGTTAATGTTAGGATATGGCAGTTCATCTCTACCCACTGCACACTGTGTGGTATACTGACCACACATGCCAGTGTGGTGGAGGAGAATCGATACCAGGTCATCAGGTGGCATCTGAAAGATTCCATCCCGCAGAATATGCTAGGATTCTGGCAGGGAGGGTTCATCATTACTATTAAACTGTCAGCAAGTTGTCATGTGTCCTTAGCAGGGTATGGACAATGGGTACATTGACAGCAGCCGAACTTAGTTTCTGGTGACATCGTGTTTGGATACAGTTGTGCCCCCAGATGTTATTTACCACACACACACACTGTGCGCATTGCAGTTGCTGATGGAACCACAGTTCCTGCTCTCAAAGGAAAAATATCTATTCCAATAACAACACAACCATGATTTTGGAGGAGGGGCAGGTGGAGAAGATTTAACTGCCTCAGACGCATCACTGGAGTCAGTCCTTCCATGTTACTGTCATTGTTGATCCCATTCCGTTTCAGCTGCCTAATCATCCTGCTGTTTAAACAACTCAGCAGCAGCAGTACGAACATCAGTTACAACTCAGGACTCAGGAAGACATTTGTCAGTGGCCACTGGCCAACATGACCTGCTGGCATTAGGCCAGGAGGGCATTTTTATTTTTTTCTCAGAGCTTGTGTATAAATAAAATAAAATAAATAAATAAATAAAAACAAAACAAAAAAACAAACAAACATAGTCCTACAATAAAATAAACAATTTTTGGGGGGGTTGTTTCTAACAAATCAATGTTTCCTTAGGGCTTGTGCCAAACAAACTTACGTCCTACAAACCAATGCTTCTTCAGGCCTTGTTCCTCTAATAAGCTTAAGTCCTGCAAATCAATGTTTCCTCAGGGCTTGGGCCTCTAACAACAAATCTAAAAAATCACCCTCTACAAAATACTCTATCAGGTCAAGTATCAGTCCACCCCAGTGGCAGCTTATGTCAGGGGGGTTCCTGTCTCTATCACTTTACATACAAATGTCTTCTTTTATTTTATTGATTGATTTATTAACTGCCCCCCAAACTGCAGTCAAGACCCCCCCCAAAACAAATTCCCTCTTTAAATGATTCATTCATTCACCAACACAGGCACCCTCATGCCCATTTTATACTATGCCTTTGGGTAATAAAATAACATTTCCTATGTGTTGTGTGTAACTTCTATGTTCCCTTTGATTTCAATGGAATGAGCTAGGCAAAAAAAGCAGAAAAAACAGAAAATCTGCACGTTTCACTGGAAAATTTTTGCAAAGCGGAATGTGCCATTTTTCACCGATTTCCGTTTGAGGCGGAAATTTCCGCCCATCCCTAACCAGGAGTATTGCTACTGCTGGCAAGTTGAAGCTGCCCTAGTCCCGCACCATTCCCACTGTGCCCACAGTGGTCTGTGGCACACTAGCTTGCTCCTCAGCACCCTGCTGCCCTTGCAACTAAACAGCAGAAGGAATTAGAGCAGTTGCAAATTCCGCAAATTCCAAAAGCCCATTTCTAGTGGTGGTGATGCCCATCCTCATCCTTGTCTCCCATTCCTTCTCAGTTTCTGCTAAAAAGGCCATGTCTCTTCCACCCCAGCTTCTCCACCATCACCACCACCACTAGTCCCTACATGCCGCTGTTGCTCTATTACAGACAACTCACTGTTGCTTGGAGAACATGATGAGCAATGTAAAAGAGGGTTGGAGAGAAAAATGGTTGAATAGGAAAAAAATGTGTTGTAAAGGAGAAAAATGTGTTGGAATAGGCAAACAATTTGCTAGAATAGGCGATAAAGGAGGGAAATTTTGCATTGGAGAAAAGGAGAAAACTTTCATGAAAAAATAGAAAAATCATCTGTTTTTCATGAAAAGTCAAAAGGGAAATTTTATCACTTTCACCCACCCCTGTATCTGAAGCCATTACCCTACTCTCATTCAGTTAGTATGGAAAACCCACAATATCCATGCTTGCAAGTTCAAGAAGAGTGACGGCTTTGACTGATCAAATCTCTTGTACACCAGTAAAGGCACTGCAGCTGATTTCCATTACTTCTATGCAGTATCTATCCTGATTGACCTTCTCTACTGATTATTATTCCACACCTAGCAAAAACAGCATATTTTTTTCATCCAGCTGCTGCATGCAGTTTCGTGAAGGATTCTCAGAAGACAGGGGGTGTAGAAGATGCTGATGTTCTCAGAAGACAGTGCGTGCAGAGGATGTTGCTGTTCTGGGGTCCAGCATCCAACGAGGGTCATCTGCACCAGGGTCGAATAGGTTCTAGTAATGATTCTGTGAACATTTTTGTGTGTTAGGGAGACCAAAAAATGTCTGCATCATAGTCCTTTAATTCCTAATTTTGTCTCTGATCAGGATACTTAAGATCCTGACTGTGATACACAGAGCAGTCCCACTCCAGGGTGTGGTAACGTAACATGAACCACTAATTCCAAGAGAACAAAATCTATCCAGATACTCCACTCAAAACTCCCATTCCCAGGGGAATGTAGAAAAGATTATCTATTTTAGCCAGGTATTTTAGAGATTAAGGGCTTGATTCAACTGTGTCCGATGGCAAAAAAAAAAACAACAGTCGACAGTTTTATATGCATGGTAAGCTATTCAATTCTACGTCTTACCAACAGCTAACGGCAGTTTAAAAAACTCAATGGAAAAGAAACTATCACCCATTGAGGACAATGCAGCAACTATACGCAGAGCCATTCAATTGTGTGTGGTAGTACCAACGGGTGATAAATTGATACATTTTTTGGCAGAAATTTACAATCCAGGTTTACTGGCCACACACCACACAGAGCACACTAAAAACCACCATCGGACAAGAGTAAACAGAGAAACAACAACTTACACAACATGCCATACAAACAAGTCACAGATTAACAACAAGAATACAGCAACCCCAAGGGGACAATGGCAACACAAAGCATCATAACGTAAGTCATCATTCGTAACATACACTGGTAAAACAGTGGTTAATACACAACACTGACACCTGTCAATCCCAAATCAAACCAAGCTCACGTATGCAACATCAACAGCCAATGGAGACAAAGCATGCCTCTCACAATAACACACGCACTCACCTGACAGGTACACAGCAATCACAACAAATCACACCAACTACCACAGACACACCGGCAAACACTTACCTGGACAACACACACCCTCCCATTGGTCAATCCAGACTTCATGACATCTCCTGAACAACACCCCAAGACTGTGTTAAAAGGACAACTCACCCCCAGAAGTGGTGTGTTTACAGTGAGACCACTCAGGAAGAGAAAGACAGAGAGAGAGATTACACTAGTATGTTTAAATACTTATATCTGTGAAGTCAGTGGAGGCAAAGGCATGCCAGGGCTAGGGATCACCATCCTCTCCTAAGCACACCTGTTCAACAACCTTCACCAGTTACAAACGATGATGCTCCAGCTGAAGAGCCACACAGAAGCCCATCCCCACCTGGAGGACAACATCTGTCAGTAGCATCCCAGCTGCCATAACAGGGACCTGTGGAGCAGCACAGGGATGACAAACAACCGCCAAGAACCAGGATATATCACACAAGAGTCACACTAATGGGAATGAGGACACAGAAGTCACAGACCGCTACAGGTTGACATCGCAAAAGCATCATTGACCTATATGAGTTCCTTAAGGATGACGTTGACCCCATTTACACATCGAACCATGCCCTATCTGGATTACAGAAGTTCATGTGTGCCATCCATTTCATGGCAAGTGGATTGTTCCAGTCCACAAAAGGATAGGGGTCTGGCATGTCCCAGGCCACTTGCTCAAGGGCATTGGCTCAGTTATTGCAGCACTCAAGAAGAAGGCCAGTACCTACTTCTACTACCCCACAACTGACATGGAGTGGGCAAGTTTCAAACAAGCCCTTTGGACTAGGGGAGGAATGCCCAGGGTCATGGGCTCCAAAGATTGCACACATGTGTGAATAAGAGCTCCACCACAAGAGGGACATGTGTACATCAACAGGAAGAACTTCCATTCTATCGATGTACAGATGGTGTGTGATCCGACAATGAGGTTAACAAATATGTGTGCCAACTTCCCAAGCAACTGTCATGACTCTTACCTCAGATGCTCCTCCAGCCACAGGTACTTTGATAATGGGACATATACAGGAGGATGGCTTTTAGGTGAGTCAACAAAACAAACAGCACACCACATCCACAGGTGCACTCACACGACTCATGTACACACAGCTTAGTATTGTCATGACACACAAGTAGTACATCATCCACATAACATCTGAATCATGTCTCACCATGTCACTCTCTGTCCACAGGTGATGCCGGCAATGGGTGCAAGTTGTGGATGCACACACCTACACAGGAGCGCTGTAATGAGGCACACATCAGGACAAGGAATGCCATAGAGTGCACATTTGGCCTGATCAAAGCCAGATTTAGGTACCTGGATCACTCAGGGAGATCTCTAAAATATGCACCTGGAAACTCATGTGACATCAACCTGGCATGTACTATACTCCACAATATTGCTGGGCATTGCTGGACATACGTATCTGTTACTGGGACCCTGAGCACACAGAGTCTGAACCCTAGGATATCTGCACCTACGACGGAGGGAAGTTAGAGAGTGTAGTATAGCGATCGAGGCTAGAGAGCATAGGAGTCTTGTTTGAGTGCCCTTGCTGCAGACTTAGCTGGATTAAAGGTGCTGGCCACGAAGCCAGGTGTCTGACCCCAGTTGAGCCGGAGCCGGGACCAGGATGGACACCCCTCAGACTTGTAAACAAAAGGTAGGTACAGAATCAACAGGATAGGACCCTACATGTGGTAGCAGAAGAAGTGGGTACAAGGAAGAACCCCTTGAGATATAACCCGCTTGACTGTTCCCTAGAGTCTCTAGAAGGATGTAAATCAAATGTGTCTGAGAAAAGGGCAGTCTTCTCAATAGCGAAAGGTAGCTGGGCATACTCCAAGAACAATAAAAAATGGCACTTCAGTCCTGTACCAGTGGCCATCTATCTACAGCCCGATCTGGATAGCTGGTAAGGACAGAAGGAGAGAAAATGTAGCAGCCTTATCAGCTGAGGGAAAAAGTGGATGTTCCTGTGAGAAAGAAGAGGGAGCACCTCCCCTTCACTACCTGATGCCTACCAGCAGTTTAGCTACGTTTTCAGTAAGGGAGAGGCTGGCACCCTACCTCAGCACAGACCATACGATTGTCGCATAGAACTGAGTGCTGGAGCAGTACCACCGAGGGGACGCACGTATCCATTGTCTGGTGAGGAGAACCAAGCTAGGAAGGAATACATAGCAGATGCCCTAAGTAGAGGGATCATAAGGAAATCTACTTCTCCGGCCGGTGCCGGGTTCTTTTTTGTTAAGAAAAAAAGTGGCGAACTGCGACCTTGCATAGACTATCGTGGGCTGAATAAGCTGATGGCAAAAAATGCCTACCCAATCCCACTCATCACCGAGCTGTTTGATAGACTTAAGGGGTCCTCAATTTTCACAAATTGGACCTAAGGGCAGCCTACAATTTGATACGTATCAGAGCCGGTGATGAGTGGAAAACTGCCTTCAATACGAGATCTGGGCATTATGAATACCTAGTCATGCCATTTGGTCTATGTAATGCTCCTGCAGTATTTCAAGAACTGATCAATGATGTTCTTAGAGATATGTTACAATCTTGTGTTGTAGTCTATCTTGACGACATACTTATCCACTCCAATGACCTGTCACAACACATCAAGGATGTGTCTGAAGTCTTGCTGCACTTACGAAAAAATATTCTGTAAACTGGAGAAATGCAAGTTCCACAAAACCAGTGTACCGTTTCTGGGGTTTATAATTGGCAAAGACGGCATTGCCATGGATAAAGAGAAATTGACGGCAGTCTTACATTGGCCTAAACCCAAGAGCCTCAAAGCCATCCAACGATTTCTGGGCTTCGCCAATTATTATAGGAAGTTTATTAAAAGCTTCTCCTCTATCGTGAAACCTCTGTCTGACCTCATGCATAAGGGCGCTAACCCATCCCTCTGGCCGGTGGCTGCTGAAGAGGCTTTTGAGAAGTTGAAGGTAGCCTTTGCTGAAGCGCCTGTGTTGTCCCACCCTAATCCAATACTTCCCTTTACTTTAGAGGTTGATGCCTCAGATATTGGGGTCGGGGCAGTGCTCTCTCAGCGACAGGTTAAAGGCGGTACACTCAGACCCTGTGGATTCTTCTCAAAAAAATTGACTAGTGCTCAAAGTCATTACGAGATTGGTGATCGAGAATTACTGGCCATTATCCTCGCTCTCAAAGAATGGCGTCATTTACTTGAAGGCACAAAAAACCCCGTTTTGATTCTAACTGATCACAAGAATCTGACGTATCTTTCTGAGTACAAGAGACTGTCTTCTCGCCAGGCCAAATGGGCACTGTTTCTATCCCGATTCAATTTCGTTGTATCATACCTGCCGGGATCAAAGAATGTTAGGGCTGATGCTCTGTCTAGACAATTTGAAGCAGAGGTTGACAGAGAAGAGGTACCAGCACCTATCATTCAACCTGATCGAATATTGGCTACCATACGTACTAGTATTACTTCACCACTAGGGGAGGATATTTTGGCATCCCAAGCCTCTGCTCCTCATGAGACTCCAGTGGGCAAATGTTTTGTCGCTAAGCCATTCCGTACTCGATTACTTGAGACCTACCACTCCTCTAAGGCTGCGGGACATATTGGTAGGGATCAATTGTTTTGGTCTCTCTCTCAGCTATTTTGGTGGCCTTCTATGAGAGCAGATTGTGCCAATTTTACGAATGCCTGTGCCACCTGTGCCCGTGCCAAAACCCCTAGACATCTCCCTGTGGGCTTGCTTCAGCCGGTGCCTAATGGTGAACGCCCTTGGTCTCACGTCTCTATCGACTTTATGGGAGAATTGCCCAGGTCTAGAGGGTACTCCTTCATATTGATGGTGGTAGACAGGTTCTCTAAAATGGCACACTTCGTACCCCTCCGTGGCCTTCCTTCGGCCAAAGAACTGGCAATGGTATTCACTCAAGAAGTATTTCAGTTACATGGAGTACCCAGGGTGCTGGTATCTGACAGGGGGAGCCAGTTTGTGTCCAGATTCTGGAGGGCATTTTGCGAACAGATGGGCATACAGCTATCATTTTCCTCAGCATATCTTCCCCAGACTAACGGGGTCGCTGAGAGGGCCAATCAAGGATTGGAACAGTTTCTGCGATGTTTTGTGACTGACCATCATGATAATTGGGCCGACTTGTTGTCTTGGGAAGAGTTCGCCAGGAACTGCGCAGTTAATTCTTCCTCCGGGAGCTCTCCGCTTTTGATCAATTATGGGTTCCAACCCTGTCTGCTCCCGGATTCCTTTCAATCACAGCAGATTCCAGCTCTGGATGAACATATAGAGCAACTCCGTTCCACTTGGGCACAAGTTCAGAGGGCATTGGGCCAGTCTTTTCAGCGACATCAGCTTCATGCCAATCGCAGAAGGCTTCCAGCGGTTTCCTTCCAAGTCAGGGATAGAGTATGGCTGTCCTCCAAGAATCTAAAGCTCAAGGTCTCATCTAATAAGCTGGCACCTCGGTTCATTGGTCCGTACAAGATCATTCGCAAAATTAACCCTGTTTCTTATGCCTTGGAATTGCCTGCTTCTATGCGCATTTATAATGTATTCCATGTGTCTCTCCTTAAACCTCTGGTCTGTAACCGTTATACTACCACACCTCTGACGCCAGGTCCTGTTGAAGTCGAGGGGCAGGAGGAGTATGAAGTACAAAACATTATTGATTCCCGCAGACGTAGAAGAGGGGTACAGTATCTGGTGCATTGGAAAGGTTATGGTCCTGAGGATCGTTCCTGGGTAGACAGTAAGGACCTTCATGCACCCAAGTTACTACGACTATTTCATGCCAAATACCCTCAGAAGCCTGGACCCTACTCTAGGAGAGGGGGTCTTTGAAAGGGGGGTACTATCACGGTGCCCGTGATTCGTGCTGCTCTGTGTCTGTCACTTGCTGAGTATTCGTGATTGGCTGTCTGTCATTAGCCCTCCTCACACAGCCTTTTTAAACCCAGGTTGCCCTTTCGTGGTGTTTCTGACTCCACTCTGCCTGACCTGCTTGTCAGGTCTCTGGGCCTATTCTAGTGTTCCTGTATGCTACGTTCCGGTGTTCCAGTGTTCCTGTACTTTACATTCCAGTGTTCCTGTACGTTAATGTTCTGGTGTTCCAGTGTTCCTGTACGTTAACGTTCCAGTGTTCCAGTGTTACAGCGTTCCTGTGCGCCTGTATTCCGGTGTTCCTGTGTTTCAGCACCTCGCGGGTTAATCTTGACGGTTCCTGAGTCTCGCGATCCATCTGTCGCTCCGGCGACATTGTTCTCCTCGCTATTGCATACACATTGTTGGTTCCAGCGTGCGGACGCTGGTTTACTCCACTAAACCTGGTTGCAATATACATTGTAGGTTCCAGCGTGCGGACACCGGTTTACTCCACTAAACCTGGTTGCAATATACATTGTAGGTTCCAGCGTGCGGACACTGGTTTACTCCACTAAACCTGGTTGCAATACACATTGTAGGTTCCAGCGTGCAGACGCTGGTTTACTCCACTAACTGGTTGCAATATACATTGTTGGTTCCAGCGTGCGGACGCTGGTTTACTCCACTAAACCTGGTTGCAATACACATTGTAGGTTCCAGCGTGCAGACGCTGGTTTACTCCACTAAACCTGGTTGCAATATACATTGTAGGTTCCAGCGTGCGGACACTGGTTTACTCCACTAAACCTGGTTGCAATACACATTGTAGGTTCCAGCGTGCAGACGCTGGTTTACTCCACTAACTGGTTGCGAGATACATTGTTGGTTCTGGCGTGCGGACGCCGGTTTGCTCCACTAAACCTGGTTGCAATACACATTGTTGGTTCCAGCATGCGGACGCTGGTTTACTCCACTAAACCTGTTTGCGATATATACATTGTTGGCCCCAGCGTGCGGACGCTGGTTTACTCCACTAAACTGGTTGCGATATACATTGTTGGTTCCAGCGTACGGTCGCTGGTTTACTCCATTAAACCTGGTGGCGCTATTTACCCTTAATCCCAACGTGCGGACGTTGGTTTGCTCCTGAAACATCCAGTACTGTTGTCAGTCGCTGTCCACTTCCTTGCAGTTGTCTGAGTATCCCTGGCAATAGACTTCTGCTGTGTAAAACCTCTATACTTATGCTCTCTGCTGTCTTAGTCACCTGACAGCTGGTCTACTCGCTCAGGCTGCCTGGTATTGGTGAGGCCGGTAGAACCTTGAAAGTTACCATCCTGTAGGTTGCCTCACCCGGTATTGGCAGGGCCGGTAGAGCCTACTACTGTACCTCCTTGGGCTGCCCTGCCCGGTATTGGTAAGGCCGGTAGAACCTTGTAACTCACCATCTTAAAGGTTGCCTTACCCGGTATTGGCAGGGCCGGTTGAGCCTACATTCAGCATTCCATTGGGCTGCCTTGCCCGGTATTGGTAAGGCCGGTAGAACCGGAATTGTCTTCTCACGGTTGCCTTACCCGGTATAGGCAAGGCCGGTAGAGCCTGTCATTAATACTGTCACTTGTGTTGCCTTGCCCGGTATTTAGGCAAGGCCGGTAGAACCTATTGTATGATCTATTGATGTTGTATTGTTATGTATGTTTACCCAATGGGGACTGCCTTTAACCTTTAATAAAGTTAAGTTTTTACCAAACCTTAAGTCTGGAAGTCTTCTAAAACCGTGACACATAGGTTTAGAAAACCCCTGCATTCTGAAGCTCTACCTGAGTATCTTTCTGCAGTAGGTATTTTGGGTGGTTTACTGCTTTGTCCTCCTATAGCCTCGGTGGTCAGGGGTGTAATCCCTTTAGATGGTCCTGTGTTCTCCATAATGGGAGGGTTCTAAGTAAGTGTGATAGATTGCAGCATTTCTAGGACCGCATCAAACTTGCGTTCTAGTGTGGTAAGTTGAAAAGCGTACCTAACCAGAACCTGTTCCTGATGGTCCTGGTGACTGAATATCCTTGATAGATTTGCGGGGTCCATTGTATGGCCTGTATTTACTGTTAATACCACTGAGTTGATGGAACCCTAGGATATCTGCACCTACGACCGAAGGAAGTTAGAGAGTGTAGTATGGCAATCAAGGCTAGAGAGCGTAGGAGTCTTGTTGGAGTGCCCTTGCTGCAGCCTTAGCTGGATTAAAAGTGCTGGCCGCAAATCCAGATGTCTGACCCCAGCTGACCCGGGGCCGGGACCAGGATGGAGACACCTCAGACTTGTAAACAAAAGGTAGGTACAGAATCAACAGGATAGGACCCTACATGTGGTAGCATAAGAAGAGTGTACACGGAAGAACCCCTTGAGATATGACCCGTCTGACTGTTCCCTAGAGTCTCTAGAAGGATGTAAATCAAATGAGCCTGAGAAAAGGGCAGTCTTCTCAATAGCGAAAGGTAGTTTCAGTCCTGTACCAGCAGCCATCTGTCTACAGCCCGATCTGGATAACTGGGCAGGACCAAAGGAGAGAAAATGTAGCAGCCTGATCAGCTTAGGGAAAAAGTAGGATGTTCATGTGAGAAAGAAGAGGGAGCTCCAGCCCTAGATTCGCAGGCCGTCCCTCTACGGCTGAATCTGGGCTAAACAGAATGAAGGTATACAACGTTGCACCCTGATTGGCTAAAAATGATGGCTGGATAGGAGCCAGCAATTCTTCCGCCCTAGAGCCACAAGCTGTCTATCTAACGCTGACTCTAGGCTAAACTGGATGAAAAGTATACAATGTTGCAGCCTGATTGGCTGGAAAATGATGCTGGAATGGAGCCAGAAGGTGCTCCAGCCCTCGTTACAAAAGCCAGCTATCTAAGGCTGAACCTGGGCGAATACTAAGGCTGTGACTAGAGCCAGAAGTCTGATAGAAGACAGGCAGAGATGAAGCCTGAAACGGCAGGAGAGGCGCTGCTAGGAGGTAGGAACGAGTACCCAAGTCAAACTGCAGGCCTCTCTCAATAACCTCAGCAGAGCTGACAAGCAAGCTGGGAGAGCAGACAGCAATGTAGCAACCAAGCCGGCTGATGGGGAGAAGATTCCCCGCAAGAGGCGCTTCAGCTACCGCTGCCAAGGGTCAGCAACTACACTGATAGTAGCCCGAGATATCCCTAAGGCAAGCGAGTATGCTGGATACAACAAATAGAGAGAGAAGCAAGGGAACAAAAAAAAAACTCTCACCCTGAGGCTCCAGGATGAAGAATAACGCTGCGGGAGAGAAAACAGCTGGAGTGGTGGAGAGAGGAGTCAAAGGACAATCTGATTTGGCAACGAGCAGCAGAAAAAGGTTCCTAGGGCTCAAACAGAAGAATTGTCTGATACAGGCCAGGGTCATAACAGAATCAAAACGAGGTACAAAGGGAATATCCAAAGGCACGGTCAAACTTCAGGCAGAGGTCAACAACAGTAGGTAAAACAAGAAACAGCAAAATTCATGTGCAGAGCCTGAAAAACAGGCATCAGAGTACAGGAGTAACACCCCAATAAACCCCCAGTAGCCAATCCCTGCAACGGTCATCAAGGTTAGGTCTGAAGGTGTAACACTCTCCCAGTTCTACTCCTACCCTGACCGGGATGCCCTCCTGATCTTCCACCTCTCCTGATCCTCTCCCCACCCTTCTCTACTGCTCTTCTCTCCCTGCCATCTCTCACCCACTCACACCCAGGCACTCACTCAGGCCCTCACAGACATGCTCGCTCAGACTCACTGTCTGTCACTCACTTGTACTCACTGGCTCACGTTATAAAAGAAAAAAGATAAATGTGTGTAATGTGTTAAAAATATAGCTATGTGTGTGTGTCTGTTTATGATTGTATGTGTGTATGTGCAAAAGTGTATTGTGTGTTGCTCTCGGTGTTCCAGCTCTCTCCACTCTAAACTACTCCTACCTCAAGTGTCAGCTCCTCTCTCCCTCTCTCTATCACTATCCTCCGCTCCTGGGTCCTGTGCTCTAGCTCGCAAAAACTAGAAACACGGACAAGGTATGTTGGTTATTTGTAGGTATATATAGGTGTATTTAAAAGTACTTGATAGTTTGGGGTGCTGTGATTGGTGTGGCTTTGAACTTGTTATGAGAACAATCAAGGTCGCTATATCACGTTGGACATTTGCTTTTTCATCCTGTATGGACAGACAATAATTAACATATACTATGTTTTGAGGTCAGACTCAAGGCTTTATGTGTACATGTATTTGGTTAGCTATACTGATAGACAGAGAATTGAATTCCACTTAAATCAGTCTTGGTTGACGGTCAACGGCCTATTTTGGCTTATGGCGGTTTTAACAGACACAACTGAATCTTTCATGAGAAAGATCCTTGAGTGGGGGTTATTGTGGTTATTGTAAGACAAAGTAAGTTCTTCAAAGTGATACATATTTCGATCTTATGATTTATGGCTTTTTTGTGTTTTTTTCACTGTATGAGTTTCATCAGAGTTTTTGTACAACTAATGAGATCACCCAGAATGATGTCACTGATTATCTTTTTTTCCTAGTCCAGTCCTTGGCTGGAACCAGAAAGGCAGCTATAGACACTGCATCTGTTAGGGAATACAATTCCCATATTCCTGACACTGGAGATAACGAGAACCATAATCTCCAACAGCTGGGGTGCCAATGTTTGCATACTCCTGCTGTAATGGGTAGTGTTGCAAAAATGTTAGCGTATGTGGATAAGTCATGTAAGTAAGAAGGAGTGAAGGATGACACTTGTAAAGTATTTCTGAGAGCAAATTAACGTTTATAAGACTGAAGTGCCTGGTGACTTAGCTTCTGAGGGAGTTTGGTGTTGGCAGTAGCTATTCTTGTTGGTACCCAGTGATTTATTTAATACATTATAAAATACTGTATGGTCCTGTTTACAGTTTGAAGACTATATTTGCGGCTCCTATGATGAATATTGTATATAACAAATATATATAAAAAAAACAAGTATATGTAGTTATTGTCTGTAACAAATTTAAGAAAAAACAATTATATGCAGTTACCTGCCAGGGATGAAATTGGTTGAGTATTTGTTCTTTAGTGGATCTCGCTTCTTTTTTCCATATGTTAGATATCGCCTTATGTAATGCATGTGCTACTGCATAGACTGCAACGTAAACACTGTATGTGATCCGAAAATTATCAGTATCATATTGTGTACTGTCCAAGGTTCTCTCATCAACCCTCTTACAGATTCTCTCTCTAGGACAGTATGCAAATGGATCAGCTATTATCTTAAAAAAGTCATTATTTGAAGTACTGAATTCGGTCACATTCCACAGGACCTTTTTCAGGACAGAAATGCCTCTTTTCCGCACTACAAACACCAACGAGCCATTCAAATGATGATGAGCAAGTTGCTTTGGGACAAGATCTGGAGCAAATGTTAGAACAACAGAGAAAACCAATACTTTCTTATTTATTGTATTCCATCTTTCACTCCCTAGTAAATAAAGGAAATGCCCCATATTCATGTACATAATAATAACTTTTGCAAATGATTTACTGACTACAGTAACAATGGACTCTGTTTTATCTTTATCTGACATTGGAAAATCCACATAAAACTCCACACAGATTCCATTTTGGACCAACTGGTTCTTCAGAATCCCACTGGACTGTAGGCTGCTGTCATCATCTGAAGTAACAATGCCGACCCAAGTCCAATCAAAGTATTTGAGCAGCTGTATAATGGCATTATGGTGGGACAACTGGTTGGGAACAGTGCGGAAGAATGAGGGATATAGGGCTCTATCAGAGAAGATATGATCCATTGCTCCATAGCTGATCTGCCGAAAAAGATATTATATCAATACTGTAATAAAACTAATACAATATTTTGTTATCTGAACATAAAGCAATCTCTACCACTACATTATGTTGTGTGGCACACATACACTGAGTCAGGGTTGTTAGTGCCTCACTAGCTGCACATTCAGTCTCTGTTCTTGGAATCACAGTAACTGAAGGATTGATCAAGATGTAACAAGGGTTCCCGACTGTAAAGGAAGGAGGTTCTAGGGTTCTAATTCCAAATACTATAACAATGAATGCAATGTTAGAAAATAAAAGTAAAAATCCAAATTAAAACTCTAAAATAACATAAGTAAACAGTGTTAGCCAGGAGACTGGTAGAGTAAAAATTAAACCTTTATCAGCTCAAGGACGCAAGTATTCGAGACACTAGGGGAGAGATTTTATTAATACCGTTAGTGAAACAAGACTATCGTTAGTAGTTATAAGTCACAATTTGGCATTCTATCACCTGTGCTGTTAGACACTGCCGCTAGTTAGAGAGGAGTATGCAAGTCATGGCAAAGCGATGAATACCCCTCTGGCACTCAAAGGATTAATCACCCCTAATTCTTAACACTATCCTATGGCCCATACCCAATTCCCATATCTGTAACAATAACACACTTACTTTGAAGTCAGAGGTCCCTTATGGTTCAGTTGATTTGCCCCAGAATTGCTCTACAGTATTTCTTCTTAACCTTTCACACCAGAAGAATCTTTATATGTTATAGATCTGACTATTCATGTTCTAACTAGTGTAAAATCCTGTGCACACTGGCCAAGGACTGGGTAATGTTAACCCTTTGAGTGCCAGAGGGGTATGCAACGCATTGCAAATCAAAGCGTTGTGTACCCCTCTGGCACTCAAAGGGTTAAAGTGTTAGTAATGTCCAAAAAAAAGTTTTTTTTGCATTCAGAAGAGCTTACAAAGCTGAGCTAAATGCAAAAAACCGTATCTCTCAAACCGCTATGGTTTAAGAGATACAGGCGTTTAAAGTTTGCTGTCTCCTACTGACAGCTGTAAAGCTGTCAGCAGGAGATCCGTGTCGGTCGACATGGAGGCGCTTGAGAAGTGCTGAGATCTTGTTACTTACACGGAATCCCCTCATTGGAATGGTCTAAAACGTGCGCCTGGTGTTCAAGCACTCGTTTTAGACCATTCCAATGAAGGGATTCCTTGTAAGTAACGAGATCTCGGCACTTCTCAAGCTCCTCTGTGTCGACCGACATGGATCTCCTGCTGACAGCTTTACAGCTGTCAGTAGGAGACAGCAAACTTTAAACGCCTGTATCTCTTAAACCATAGCGGTTTGAGAGATACGTTTTTTTGCATTTAGCTAAGCTTTGTAAGCTCTTCTAAATGCAAAAAAACTTTTTTTGGACATTACTAACACTTTAAACAGCCTCTTCAAGCACAGTAGAGACTGGTCGAATGCATGCAGTCTCTACTGCGCATGACGGCTTCTGACGAACATTCTAGCAAATTATTATATAGGATGCACTAGTGTAAATGCCCACGTACATGGGCCAAGTGCTGTGTAATGTTAACCCTTTGACTGCCAGAGGGGTATGCAAAGCAATGCATTGAGTACCCCCTGGCACTCAAAGGGTTAAGAGGGCGGTCCTGCTCTGCATACTGCCGCTATCTCACTGCTCCATTCGATGCAGTCATGCGCCTCCTCACTCACGTGATGCAATCATGCACAGTAGAGACTGGGCGAACGCGGGCACGGCTTCTGACAAACATCTTAGTGTTTTATTATGTAGGATAGGATAGATATGAGGTATTTATGTAGGTTATTTTTATGGGGAAGACTTCTAATTCCTCTTGCTTGGAGTACACTGGCACAGACAGGGTTAATGCAGTGTAGCAATGGATTTGCGTCCTGAAGTGTAAATATTTGCAGGTGGCTGGTGGAGTGATGGGAGCAGGTGGCAGATCAGTGTTTATATGGCAGATAGTAAAATGCAACCTTCTTCCTGTGTCTGATATACAGGCACTGGGGGGGGCAGTTAATAAAAAACAAATCAATAAAATAAAATAAGACATTTGTATTTAAAGTGACAGAGACAGGAACCCCCTGACATAAGCTGCCACTGGGGTGGACTGATACTTGATAGAGTATTTTGTAGAGGATGATTTGTTTGATTTGTTCTTAGAGGCCTTTGTAGGACTTAGACTTATTAGAGGCCCAAGCCCTGAAGAAACATTGATTTGTAGGACTTAAGCTTGTTTGGCACAAGCCCTAAGGAAACATTGATTTGTAGGACTTAAGCTTATTTGGCACAAGCCCTAAGGAAACATTGATTTGTAGGACTTAAGCTTGTTTGGCACAAGCCCTAAGGAAACACTGATTTGTAGGACTTAAGCTTGTTTGGCACAAGCCCTAAGGAAACATTGATTTGTAGGACGTAGGCTTGTTAGAAACAAACCCCCCAAAAAACTGTTTATTTTTTGTAGGACTATTTTTTTATTATTATTTATTTATTTATTTATTTTCAAAACACAAGTCCTGAGAAAAAATAAAATTGCCCTATTGGCCTAATGCCAGCAGGTCATGTTGGCCAGCAGCCACTGTCAAATGTCTTCCTGAGTCCTGAGTTGCAACTGCTGTTCGTGCTGCTGCTGCTGAGTTGTGTAAGCAGCAGGATGATTAGGCAGGTGAAAGGGAATGGGATCAACAATAGCAGTAACATGGAAGATGGATGACGAAGGTTTCACTTGCCACGACTGGCTCCAGTGATGAGCCTGATGCAGTAGCAGCAGAATAAGTAGTCCCCAGTATTTGTGGAGAAAAGAACAAGTTGGCCATTAAATCTAATCCACCTGCCCCTCCTACAAAGTCATCATGGGTATGTTGTTATTAGAATATATTTTTTCCTTTGAGAGCAGTAACAGAGGCTTCCATCAGCAGCTGCAATGTGCACAGTGTGTGTGTGGTAAATAACATCTGGGGGCACAACTGTATCCAAACACCATGACACCCGAAACCAAGTACTGCCGCTGTCACTGTCCCCCTTTTCCAGACCCGCTAAGGACACATGACAACTTTCTGACAATTTAATAGTAATTATGAACCCTCCCTGCCACCATCTTAGCATATTCTGCAGGATGGAATCTCCTCAGATGCCGCTTGATGCACTGATTGCGGTTTTCCTCCACCGCACTGGCATGTGTGGTCAGTGCACCACACAGTGTGCAATGGGTACAGACAAACTGCCACATCCTAAAATCAACAGGGTGGCTATCATTTTGCAGGTGGAGGTAATGAATTAGTTGCATTGGCAGAAGATTTAGTTACCCTAGAAGGTGATGGCGAGCTAGTTGTTTCACTCATCATGGAACTTCCAGTCTCTGTCTGGGTTGTTCTATTCCTCCTCCTCTTTGATCTCCACCTACACCTCTTGTTGCCTTTCTGGAGAGTCTGGAACAGCAAAAGTGGTGCTTGATTTCTGTGGTGGGTGTTTGTTTTTAACATGTTTGATGTAAATGTCATGGTTTCTGTGTTTCATATGTGATATCAGGGTGCTGGGGCCAAGGTATGTTCCCTCCTTTCCCCTTCTCTCTGACTTGTCACATATTGTGCACAGTGCCATTGCTGATAACTGTACTGTGCCTGCCCCAACAGAAAAATAGTCCCACCCCCATGATGACTTCAGGGGGAAGGGAACAGATGGAGAAGAATGGCCTCTCTCTTCTTGTCCTCCACATTCTCCTTCATTATCTGTGGCAGTGGATAATGTTGCTGCTATTGCTGCTACTGCCTCAGAGTCAGCACTGCAACTAGGATCAAGAGTATTGCTACTGCTGGCAAGTGGAACCTGTCCTAGTTCCGTGTCACTTGTTGACCCTATTCCCACTGTGTCGATGGTGGTCTGTGGCACACTAGGCTGCTTCTCATCATCCTGCTGCATCTCAGCATCAGAAGGAATTATAGCAGTTGCAAATTCCTCTAAATCCAAGATGTCATTGCTAGTGGTGGTGGTGATGTCCATCCTCATCCCTGTCTCCCATTCCTTCTCAGTTTCTGCTAAAAAGGCCATCAATGTCTCTTCCACCCCAGTTTCTCCAGCATCATCATCGCCAGCACCACCAGTCCCTACAAGCTGTTGTTGCTGCTGCTCTATTCCAAACATCTCACTGCTGGTTGGAGGAGGTGATGAGCAGTGTGACAGAGGGTCCCCTAATGTCACACTTGGCATTTCCTATTGACCTGAACAAGAAGGCAGACTAGCACTAGCAGCAGTAGAAGCAGAAACAGGCAGCTGATCTGTGCCCATGCTGGTGGTGATGGTATTAATTCTGAGCCTTCTCTCCCCCAACACCAGTTCTGGCCTCTTAAGAATCAGTGTCAAACTTGGACACTGTAGTGAAGGGAAGGGGACTTCCAGAGCTAGAGGAATGGTGTGGGCTCCCTTGACCTCTAATCTGGACGCTCTCAAATGTTTCCCCTACCACTCCGCTGCTTCACCATTACTGCTACTACTACTAATGAATGACTGTCTGCAGGCAGCAGTGAAGCATGGTCTAGGTTCCTTGCAAGTCTGGTGCTGTATTTCTGCAAATGGAGTTTGGGATTTGGTCAGAATTAATGGTCTCCTCAATGCTGAAATGTACAGACAGATACTTATCCCTCATGCAATACCATCAGGGAGGCATCTGATTGGCCCCAAATGTATTCTGCAGCATAACAATGACCACAAACATACAGACAAAGTCATTAAGAACCATTTTCAGCCTAAAGAAGAACAAGGAGTCCTGAAAGTGATGGTATGGCCCCCACAGAGCAGTAATCTCAAGATCATCGAGTCTGTCTGGGATTACATGAAGAGAGAGAAGCAACTAAGACTGCTTAAATAAACAGAAGAACTGAGGTTAGCTCTCCAATATGTTTGGAACAACCTACCTGCCGAGTTTCTTAACAAACTGTGTGCAAGTGTAGCTAGAAGAACTGATGCTGTTTTGAAGACACAGGGTGGTCATACCAAATATTTAATTGATTTAGATTTTTCTTCTGTTCACTCACTTTGCATTTTGTTAATTGATAAAATAATCTATTAACATGTCTATTTTTGGAAGCATTCTTTTTTATACCTGCCTAACACCTTTGCAAAGTACTCTGTATATCATCATCATTGAAGCCAATCTTCAGCCATTGTCCACCCACTGCAAGATGCTGGCCTCCTAAGTAAGCCTCCAACAACTTTGGTCTTGTGCTTTATGGTGCCACTGTGTACCAACAAATATGATCATTTCATTTACCCATCCTGTCTTTGTTTTTCTTCTTCCATGTACAGTATCAAGTGGAATCTATTCCACAATTCGTTTGGCCCATCTACCATCAGATGTTCTTGTTATTTGGCCGGCCCATTTCAGGTGCTACACTATTTCAATTACATCATAGACCATTGTTTGCTGACGAATCCACACAAGGTTTTGTCTCTCTCTGTTATGCATAAAATTCACCACTCCATACTTCTCTGCATAAATTTAAGTTTTTGTATGGCTTTGGCATTCAATGTCCCTATTTCACAGCCAAAAACCAAGGACTGGGAGGGCACACTGGTCAAAAACCTTTCACTTGAGGCAGAGTGTTAAATTTGTCTTTAAGACAGTACTACTAAGTTTTCCAAATGCACGACATCCCAGTTTTTATTGTCTATCAATTTTTAACATGGTGTTTCCATATGTTGACTTTTCCTGTCTACGTAAACATATTTATCCACTTCTTCTTGTCCATCTACTGTGATTTTCCTTGGTATGGTAGATTTGCTAAACATGACTTGCGTTATGTTGATATTCAGACCAAAATTTTGCTTACCTGTTGTAGTTCTTCAATGCGTTCTTGTAGTTCTTCAGGACTGCTGGCAAAAATGATATCGTCTGAACAAGTGATGTAGGTATTCTCCATTTATCTCAAGTCCTTTTTCTCCCAAATTTCTTCTAAACAGGTTGAAAGTAGTTTTGAGAAAATTGTGTCTCCTTTAGTGATGAGCGAGCGTGCTCGGCCGATGCTCGGATCGGCTCGAGCATCGATCTGCTCGGCACATGGCGGTACTCGTCGAGTACCGCCATGTGCTCTCCCGCCATGTTCGGGTGGCGGGGATCTGTGCCGGAAGAGGCACAGATCCGAAGACGCTCCGCTGGACCACCAGGGACTGGAGGTACGGGGGCATTGCGGAGATGAAGGGGGCATTGCGGAGATGAAGGGGGACATTGTGGAAGAGGGGCATAGACTCTATGCCCCTCTTCCACAATGTCCCCCTTCATCTCCGCTATGCCCGTCTTCCACAATGTCCCCCTTCATCTCCGCTATGCCCCTCTTCCACAATGTGCCCCTTCATCTCCGCTATGCCCCTCTTCCACAATGTCCCCCTTCATCTCCTCTATGCCATAGAGGAGATGAAGGGGGACATTGTGGAAGAGGGGCATAGCGGAGATGAAGGGGCACATTGTGGAAGAGGGGCATAGCGGAGATGAAGGGGCACATTGTGGAAGAGGGGCATAGCGGAGATGAAGGGGGACATTGCGGAGATGAAGGGGGACATTGCGGAGCTGAAGGGGGCATTCGGAGATGAAGGGGGCATAGCGGAGATGAAGGGGGCATTGACCAGGCACCCTCCCCTCATCAGAGCAGGGGGTGCCTGGTGTCGCCCCATTCATTTCAATGGGGCTCGGGTGCTCGGCCGAGCACTCGAGCCTCAGGGGGTGCTCGGTCAGAGCACCCGAGCACCCGAGCATCGGGGTGCTCGCTCAACACTAGTCTCCTTGTCTGACCCCTTGTTCTATATTGATCTGGACTTTATCATTGTTTTTTAATGTTAAAGTTTTTATTGAGGACACAGATGGCATCAATGATACATGCTTTGATTACAATGTTGAGTAATAGAACACATAACAGTAAGAAATAAGACAATCACAATATGTAATACAGGATAGTAGTTACATGAAAATACACAGTTACCCCGCTGCATCCTCAGTTGTTTTTATACACTTTTTTAATCCTAACCAAGTAAACCAACTTCCCCAAAAAACCAAGTCCTTCATGTTTCAAGTGTGCAAGGCCTTCTATTAAGAAGAGCCCTCAAGTGTTTACCTGTATTGATGCAGTTGCATTTTTCATATATTTATTGCAGAATATTGATTAAATCTCTATCTATTCCTTGGCTGATCAGGGCATGTTATTGCTTGCTTTGTCACTGAGTCAAAGGCCTTTTCGTAGTTAATGATGGCTATGCATAATAGAAGGTTGTATTCATTATATCGCTCCATAACTTGTTGTACTGGATATGGTTCAATGTACTGAAACCGCTCCTGAAGCCTGCTTGTTCTTTAAGTTGTGCCGTTCAGTATTGTGATTGAAAAGACAATGGCACTGCTACAGAAGAACTTCGATATAAATACAATGTTTCAAGAAATCAGTCACTCACCACCTTCCGGTCTCTTCTTCGTGGTGCTGGCTCAAAGGGTCCCTTCCACCCACGATCACCAAACAAACAAATGTGAACCGCACTCCAACGTAGTAGATAAAACCAATGGTAATCTTTATTACAGAGTATCAGGACAGATGTTACACATGCCGCAATAGTCTCACGCGTTTCGCACCTGGGTGCTTAATCATAGACTCATTCAGTATTGTGTCCATTCTTCTTTGTGAAAACCTTGCAGACCACTGGCAGTAGATTTATTGGTCTGTAGTTTTTTAGATCTTCTTATCACCTTTTTTTGTTCATTAGGATGACGTATTTTTTCATGTTTCAGGCATTTTGCCAAGTAGTAGGTATTTTGAGAATAGTTTAGCTAGGCCTTTGAATTAGAGGTGACCTCCGGCTTTCAGCATTTCACTAGTAACTGTCTCAGGTCCTGCTGCTTTGCCATTTTTCATTGAGTTTATTACAGCTGCTACTATTTCTACCAAAATGTCATGCACAGCTCCAGCCTCTGGCACTGCATTCAGTGGATAAAAGTATTTCACTCTTTGTGTTATTTGTTGTTGTTGTTGTTGTACCATCATAAAGCTTTAATGCAAACATGGGGCTCCCATATGTAGCCATCTTTTGTTTTGCTTTGTTTAGCCCTTGATTTCCTTCCATTGTCCATCTAATGAGCTTCTTCTTTAATGCACTTCATTATGGTCCAGCACATTTCTACATATTCTACCTTCTAATATTAACGTTTTGCTTAAAGGAGCAGTAAACTTTTTTTATGAAAAAAAAATATATTGTAGGGTTTTTCCTATTGAGTAAGATAAGGGTACTCCCACTGCCAAGAGATTTATATTTCCAGAGTTATTACAGTTTAAACCCATGTTTTTTTTACATTAGCAGTGCCCTCTAGTGGTCAAATTCTAATTAGATTTCCTGTTACATTCTAATGAAGAGGAAAGTCAGAGACATACAGTTCTCCATAGAATGTGATAGAAACTACCTGTCACTATCAGGAAGTAAACACAGTAAATTCACTTCCTGTCAGTTAGAACTATCAGGAAGTAAACACAATAAATTCACTTCCTGTCAGAACTATCAGGAAGTAAACACAGTAAATTCACTTCTTGTCAGTTAGAACTATAAGGAAGTAAACACAGTAAATTCACTTCCCGTCAGTTACAAGTATCAGGAAGTAAACACACAGTAAATTAACTTCCTGTCAGTTAGAACTATCAGGAAGTAATCACAGTAAATTCACTTCCTGTAAGTTAGAACTATCAGGAAGTAATCACACAGTCAATTCACTTCCTGTCATTTAGAACTATCAGGAAGTAAACACAGTAAATTCACTTCCTGTCAGAACTATCAGGAAGTAAACACAGTAAATTCTCTTCCTGTCAGTTAGAACTATCAGGAAGTAAACACAATAAATTCACTTCCTGTCAGAACTATCAGGAAGTAAACACAGTAAATTCACTTCTTGTCAGTTAGAACTATAAGGAAGTAAACACAGTAAATTCACTTCATGTCAGTTAGATCTATCAGGAAGTAAACACAGTAAATTCACTTCCTGTCAGTTAGACCTATCAGTAAGTAAACACAGTAAATACACTTCCTGTCAGTTAGACCTATCAGGAAGTAAACACAGTAAATTCACTTCTTGATTATTTGAACTGTTATAAATTTTGAATAAAACATCTGACAGCAGTGGGAGTGACCTTGTTTTATTCAGCAATAAATGCTCTATAAATATGTATTTTCATAAATAAAAGTCTACTGCTTCTTTAATTCCTCGTAATCTTTTTCATCGTGACAACTGTTTCTTTTGATATTTAGGTTGGTTTTTCCTGGTTTACAGTAGGTGTAAGAGCATGGGCAGTGTCTACATTAGTCTCAATACTTTTTCATTTTGCTTTGAAATGTCTGGGTCTGGAAGGATCTGCAACACAATAAAGCAATTAGTGCTATCTCAAAATTATTTCTTTTTAATTATCTGGCTAGAGTTGATCTTAATGTTTGTTGATTTGATGATTTTCTTTTTTTTCTTTCTTGTAGTCAATTTTGATTTTTGTGCTCACTAGACGATGGTCACGTGCAATGTTAAAACGATTTAAGACCGAGCAGTCAGTGAAAATCATTTTATTATTTGCAAGTATGAAGTTGATTTCACTTGTATTAACATTAGTAGGCATGGGTGAACATTTTCGCCTCACACCAAAATCGTTGAATAATGTTTGTGGAGTGTGGGGAAACAATCAGTTGAACATGGAATTTTTTTGGGGGAATTGTTGACGGGGATTGGGGGAATAGTTCATAAAAAAATAATAAAGTCAATAAAAAAAAACATAAGACATGATATAAAAGGGGTCTGAGGAGGGTGCCTGTGTTGGTGAGTGGAGTCTGAGTTGTTGACTGGTATTGGGGGGAACATTTAATAAAAAAATAAAGAAATAAAAAAAATAAGAAATTGGTACATGATGTGAGAGGGACCCCCTGATGTAAACTTCACCTGGGGCAGACTGATGCTTGATGGGATAGAATATTTTGTAGAGGATGATTTGTAGAACAAAGGCTTTTTGTTAGAGGCCCAAGTCCTGAGGAAACATTGAACTGTAGGACTTAGACTTATTAGTTATTAGAGGCACAAGCCCTCAGGAAACATTGATTGGTAGAAACAAGCCCCCTCCCAAATTGTTTTTTTTCTTTTTGTGGGCCTCTGTATTTTTGTTTTTTTTAAAGAACAGGCCCTGAGAAAAAAAATGCCCTACTGGCCTTTTGTTAGCAGCTCATGCTTTTTGGCCAATGGCCACTGTCCATTTTCAAATGCCGAGGTGTAATAATGAAATTTGCGACTGATGTTCTTGCTGCTGCCGACTTGTTTAAACAGCAGGATGATTAGGCAGCTCAAAGGGAATGAGATCAACAACAGAAGTAACATGGGTGATGGATGATGAAGGTTCCACTTGTCACTACTAGCTCCAGTGGTGCACCTGAGACAGTAGCAGCATCATAACTAGCCCATAGATGTGGTAGATGTGGATAAAAGAAGAAGTTTACCAATAATGCTTCTCGACCTGCCCCTCCTCCAAAATGATGGGTGTGTTGTTAGAATAGAAATGTTTCCCATGAGAGCAGGAACTGCACCTCTCATCATCATCATCTGCAATGTGTATAGTGTTTGTGGTAAACAAGGGAAGGACCGGGAACAATGGGTACATCCGGACTCAAATCAAATACCTGGCATAAATGTAACAAAACACCATGACACTTAGGGTCTCCATTGTGAAATCATCCCACAATAAACCAAGTACTGCTGCTGTCACTATGCCCCTTGCCCACTCCCTGCTAAGGACATGTGACAATTTGGTGTAGAAGAATGACCTCTTTCTTCTTCTCCTCCACATTCCTCTTCCCTGGCTGGGGCAGAGAAATGGAGCTTATACTACCACTGTGGCTAGATGTTGCTGCAATTGTGCTAGTACTAGGTGTCACAGGTGCTGCACTCCCAACAGCAGCAGAGGCACTTACCATAGCTAAGACTGTGGATGCTAATAATGTGTGGTGTTGCTGTTGGTTACACTAATAGTGTGAGTGGCACTTGGACATGGAAGCAGTGATGATGATGATGTCTGACAGGATGACTATGTATTTTTAGACATCTTTGCTCATTCAGGGTCAGCCTTTCCAATTGTTCACTCAAAAAATGTACAGACAGACAGAGTGCTCCTTTTCAGCAGTGGGTGATTGAGCCTTTGCCTTTTAGCTAACTACCTGCCCGTGTCATCATCTCTCTCACTCACAACTTCATCTGTATCTGAAGAAGAGGAGGAAGCTGGAAGAATATATTCAAGATCATCCTCATCACCACCTGTAATTAGGTCATCCTCAGCATTGCCTACCACTTCTTCTCCACTACTTTTATATTCCTCTAGGCTCTTAGCAGTCTTAAACAATTCATTTTCCCCCCTGAGGGATTCTCACAACAATCACTACTACTTTCAGGACATGTGTTTTTGTGCTTGTTTGTCTCACTGTCAGGTGCAGCAGTTGGCTGAGAAGCAGCACCTACTTGTCCTATGCCATCAACACTGGAATGTGTCTTGTCATATGCATTGTTTTAGATGGTTTATTAATAGTACTGGTGCTGGTGGTGGAGGACCTTATGGTGGGACTTTGACAAACTGCATCCTCCTTGCGAGGAGAGGGATCACCATAATTTATTTCACACACTGCAGCAACCATGGCTGCAGTCAGGTTTTGGACTACCACTTTACTCTGCACTGTAAAGTACACAATAAAACTGATTGTGTGTAATATCTTGCTTGTCCCTCTACAAAATATTCTATCTCATAAGGGGCTCGATTTAAAGCCAACCGTTAAACCAGCCGCTAAGTGAAAAAGGCACATCGCTCGCAAATAATACAGGAGTTACGGCAGATTCAATAGCTACTCTACAAGAATAGCTATCGAGCGTAGGCACACAAAAAACACGTAACACAAAACCCGTTGTCGCTCATGTTAATGCACAATGGGCAGCCAAATCACACGATAACTGAGCTCCAAACAACATGTAATATAACGGCTGCCGTTGTCAAGCAACCATGATTGATGCCAAAACAAATTCAAACACACAGCCAATCCCAAAGCCCCAATGTATCAAATAACTTCAAATACACCTATATATACCCAAAAATAACCGCCACACACTGTCTGTTATCGAGTTCTTCAGAGCCAGATATCAGGACCCAGGAGCGGAGGATAGTGATTAGAGAGAGGGAGACAGGAGCGTTCATTGGAGGTAGAGGAGGTTTGGAGTTTGGAGAGAGGAGAGCATTGCACAGAATACGACACATAGCACACCTTTGCACATATTACATACACACATACAAACACAAACACATACACATACATACACATAGTCCTTTTATTTTATAACACCTTACACATTTTACTTTTTATTTTGACAGTGTGAATCTGGGAGTGAAAGTGTGTGACAGAGAGTGACTGGATCGAGTGTGTCTGTGAGGGCCTGTGGGAGTGCCTGGGTGTGACTGGGTGAGTGATGGCAAGGAGAGGAGGACAGGAGAGAGGGATGGGGAGAGTAGTGGAGGAGGAAGAAGCTCAGGAGGGGATCCCTCAGCAGAGCAGGGGTGGGAGAGGGAGATCCGCAGGGCGGAGGGGGACCAGGCCCACAAGAGCAGGAACACGCAGGACAGGGACAGAACCTGCAGTGGGACGAGGGGTAGTTCCTGGGGAGCACCCCACACAGGCAGGGTCAGACCAGGCAGGGCACTCCGGCTCTGAATCCTCCCATGCCGGAGCTGATGAGGGCAGGATCAGGGATCCCAGATATAGTGAGGAAGAGAACACGGCTCTTGTGGAAGCTGTCCTGGAGAGGCAGAGTGTTCTCCACCCGACGGCAAAGGTCCCTGGCCTGGCAGCGCGGAGGAAGGCAGCCTGGAATCAGATCTGCAGCCGGGTGAACGCGGTGGCAACATGCAGGCGGGACGAAGAAGAGATGGGGCGACTGCCGGAGGGTGGTCAAGAACAAGATGTCTGACATGGCCAAGCAAGCCCGAGGCACCGGAGGTGGCCCATCTGTGCCCATCACATTCTGCGGCTGGGAGGAGATGGTGCGGCAGAACATGTCCCCGACCATGATCGAGGGGGTCGTGGGAGGAACTGACACTGGGGATGAGAGGAGCCTCCACACTACCAGTAAGTGCAACACTACAGAACAACACACTACAGCAACCAACACCAGCTGCACACACAATCACACCTCAACACATGGCCATCACTCAGCCATACAACTGCACCAACACAGCACCATGAGGGTTAAAAAAAGGACACAACACCTGGACAAATGGCAACGTCCAACTTGGGACAAACCTGTCAAAGTCCTACTTCAACCCTCCTGTCGCTGTGCTCATTACACACAATACACAAACCTTCATTTTCAAATTGTCGACTGTCATAGATCATCACTGTTCACACACAATGTCACCCATGTCCCCACCCCCACCCTAACCCCTTGAGTGCTAGAGAGATCATCAATGCATCGATCAACAATGCATTGGCAACCCCTCTGGGACTCAAGGGGTTAACCTGACAACAAACAAGTCAATAGGACAACGATCACATGCCACACAGGGGACATTCACTAAGCGGTGACAAACAGATGGTGGACACAAAGTAACCCTCACACACCCTCACTTCACCAGTACCAGTGTTAGTCCATGGAGAATATGCCAAAACAAGAATCAAGTTCATAGGGTCCCATTGTACAGACTCCATGGAAAACACTGGAAATGGGGAAAGGAGATCACTGGAGAAGTCACCATCATGTTCATTTCATCAGTTCAACATCACCGCTTACTGAATCACAAAAGGGGGCATCAGATCACACATCACAGTGTCACACAGAATAAATGCTCGTAGGTGCAACACACAGGCCGAAAACTATTTTACAGAATTCAAGCTGGAAAAAGTAGGCATTGGTGTTGTGGCTGCAATCATTTACTCTGACTTGAAATGACATATCCCATATCTGATTCCCACATGGATCCCCAGGGGTGCTGATGCCATGGATCGATGGTACACCAGCATCGCTATGCAGGATACATATGGGAAACAAATAGCAAACATTGTACCTTGGTCACCAACAGGCCATGACTGATGGATATCTAGGACTGAGTACGGTTGCCTCACACAGAAGGATGGATGGGCTCATACACAGACAAAAAAACAGGCCTCAATCAAAGATATCCCTCACTACTGGCTGGATTGTTACCCTTAGGATTCAAATGTTACTAAATATGTTCCAACATGATGTGAACACAGAGATCACTTCACTGAATGTGATTGCCTTACTGGCCAGATATGTGCACCCATCACATATCAACCTACATTGCTACCATACAAATACACATACATAGTATATCAAACCCTACGTAGATGGGATATACGAGGTATGTTCATATCCATCATATCAATACAATGTCTTGTTGGATGGGTGCACATATATAGCCAGTAAGGCAATCACATCTAATGAAATGCTCTCTGGCATCACATCTTGGAAGGATATTACTCCATCCATATGAAGGGTACATATCCACATACATATATCACCATTTCTACTTGTGTGTCACTGTAATGGGATAGCAATGGGTAATGTCATCATGATGTCATATCATTGCCATCGTTAACAGATGTGTCTTGATCTAAGTCCCATCCCTCCAACACTCATGGTTATACAGATATTGCTCCATGTGACAGGTGAAGATATCCATCATTTGACCACACGGAGGCTCTTCAGCAGAGCCAAAGTCAAAACATATCGAGAGAAATACCTCTTTGGAATGGTCCACAGAGTGTGCTTGTAAATCATGCACACCCTGTACACCATTCCAATTAAGTATTGTTCTCTAAATGGGTTGATTTTGTCTCTGCTGAAAATCCCTCGTGTAGACAAATGACTGAAATCTACATCCGTCACACAGAGCATTATCTGAACAACCATGAGGGTAGGAGGGATAGGACTAACAGAGAACAACATCTGTTCCCACAATGTCTACAATCTGACATCAAGGTGGACTTAACCTTTGCCACCCCCCTGGAGGGATAGCCATCCCTACAAGTTGTGAAGACAAATATATGTTGTTGGATCCCCCCCCCCGAGTTAAACAATGGTATTCGTACTGCTGAAAGGTGTGTTGATGCAAAAGGTATCACAGCTCAGACATGGATATGTCAGGGGCAATATCCCAGTGGCCTGATATTGTACAGTGGTGCTGTTACTACACAATCATATGGACAGCTCTGGTACAGGGACCAGATATCTACATGGGAGGGTGTAGCAACAGCCCCACTGTACTATTTCTGGACACTGTGATATTGCACCTCAAAATGAAACCTTCACCCGTAATAACTCAAACAACACCTTTCAGCAGTGGGAGTACCCTTGTTTACCCAGGGGGATTAACACAAACACATATATTTTTCTTCCCCACATATCAAAGTAGAATTGTCTCCACAAACATATGGCTAAGGTCACTAATCACAACATCTTCTTCCTCCACACAGCTTACGGCCGTCAAGCCCAGCGGGAGACAGTGAAGGAGGCTATGTCACCCCCCAGTGAGGAGGACACAGAGGAGGGGACCAGCCGGTGGTCACCTTACCCACCATCACCATCCCCTCCAACACAGGCTGCATCACCACCTACTGCACCACCCCAGGCTGCACCACCCCTTCCAGCTGCACCACCACAGGCTGCACCACCCTTTCCAGCTGCACCACCACAGGCTGCACCACCCCTTCCAGCTGCACCACCACAGGCTGCACCACCCTTTCCAGCTGCACCACCACAGGCTGCACCACCCCTTCCAGCTGCACCACCACAGGCTGCACCACCCTTTCCAGCTGCACCTCCCCAGTACAGTGGCTGGATGCCACAGGAGGAGAGGTGGACACATCCATCCACCTCCACCAGCTACTACCCTCCATCAGCAGCACCACCACCGCCAGGGAGGCAATGGCTGCCAGGGACAGTGGCCAACACCCAATATGGGCCATATGCCTCCCAGATCAACCCACCCTCCTGGATGGCTCCACAGCATGCCCCAAGGTATGATCCGAGGTGGGGTCCCACCACCTATCAGTGGCCACCATATGACCCTTGGCCACTGGACTACACACACCTGGGCCTGATTGGTGAGCCCCAGCGCCCCCTACCCAGGGACATATTCACACCTCCACCAGCACACACATCTCTGGGCAGCTCTGCATCACTTGATGTGGTGGGCATATGCCCATCATCTGCACCAGCCACTCCAACAGCAGCCACAGCACCCTCAGCAGCAGCAGAGGACACAGCACCTCCAGCAGCAGAGGAAACAGCACCTCCAGCAGCAGAGGAAACAGCACCTCCAGCAGAGGAGGAAACAGCACCTCCAGCAGAGGAGGAAACAGCACCCTCAGCAGCAGAGGAGGAAACAGCACC
Source organism: Rhinophrynus dorsalis (assembly GCA_037306005.1). NCBI lineage: Eukaryota > Metazoa > Chordata > Amphibia > Anura > Rhinophrynidae > Rhinophrynus > Rhinophrynus dorsalis. The sequence goes on along the minus strand of CM074719.1, from coordinate 630,258,757 downwards.
CTCAGCAGCAGAGGAGGAAACAGCACCCTCAGCAGCAGAGGAAGAAACAGCACCCTCAGCAGCAGAGGAAGAAACAGCAGCACCAGGGACACCGGGCACATCCACCTCCAGCACCGCATGCCTCACAGGGATGGAGGCGGAGTGTATGGCCCTTCAGAGGAGACTACTCCGGTCGAGCAGGAGTACTGACAGCAATATCACCAGGAGCAGGAGGCAATCCAGGAGGAACATTGTCCAATTGGAGAGCAGGATCCAAGGTTTGGAGTCGGAGGTGTCCAGGGGGAATACACTACTCCAGCAGCTCAGGACTGGTGTGATGGACATGTTAACACAGGTCCTTGTGGAGCTGAGGGAGATAAACCGCAGGGAGAACCTGAGGATGGAGAGGGAGAACTTGCGTTCCACTGAGGGGTCTACTGCAACCACCACCCCCTCTAGTGTTACCCCTGAAGCAACACCTAGGGGGCAGAGGGTTACCAGGAGATCCACAAGGGCATCCACCTCTGGCACCCAGGCTAAGGCCCCCCACCCAAAGAAGAAAAAATGAAAGGCCCAACCTGTTAAGTTTCCCCTCAATAAAGAAAACATTTTTTTTTTAATTCCAGTCTGATCTGTTGTGTCTTCAGTTATGGATTGGGTGGCAGGGTTGTCTCCAATGCATTGCCATACAATGCAGTGAACACAACCTCTGCCTATGTGAAATGTTAGTGGGATGCTACAACATGGGTTCACACACACACCGTTGTACAAATTCAACTTGTAATACATCCCTGGAGCCATATTACACCACTGTGTTATATAGCGGTGTTGTGTGTTGAATTTGAACAACAAAACATACCCCTTAGCACAACAAATTGTACAACACTGAACATTTGTCTACATCATATGTTGTGTTTAACCCTTTGAGTGCCAGAGTGGTAGACAACGCATTGTCAAGAAATGCGTTGGGGACCACTCTTGCACTCAGTGGGTTAATGGGATAACCAGACAAACAGCTCTGTGATTTAGCAGGGACATTATAAGCAGGATAGATAAATGGGACATGTATCCATGTTGTCTTGGATTCACACACTCATTGTGCAACTGACTTACTGGAGAAGCCAATGTTTTTAACCTAGGATTTCAACGTGTAGCACACACATTGATATCCTGGGCTGAGCATTGGGGTCTCCTGTAAGTTGAGTTGCTGTTTCCCTAAGGGTGTAACAGACTTCACCAGTGATAACACATGTCCACTTAGTCTGGTTGTTCGTTAGCCCATGTACTGAGATATGTCAAAGTGGAGCAAAATCTCCGAACATGGATTATACTGAGCAATACAGATACTGTGGACAGGTATTCACTGTGGAAGTATGTCCCCTGTATCACCTCTTCATCACTCCCACAACACATTGGTGCATCACTGCCACCATCATCTGTTTGCATGGATACATCACAGAGTCCAGTCACTGGCAAACAAGTGGTGGACTCCTGTGATGTGGGTGTTGCCTTTCCATGTATGGGGCATACTCTACCCTGGATGTGGTAACACATTGACATATGTGTTCTCAAATATATCCTCCTACAGACACAGATAGAATGGTGATGGTTCATCTTTATTGTGTCTCAAAGTACATTAGAATGTACATGTGTTTTCTGTCTGTATTGCCTATATGCATTGAACACCTGTATGAGAACACTAAATGTACTTTGAAACTAAATTGTAATACTTCAGTAACACTGCTGCCCTGCTCATGTGTTGTCCATGAGGTTTGACAACTCTGTAGCTGAGCATCCTGACTGTACAGGTTAAAACACTCAAGAATTAGTGTTTTCTGTGTCTCTATGAGAATGTTCCAGTAGAGGTTTGTGTGAACCTCAGGTCAAACTTTGCATCACCAACAACATCACCATAAACAGCAAGGGGTGATCTTCATGAAGGTGTTGTCAAGACATCAATCCAGTCACATGGAAGATCTTCAGTTCAAGGATGGATCATGTTACGGATGCCTGCGGGACAAGAGGACAGGATTTGGAGCAGTAGACCTGAACTGATCATCAAGCAACAACAATTTAGTCTTTTTCATCCCCTCAGTTTTCACAGTTACAGGTGAGTGCACAAACCATTGCTTGACAATGTGTTGTGTACTCATCTGTAACCAATTCTGTGGGGAACTAAGGACATGTGCATCAGTCCTAGGGATATGTGCCCCTGACATGTATACACACATTAACAAGTGTTCTGAGAGCTCCATGGAAGTAATGACATTGTGCTGCCACTGTGAAAGTGACAGTGGCAGCCCAATGTCATTTGTTCCATGGAACTGTTAGGACACATTTGTTGATGTGTGTATTCATGTCAGGGGCACATACGTCTGCACACTCACAGGTCTGCATGGAGTCCGTGGTAATCTGATCTACGTCTCATGACCTCTACATTGTGTGCCCATACCACTGTACATCCACCCCTGTGCTGCTCTTCTCAGCTGTAGCACAGTACAGGTCCCTTATTGAGTCTGATGTCCCTTCTCATGCAAATCATTAGATAATACTCTTTCACTACTGGGCTAGCATGGTTGTTCAGGCTCTAATCATGGCATATCCAGTTAATTGCTGTCAATCAAGCCGTGTAAGGTGATGAACATGGGTAATATGTTGTACCTTGTTTCTCCTGGGGGTGTGCGTGATATCCTTGGGGTCTGTATGTCAACGTGGAGAGTGGAATGGAGGATGGTTGTTGAGTCCACACACACAATTTTCCACGTCCACTGCCAGTGCAGTGCTGTGTCACTGTTCCTGTGGGGTGAGACAGAACAAAATGTGCAGTGTGGTTAGTGTCACAGGACTGCTGGGGGACTTGCATGGATTGTTTGCATGCATGTGTTATACTCACAGGTGAAGTATTCCGTGATGAGCCTGTCTCTGATCTGTGCCCCTCTCATGGTCTCCTCCACATGCCCGATGTTCATGGCCACTTCCTGTATGGGGGGGTCCGGGATGTGCTCCAGCAGCCTGGTGTCCACTGCGATATTGTGCAGTATTGCGCACGCCACAATGATGTCACACACCTTAGCCGGTGCATACTGCAGTGCTCCCCCAGAGTGGTCCAGACATCGGAATCTTGACTTGAGGAGCCCAAATGTCCGCTCAATAACATTCCTGGTTCTGGCATGAGCCTGGTTGTAGCTTTCCTGGGCATGTGTTTGGGGATTGGCCAGAGGGGTCAGTAGCCAGGACTTGCATCCATAGCCAGCATCACCTGTGTAATGTGAGTGACATGGTGAAACAGGGAGCACATGTTGTGTGAATGATGTTTTGTGTGGTGGACGTAGTAGGTGTGGGTCAGGTGCATGCTGAGCTGAGTGGTGTGTACGCCTGTGTATGTGGTGTGATTTTGTTTTGTGAACTCACCCAGTAGCCATCCCCCTGTAAAGGTTCCATTCTCAAAATCTCTGTGGACTGAGGAGTTTTGTAGAATGTATGCATCATGTGTGCTGCCAGGACATTTTGCACAGACATTCATGATCCTCATGTTGCTGTCACACACCATCTGCACGTTGATGGAGTGGAAGTTCTTCCTGTTGATGAATATCTGTGCGTCACATGCTGGGGCCTTAATCCGGACATGGGTGCAATCTATAGCACCCATGACCCTGGGCATGCCTCCCTTTGCGTAAAAGGCCTGCTTGACGTGTATCCAGTCCATGTCGGTGGTGGGAAAATGTATATGGGTACTGGCCTTGCTTTTGAGGGCTGGCAGGACCTGGGCCAGCACTCTGGAGAATGTGGCCTGTGACATGCCAGATGCGTAACCCTCAGTGGACTGGAAGGCCCCGCTTGCCATGAAGTGTATGGCACAGAGTAGTTTCTGCAGGCCAGTTAGGGCATGGTTGTGGATGTAGATGGGATCCACCTGCTCCTTGATGACCTCATACAAGGCAATGATGCTGTCAGGCCTCAACCTGTAGCGATCAATGACCTCGTCATCAGCCATTCCAAAGAGTGTGACCCTTGGGCGGTATACCCTGGGCCTTGGTGGTCGTCTGTACATCCTGTGCCCTCCAGGTGGGGATGGACTCCTGTGTGGCTGGTGAGCCAGAGCCTCCTCACTTGCAACAGGTGAAGGCTGTTGATGAGGCGTGCTTGGGGTTTGCTGATGTTCCCTAGCTCTCTCCCTTGCACGCCTTCTACGCAGTCTTCGCAACAATATGTAACCCAACATACTGTTTGCTCTCTCTATCTGTCTCTATCTATCTGTATCTATCTGTCTCTCTCTCTCTGTCTCTCTCTCTCTCTCTATCTATCTATCTATCTATCTATCTCTCTCTCTCTCTCTCTCTCTCTCCCTCCCTGAGTGGAAAACAAGCCACAAGTGAGTGTGTTGAGTTGTCCCTTTAAGTACTTGCTAGGGCGTTGTGTAGGTGTGGTGATGAGGTGAGTGCTGACCAATGGTGAGTTGTTTGTGTCCAGGTAAGTGTTTGCAGGTGTGTGTGTGTTATAAGATGTGGTGTGTTGTGCTTGTTCTGTGTGTGCCATTTGCGGGCGTGCAGTTGTGGGGTGCAGGTCGTGTGTTGATGTTTCCCAGATGAGCTTGTATTTGCAGGGTCCGCTTTGTGTGATGACCCCCATTGTTCCGTGCCATGTTGTGTTGTTGTTTTTTTGTGTGTCATTGTTCCTGTGGTGTTGGTTGTTGTTTTGTGTGTAGTGATTTGTGTTGTGTGTGCATGTTTTTGTGTTGTTTTGGCATTGCACGGGTTAATTTTCCCGTTTACATGGTTGTGCGGTAAGCCTTTTGTGTGTTTTCCTCTGTAACGGGTGTTTAGTTTTGGCCGTTAAGTGTCTAACGTGTGTGAGAAGTGGGTCTTAACTTTTAGCCGTTAGGTGTGTCTTTTTTTCAGCCGTTATCAGTACCGCAAGCCTTTGAATAGCTCTGGGGTATGTTGTTCCATGCGTCTGAATGCACGTAAGTGTATCGGCCTTAGGAATTGTGCAACTGCCGTTAGCTGTTGTTTAGACGGATCTTTGAATTGCAACATGACACTTAACGCACCCGTTAGTGATTTTTTTGGTTAACGGCTGCCTTTAAATCGAGCCCCTAGTATCAGTCAGTCTCAGTCACAGCTCACATTATGGTCCCTGCCTCTGCCACCTATCCTTTTTAATTTATTTTTTTTATTTGATTTATTCATTTATTTTTTAAAGAAACTGTCCCTATCACTGTAAAAAAACACATTATCACGGTGCCCGTGATTCGTGCTGTTCAGTGTCTGTCACTTGCTGAGTAATCATGATTGGCTGTCTGTGATTAGCCTATCACGGTGCCCGTGATTCGTGCTGTTCAGTGTCTGTCACTTGCTGAGTAATCATGATTGGCTGTCTGTGATTAGCCCTCCTCACACAGCCTTTTTAAACCCAGGCTGAGCACTTCCAGGTTGCCCTTTCGTGGTGTTTCTGACTCCACTCTGACATTGCTCTTCTCGCTGCTGATCATACATTGTTGGCTCCAGCGTGCGGACGCTGGTTTACTCCACTAAACCTGGTTGCAATTACATTGTTGTTTCCAGCGTGCGGACGCTGGTTTACTCCACTAAAACCTGGTTGCGATATACATTGTTGGTTCTAGCGTGCGGACGCTGGTTTACTCCACTAAACCTGGTTGCGATATACATTGTTGGTTCTAGCGTGTGGACGCTGGTTTACTCCACTAAACCTGGTTGCGATATACATTGTTGGTTACAGCGTGCGGATGTGGTTTACTCCACTAAACCTGGTTGCGATATACATTGTTGGTTCCAGCGTGCGGACGCTGGTTTACTCCATTAACCTGGTGGCGATACTCTGTTGGTTCCAGCGTGAGGACACTGGTTTACTCCACTAAACCTGGTTGCTATATACATTGTTGGTTCCAGCGTGAGGACACTGGTTGCTCCATTAAACCTGGTTACGAGATACACTGTTGGTTCCAGCGTGAGGACGCTGGTTTACTCCATTAAACCTGGTTGCGATATACCCTGTTGGTTCCAGCGTGCGGACGCTGGTTTACTCCATTAAACCTGGTGGCGACATCTATTATTGGTCCCAGCGTGCGGACGCTGGTTTACTCCATTAACCTGGTGGCGTTATTTACTGTTGGTCCCAACGTGCGGACGTTGGTTTGCTCCTGAATGATCCAGTACTTTGGCCAGGTCGCTGTCCACTCCTATGCAGTCATCTGATTATCCCTGGCAATAGACTTCTGCTGAGTAAGACCATAACTCCTATTTCTCTCTGCTGTCTTAGCCATCTGACAGCTGGTCTACTCGCTCAGGCTGCTCTGTCTGGTATTGGTGAGGCCGGTAGAACCTTGTACGTTACCATCCTTAAGGTTGCCTTACCCGGTTTTGGCAGGGCCGGTAAAGCCTACTACAGTATTCCTTTGGGCTGCCTTGGCCGGTATTGGTAAGGCCGGTAGAACCTTGTACATCACCATCTTGAAGGTTGCCTTACCCGGTACTGGCAGGGCCGGTAGAGCCTCCATTCCGCATTCCTTTGGGCTGCCCTGCCCGGTATTGGTAAGGCCGGTAGAACCTTGTATTTCACCATCTTTAAGGTTGCCTTACCCGGTATTGGCAGGGCCGGTAGAGCCTCCATTCCGCATTCCTTGGGCTGCCTTGCCCGGTATTGGTAAGGCCGGTAGAACCGGTATATGTCATCTCACGGTTGCCTTACCCGGTATAGGCAAGGTCGGTAGAGCCTGTCATTATTACTGTCTCTTGGGTTGCCTTGCCTGGTATTTAGGCAAGGCCGGTAGAACCTATTATATGTGCTATTACTGCTGTATTGGTATGTATGTTTACCCTACGGGGACTGCCTTTAACTTTTAATAAAGTTAAGTTTTTACCAAACCTTAAGTCTGCGAGTCTTCAAATTCGTGACACACATTTTCTGTTAAACTGTTTCTTTCCCCAGACTCTAGCACAGAGATAACGACTGGATCAGGAAGAAACTTGGATCACAGCTGCTTGTGTCCACTCGGACATGTAAAATTTTGGGTATTTGGGTTAAACCTGTTTTGCTCCTTTTTCCCACCCCTTGACTCTGCTATTACAGAGATCATTACAGCCAGATGTGGAAGGAATTTGAATCACAGGTGCCTGTGTCTTCCCCTGTCAATTACAGAGAATTTTGAGAGATTTGGGATCAACCTCCTTTCTCCATTCCTGTCCCCCAGAGATCCCCAGACTCCCCTAATACTGAGAACAAATACAAGTATCTCTAAACTAAGCTTCCACTCCTCTTTATTGACTTGTCTTCTCTAACTCAAAGATTTGCTGCTTACTCTTATTCTCACAAACACAGGATGGCATGTTGTGTGAACCTGACAACCCTTTTATACTAGGTCTGCAGGAAAAAAAGGATACCTGCCACATAATGGGGGTAAATGCAGTATTCATATTGATTTCAATGCAATTACTTAGGTGAAAAAAGAAGAAAATCTGCAATTTTCTCAAGAAAATTATCGGTCGGAGAAAAGTGCAATTTTTGTCCTGTTTCTCTTTTGAGGTGAAAAGTATTTCCCAACCCTACTCGTGAGGCTTATTTTCCACTGACTGGGGGAAACCAGATATAGTATTATTATTAAAAAGTTTTAAACTAGGAAATTATAGACATATGAATTTTTCTCCCGTAGAGAGTATGATATTACATGAATTACTATCTCCTGGATAAATGAAATGGTTTCAGCTTCGGAGATTATATCTGTGCATAGATAGAGAACTGGTTAAAGTATAAAATGCAGGTATTGTAAATGCAACCTTTTCAATTTGTTCTAAATTATAAGTGGAGCGAGACAGTGTTTAATCTCAGATCAAATGCTTTTTAATTTGTTTATTATTGATCTTGATTTGAGCAATCACAGTAATGTTTCGATCTTTGCTGATGAATAGGGATGGGCGAAAATTTTCACCTCAAACCAAAATCTTTGAAAAATGGCACATCCGTCTGGTGGAAAATTTCTCCCGAAATGTGCAATTTTTTAAGTTTTGCCGTTTTTTGCATTGAAATCAATGGAAAGACACAAACACAAAAAAAATTTTAATTTATTTCCCACAAGCATGGTATAAAGGGGCCTGAGGGTACCTGTGTTGATGGAATATGATGAAAGAATCAGTTGAACATGGAATTTTTTTCTGGGCAGGGGTTTTGTTGACTGGTATTTGGGGGACAGTTAAAAAAAAAAAAAAAAAAAAAATATGGTATAAAGGTAAATGAGGAGGGTCCCTGTGTTGGTGGAGTCTGAAAAATATTCAGTTGAACAGAAGGTTTGTTGAAGGATTAGAGGGGACAGTTACTAATAAAAAAAAAATAATTTAAAAAATTAAAATAAGAAATGGTATAGAGGATGATTTGTAGGACTTAGACATGTTGTTAGAGGCCTGTGCCCCAAAGAAACATTGATTTGTATGACTTAGACTTGTATTAGGCACAAGCTCTGAGGAAACATTGATTTGTAGGAGTTAGACTTCCTGTTGTTAGAGGTATAAACCCTCCGGAAACATTGATTTGTAGGACTTACACTTGTTTGGCATAAGCCCTTAGAAAACATTGATTTGTAGGAGTTAGGCTTGTGTTAAGCCCAAGCCCTGAGGAAACATTGATTTGTTGTAGAACTTAGATTTGTGCTAGGCCCAAGCCCTGAGGAAACATTGATTTATAGGGCTTACACTTGTTTGGCACAAGCCCTAAGGAAACATTGATTTGTTGTAGGATTTAGACTTGTGTTAGGCCCAAGCTCCGAGGAAACATTGATTTGTAGTATTTACATTTGTTTTGCACAAGCCCTGAGAAAACATTAATTTGTTGTAGAACTTAGACTTGTGTTAGGCCCAAGCCCTGAGGAAGCATTGCTTTGTAGGACTTTGGCTGTTAGTGGCACAAGCCCTGAGGATTCCATGATAATTGTTTGCACTGAGGCTTGTTAGAGTAAAAGGCCCTACGGAATCAGTAATATTGCTTTGTGCTCAGGCTTGTTAGTATCACAACAGACCCTGGGGAATCATTGATAATTTTTTCACTCAGTCTTGTTAGATTCACAAGCCCTGAGGAATCAGTGATAATTGTTTCACTCAGTCTTGTTAGATTCACAAGCCCTGAGGAATCAGTGATAATTGTTTCACTCAGTCTTGTTAGATTCACAAGCCCTGAGGAATCAGTGATAATTGTTTCACTCAGTCTTGTTAGATTCACAAGCCCTGAGGAATCAGTTGAGGTGGAAAGGGAAGTGATGATGATGATGAGCTGCCAGAATAGGGGTCAAGGGAGCCCAAAACATCCCTCTGACCTTGTGATTCCCCTTACTCCAGAATTGTCCCTCTGGGACATGATGATGAAGAAGGCAGAACTGGATAGCAGTAGTAGCATCAGCACACATCAGGGGGTCTTTGTCCTTGTGTAATTTAGAGGGGGTTTCAACAACAATCCATAGGAAGTGCTACCCATTGCCTATGATTCTAGAGTTTTTGTATAGGCTCAGGGGGCTCTCTTCTTCACTAAGGTCAATCTCAGTGGTGCCTATACCCTGATCATGTGCCTTGTCTGGTTTTTGCTTTGGTTTTTCCTGTTTACCAGATACCTATTCCTTTCCTTGTTTTGTGCTCAGTCCTAAGCCTTTATCAAGTGCCAGTGTCTCAGTGCTGGTGCGAGATCAAAGCATTCTAGTGCATTATCCAGTTGTTTATAGTCCTGTTCCAGAGATCTGCAGTGCACTTCCCATGCATTGACCTTGGTTTGCCTCCTGACTACTCTCTTGCTCTTGGACTTGGTACCATGTCTTGTGTGGTTCATTATCCATTTGTGAACCTTGCTTTCCCATTCAACTGTTCTGCTTCCTGCTACTCATGTGCACCATCTTCTTTTTACCAACCTTGCTATTGTGGCCATCCGACTATCCTGCTGGTTCCATCATCTGTTCAACTCATCAGTTCTCACTCTTCACCGGAGTGGTGTTAACATCTGTCCTGCGACCCTTTGACTCTCAGTTGATTTCCAAACCTACTAGTGACCTTTGACTGAGAGTTGTACATTTGTGTCAGAGGTCTCAGCAAGGAAGCCTAGAGAGTAGCCAATTCCACCCAGCTACACACCTCACTGTGCGCAGTCCAGCACCTTTCTTACTGGGGACCCACACTACTGTCAAAGTTGCTGAATACCTGTTGTTGAGATTGCTGTCTATCTACTGTATCTATTTATTGTGTTGTGTTCAGAGAGTTCTAGCCTTGGTAATTTCTAATATAATATCTAGCAGTCTGCTTATTCTATGTGAAACATCTTCTCCACAGAATTCAGATTCAGGCGGATTACATTTTGTGCTCCAGGTCACAGTCCAACAAATTAATGTTTTGTCTGGACTTGTGCCTAACAAGTCTAAATCCTACAAATCAATTGTTCCACAGGGCTTGGGCCTCTAACTAGTCTAAGTCCTACAAATCAATGTTTCCTCAGGGGGTGTGCCTAAAAAGTGTAAGTCCTACAAATTAATGTTTCTTCAGGACTTGTGACTAACAAGTCTAAGTCCTACAAATCAATTTCTTTTTAGGGCTTGTGTTTGGCTAACCTGAGTCCTGCACAGTGCATGCACACAAATATATTTCGCTTTTTTTAAGTTTGCTGCTATGCAGCCTAGCCAATAGCCATTTTTTATAAAGAGAAATAAAGAAATAATTAAAAAAGGGTTACTAAAATAAAAACAATATAGCACATGTGTAAGGAGGTGGTGGAACTGTTGGAGGGACTTTGACAAACTGCAGTTTTTAGACTACCACTTTACTCAATCGTCCCTGCATTGGTCCTAATCCTTTCACCCTACCCCTACCCCTTGTTTGTTTACTGGGCATTACTCAACTGCTGGGTCTTTTACTGTAACATACACCATGAAACAGATCGTATGTGATGTCTTGCATTGTTACTCTACAAAATACCCTATCCCATCAAGTATCAGTCTGTCCCAGCCAACAAGGGGGAGGTCCCTGGCTCTGTCACATTACGCACAAATATTTTTATTTTTTATTTTATTTATTTATTTTTATTAACTAACTGTTAACTAACTGTCCCCCCATCCCAGTCAACTAAAATAAGAAAAAATATCTGTTCAACTGGTTGTGTCCCCAGACTCCACCAACAAAGTGACCCTGAGGCCGCTTTTATATTACGTCTGTGGGAAATAAAGTACATTTGCTATGTGTTGGGTGTACATTGTTCCAATTGATTTCAATGTAATAAGTTAGATGACAAAAGTGGAAAAACTGCACTTTTTATGGGAAATTAACTGCTAGACGGGAAGTGCCATTTTTCTCCTATTCCTTTCACCCACCCTAATTGGCACCTTGATATTTGAATAAGTCTTGGAATAATAATCTTACTTCAGAGATCCTTACATTGATTCTCTAGAGTAAATAAACCAAGTTTGGCTAGACATTCTTCATACATCAATTCCTATATTTCCTTATTTAATATGTTGCTTTTCTCTGCAATTTCTCTAGTTCTAGATTATCCTTTTAAGAATAGGTGGTCATAACTGTACTGCATATTCCAGGTGGGGTCTTACTGACTTGTACAGAGGCAAAATGATGCTGTTGGTTGACTCTTGCATCAATGCTCCTTTTTTATGCAGGATAACAAAGCCGAGTTTGCATTTTATAAGTTCTCTAAGATATGTTTCCAGCCAAGAGTCTTCTATAATATTCTTATTAGGTTCATAACTAGTATTTTTTTTTTATTTTCCTAATGAATTTTCCTACATTAAATAGCATATTCCATTTGTTTACCCAATCTGCCATTACAAGTTCAGAGCATCATCCTGCTCTGAGTATAGTACCCTTCATAATTTATTGTCATATGCAGATATTGCCATTTTGTTTTTCATGCCTAGTTCCAGGACGATTATAAACATAAAAAACAGTGGCACAGATACTGAACACTGACGTTCTCCTCTCTCTACCTAGAATGTATTTAAGAATATTCTATTTACAACAATGCAGTGTTCACCATCCTTAAACCAATTATCTATTCAAGTACAATTTTCTTATTTTATAGGCCAACCACCTGTGTTGTTCTGTATCAAATGCTTTTGCACAGCCTAGATATTATAACTCTATTGCTAGACAATTATTTAGGTTCCAATTTACTTCTTCATAGATTTGATAAGCAAGATCTATTCCTTAGGCTAATTAGCATATCAGTAGGTCATTGAGGCAGACTGGACAACTGTCTATTGTACCACATTTACCTGCAGATATGCCAATTAGGCAGATTAGGCAACTGCCTAGACTGTAATACTTTATGGGATACCACTAAACGTCCCATAACCTCATATCTGATTCTGTATTAGGTGGTGACTTTATTTACCAGTCTATATAACAAGTTACTGGTCATGATTTAACTGCTTGGTTGCAAAGCAATCCAATGGAACATCTTTAGCATCCAAGGTTAATAGTTTTTTGGGGGAGTTTCTGTCTGTATGTTAGAAGACAATAGTATTTTCTATGCTATTCAGCAATGGCTTAGTCTGTGAACAGGTTCATGTACAGAGAAGCCTGTGGTTATATGAGGTGCCTAGGGTGCTGTTATCTGGAGGAGCTTGTAATGTAAATCCAGCTCTGCATATCTGCAGAATATTCCACTTGTGACTGTATTAATGTAAATGTGTAGTATGCTACAAATTCTAATAGGTGTTTACCTGTTGGAGTCTGTATCGACTAATCATATTGTAAATATGAAAAGAAGGAGATGACATAAGGTGTCCAATGATGGCAGCCAACACTCCCTTGTTCTTGCATCTATAATTCGGAGTAGCCTGTTTCTGTCCTGATAGAATTCTTAGTGAACTCTCCACGGTCAGGCTTTCAATAAAACAAGAGTCATAGAACTCGTACCCCAAGGTGATGTTTGGTAAGATGTCAGGATCTTTGTTGATCTCTTCAATAGCAAATAAAAAGGCCACCAGGTGACGTATATATCGTAGAGATGCCCTGCAATAACATTAAGTAATCTTTAAAACACCTTATGCTCATACATTTCTCAAAATATTGTAATATTGGCACCACGAGACCAGAATCCTTTGACACCAGCTTTTTATCTATTTATAACCTTGATATTGAGTGTATATATATATTTTACAAAACAGTACATTGCAAATGTTTATACACCCCACCTTATCACCATCTTTTGCCACTTTATTTTTGTTACAAATTATTTTTTTTTAATCCCCATCAAATCAATGAGATTTTGGGGACTTTTTCCTGATCACCTATGGTTTATCCGGTTTATTCCAGAATTTTCCCTTTTCTTCTTCCTTAATATGGACATTTGTTCCCTAACACCATGTTTTTCAACTATGTTTAAGAAATACCAACAGTGTGGACTTTAAAGATATCTCTGCCCATAGCAGCTGAACACATTGAATTAATCAGAATGAAAGATACACTAATTAGACATTCACACTCATGCAGAGAAATCAGTACATGACTACTCTATTGGTGGTACTTACCAACTAGGAGGAGAGAAACATCTATGATTCATTTCATACACAGATTCTTAGGATCAGAGGAAAACTCCATATCTGTCTGAAATGAATAGCAAAATGATGGAGATAAGGGTTCAAAAGGGTGAGGAGTGACATGGAAGCACAGGAAAAAGGAACACCGGTGGGACCAAGTAGAGGTCAAGGGGCAGGTCACAGAGAGCAGGAAAAGAAGCACACCAAAGACAAAGGTTTCTACTTGCTTCCATTATTTTATAAAAGGTACCAGATAATATTAAATATTTAAACAGTTAAGGTTTTTAAATATTACACATGCAACATTTCATGAGTATCTCTCCTCCTCCATGCCTTGCTCCAACCTGAGGCCTATTGATGGGTCTGCTCCTCTGATATCAGATCTGCCAGTGTGTTACACCTCCTACCTGACTATCTATTATATTTTGCCATGAGACAAAGTCTTAAAGGGATAGTAATACTTTGTTTTAACTTTATTTTATTTTATAGGCATTAAAAAAACATGAATAATGATATAAGTCTTATCTCTCAAACCTTTATGGTTTATAAGATATTCACAAGCAAAGTTTCCCCCTCCCGCCCCTTTTACTGATGTAACACTGCTCAGCCAGATCAGAAGGGAGGTGCCCAGGTAGACTGCAGAGAGGGACAGTCTTCAATTAAGATAAGGGAAAAACCTGAAAAACTTGTCAAGGGGGTCAGGGCTTTCATTGTTCTCATAGGAAGAAGATTGTCCCCTTCTGTTATCTGTCTGGTCTATGGACTGCATCCTGCATCTGAGAAGAGATGGCTTACACTAGGTAAAAGGGGGGCAGGGCTTTCATTGTTCTCATAGGAAGAAGATTGTCCCCTGCTGTTATCTGTCCAGTCTATGGACTGCATTCCACATCTGAGAAGAGATGGCTTACACTAGGTAAAAAGGGCGGGAGGGGAAACTTTGCTTGTGAATATCTCATAAACCATAAAGGTTTGAGAGATAAGACTTATATCATTCTTCATGTTTTTTTAATGCCTACAAAATAAAATAAAGTTAAAACGAAGTATTACTATCCCTTTAATAATACAATCTTGATACCGCAAGTCTCATAAACACTATGTACAAAGAAAAAGAAAGAGTGGTAGTACCAAACGACTGATGGAACTTAAGGGGTAAGTCCCCTGTCTGTAACCAGACTAGTCATAAGTACCCCATAAGAGACCAGTTCGGTATAAAAGTAAAAGAAAAGAAAAAGGACTACTAAAATATATCTTTATTAGTAATAAATATAAAAACTCAACACACACACTGGTGAACACAAAACATTGTCAGTATATATTGTGTTCCTTAAAAACACAGTACAGTGCTAAGAGATAAGGTGTCAGCTGACTATGGATAGAATGGGTAACTATAAAGTGATCTGAATTGTAGTATATAGCGACTATCCCCAATTATCGTATTCAAATATACTTAAACTAGAGTTCCATTAGCCTCTAATAAGTATAGCTAAAGATGTTCTGCTCTCTCATCTGTTAGATACTCATTCCTCTTTAAATGATCATAGGCCACATATATGCATAGCCTGATAGTATCTCTAGTGAGCCTAGCGTTCCTTAATACACTGAGGGATTTCTACAGGTACCTAGTGGCTAATACAGAGGTGCACTGATCTAAAGTTTGCAGCTATCTCATAAGATCGTGAGAAAGTCTCAAGCTAATCTCACTCCCTGGTGGTGTAAGCCACATTCTATCCCTCTGATATCTCAGTCTCACATCGCTAATACATCGATGACATTAATCATAAGTCTAAAGCTGTCTAATATACCGCGAGAAAGTCTCACGCTGATCTAGCTCCCTCGTGGTATAAGCCACATCCTATCCCTGTAATATCTTAGTTTCACAACATTAATATATCGATGATGCTAATCTTAAGTCTAAAGCTGTCTCATATATCGTGAGAAAGTCTCACGCTGACCTAGCTCCCTCGTGGTGTAAGCCACATTCTATCCCTATTGTAACCAATAGTTGTCCGTTAGTCAAAAAGCTGGTCTCATTATAAACTCAAAATATCTCTTGAGTCAACATAAATGAGTGCCAAACAATAAGGCACTGTACCGCCCAACGCGTTTCGCCACAGAGTGGCTTCGTCAGGGGCTCAGGTTGTCTGCACGGTCTGTTTTCTTCCAATATATATATATGCCCTAGTATTGCTTGCTGGGTGGACACTTTGAATTTTAATTAGCCAGTTGGATACTTTCTAGCAATCGGCTGTACAATACGTCACCGCAGGATCCCCAGTTCACATCTAAATCTCCTTATTAACCGTTTCGGGTATGACCAAAGGATGAAGAATGGAGAGAAACCAATGTAGTAGACTTAAACTCAGTACCACCATACGTCTATCTCCCCAAGTACAGCAAATTAACACTGAATCATACAAATACGATAATTATGTGTACATACACTTATCATAAATTATAAATTCCACCTCTCAGACTAATCCGATGGGATACTTATTTATTTAAACATCATTGGTTGATTTAAATCCAAGGGGACCACACATATGGATAGATGTAACAGAAATTTATTCTTAACATTATATTCGATATTAAAATCTACATTAAAAAACGTTTATTTTACCATCTTTTTATGAAGGGACGAAATGTAAAACCTTCATTTAACCCTTGTGGGTTTACGGTTCCCAATTTATATATCCATTGCGCCTCCTTTATTAATAGCTTGTGATCCAGGTCACCCTTTCTTGATGTATGTGAGATTTTTTGTATACCTTTAAATCTTAGAACCTCGAGATTCCCCCCGTGTTTTTCTACCACATGTCTCACTATTGGCTTATCTCGTCTATTTCGGGTGTCCCCGAAATGTTCTAAAATTCTAGTTTTGAATTCTCTTTTTGTCTTGCCTACATATAATTTATGGCAAATGCATACAATTTGATAAACTACTCCTACTGATTTGCAGTTAATAAATTGTAACATATCAAACCTCTTCGTTCCATCAAAATTTTCAAACGTTTTTTCTTTAGAGATATATATCTGCACGCAGAGCAAGACCCACAAGGATATGTTCCTTTAATATCAGACTTCAGCCAAGTGGATTTAGGTTCATCTTCAAAGTGGCTGTGTACCAACATATCTCTCATGTTAGTACTCCTTCTGTATGTCACACTGGGTTTCAAATGTACTACTTCTGCACGATCTGGATCTTGTCTCAAAATGGGCCAGTGTTTATTAAGTATATTATTGATGCCCCTATTTTGGGAGTGAAATGTCCCAATGAGTCTTATTGATTTTGTATCATTTTTCTTTAGTATGGGATTCAATAACTCTTCCCTATTAGATATCAATGCTCTTTTGTAGGCTCTTTTTAATGCTTTTTTCCTATAACCACGTTGTAAGAATCTATATTACAGTTTTTTAGCTTCAGCTTTAAATTCATCAATCGTCCTGCATAACCATCTTATTCTTAAATACTGGCCCACTGGGATGCCTTGTTTTAAAGGCATAGGATGCAGGCAATCAGCTCTTAATAGATTATTTGTTGCTGTTTCCTTTCTGTATACAGAAGTAGCTATATTGTTATTGTAATCTCTATAAATCAATATATCAAGAAATGAAATTTTATTCTTGTCAATACAGCTAGTTACTGATAGATTCATTTGATTTCGATTAATAGTATTGACAAATTCTCTGAATAACTCAAAACGGCCATCCCAAATAAGTACTATATCGTCTATAAAACGGAGCCAGATGTTTATACAGTTGGTGTACTTCTCCATTTCTTCATTAAAAATACATGTTTGTTCCCACCATCCCAGATATAAATTTGTATACGAGGGTGCACATGTACACTTGATTGCTGTCCCTCGTATCTGGTGTATGTATCGAATACATTAGATGCCTTTAAAAAGAGCCTGGATACTTATTTAAAAGAGCAGAACATAGAGGGCTATGTATGTTAGCATTGGGATGAATATTTAGTTAGGGCTTGTTGATCCAGGGAGAAATCTGATTGCCATTTGGAATCAAAAAGGAATCCCCCCCCCCCCCCCATTCAAGGCAGAATTTGAAATTGCTATATTGGGGGGGGGGGGTTTGCCTTCTTATGGATCAACGATGGTAAACAGGAATAGGAAAAGAGTTGAACTAGATGGACGCAAGTCTTTTTTCAACCTAAATTACTATGTTATTATGTATTTATTGTTGTAGATGAAATAGTTCCTTGTTAGAACAAAATTCAAAAGTTCTAATACAAATTTATTAGGTAAGTTGAATTGCATGCCTCTTGCATTTAAAAAAGAACCTACTGCTTTCATACCATTTTCATGCATGATACTCGTATACAAGGACTCAACGTCCAAACTAGCAAGGAATTGATTGTCCTCAAGTACAATGCCATCAAGTCTCTTGATGCCATCTGATGAATCTCTGATGTAGGATGGCAAACTCAGAACAAATTCCCTTAAAATATGGTCAACATAAGTGCTACTTGCCTCAGTTAGACTACCAATACCCAAAACTATTGGGAGACCTGGTGGATTTACAAGGCTTTTATGCACTTTAGGAATTGTGTAAAATGTAGGAATGACCGGATTACGTACTAGTAGAAATTCAAACTAATTTTTATCAATCACATGATCTTGAAGAACCTTTTTTAAGATATCATATAATTCATTTTTAAATTTCTTTGTAGAATCATTATCCAATTTTGCATAACATTGTTTATTATTCATTTGGCGCATACATTCCTTTTTATAGTCCTCAGCATACTGCAGAACTATATTACCTCCTTTGTCACTATGTTTTATCACAACATTTTTATTTTTAGACAAAATCCGTAGAGCTTTTATTTCCTCTTTACTTACATTACTGTTTTGTATGATCGTACTATTACTTGCCAATTTTTCTATATCTGATACTACCGCTTTAACAAATATTTCAACATGGGGAAAGATACTAAACGGTGGTGTAAATTTAGAGTTTATTTTCAACACTGTAAATGGACCACTAAGGGAATCTTTTGCAAATTCACTTTCCTGCAATAAATCTTCTAACACTTGGATATTGCCTATATCTTGTCCTGATGGTTTACCTAAACGCTCTTGTTGTTTAACCCCTTAACGACAGGCGGTCCTGGGACATTTCCGTCCCATAAGGACCGCATAGGAGCACTTGGACGCGCCGGGACACATTATGGGGCCTGATAGAGATTGCTACGATTTTGGAGCGGTCAATTTCAGGCCCTATTTTTACTTACAGCGCTCCCGGTAGAGCACTGTAAGTAAAAAGTATGTGACGTATTATGACCGTCATCGGTCCTTGAGTATTTCAAGGACCGTGACGGTCATAGTACGTCACATGTCGTTAAGGGGTTAAAATGCTTGTGTAAAAAAAGCTTCCTCCCAGTCAAACAGATTTAAATTTTGTGTGGGTGCAAAAGACAAACCTTTTTCAAGTATTGAGATGTCACTGTCATCCAATCTTAATTTAGATAGATTAATTACTTGTAATTTATCTTTTATTGAGTGTTGCTCGGTTTGTAGCCCCATATGTTGTGATCTCTCAACTCTGGTGGTACGTTTCCTCCCTGTTGCTGTCCTAAAAAAGGCTGTTTATTTTTATTCCGTCTATTTGCTCTCATTTTCTTTCTCATAAAATAAGGAACCTGTTCATACTCAAAGTCCGTCAGTTTCAGACTCAGTACTTACTTGGCCCATTTCAATTCGATTCTGTGGCAATTTTCTATAGACTTTACCTTCCTCAAAGTCTTTTTGATCCCTTTTATATTTCTTAAATTTCCGATTTTTTAAATCAGCAGCCAATTTATCAATATTTTCCTTTCATTCTGCCTCTAATCTCATAAAATCTGGATCACTTTTATTATTCTGAATTTCTAGTAGTTGATTTTCTATATATAAGTTTACACTTGCTAACTGTTCTTTTTCGGTCTGGACAATCAATTGTAACAGCTCTATGGAACATTTAGTTAAAATATCTTCCCATTTTTTTCATAAACGCTTCTTCTATTAAATGCGCAGCTGGTATAAGTTTAACTCTTAATCCCCTAGGGACAATTTTGTTGTTAACATAATTAGTTAAAGTAGTAATGTCCCACCACAATTTCATCTGCTTTTTTATTGATTTATTTAATTCTACAAATAAAGCTGATAATGTATTTTCCGGATCCACTATTATTTCCCCCTCCAAACAAATTTGTAGCTTCCGTTTGCCAATTTGAAAAGTCCATTGCTCCAGACAGAAACCCTGTCATAGTACAGTAACTATTAAATTAGGTGTCTCACTATGAAAGAAAGAGGATTAAAGGGATAGTAATACTTAAAATGTAAAAAAATATATGTTGTAGGGTTTATCCCCCTGAGTAAAACAAGAGTACTCCCACTGCTGAAAGGTGTTTCATTCAAAAGTTATTAATTTTCAAAGTTGAATTTTTTAGGTGCAATATCACAGTGGCCTGACATTGTACAGTGGCGCTGTTGCTACACGATCCTATGGATAGCTCTGGTCAGTTGACCATAAATCTCCATAGGATGGTGTAGCAACAGCGCCACTATACAATTTCAGGCCACTGTGATATTGCACCTACAAAATTCAACTTTGAAAATTAATAACTTTTGAATATTTTTTTTTACATTTTAAGTATTACTATCCCTTTAAACCTCATAAAGATACAATTATCTATTATATTTTGCCGTGAGACAAAGTCTTAATAATACAATCTTATATTTTAGGAGTCCTTTTTCTTTTCTTTTACTTTTATACCGAACTGGTCTCTTATGGGGTACTTATGACTAGTCTGGTTACAGACAGGGGACCTACCCCTTAAGTTCCAGCAGTCGTTTGGTACTACCACGCTTTCTTTTTCTTTGTACCTCCTACCTGACACCTGACTACTCCAGACCCAGGATTGGCTAGTGAACATTTATAGGTGTGTCATTCCCTTACCTGGGCGCCTGTAATCAATCTTGCTTTGTTACTGTTGCTGTTATCTGGACTTCTGTTTGCTGCTGACCTGAGTTTCGGATTTTGACTATGTTTTGGATTTCCCTTTTGTGTTGCACTAGTTTTGTACTCCTGGTTTGGACTCTGGCTTTCTCTGTTTGACTGCGCTTGTGTTTTAGCCCTTAGGTATCTTGATTCTCTGACTCTCTGTTGACAACCCAGCCTGGCTTTGACTCTCCTCTCTGTCTCTTCCTTGGAAGCCTGTGCAGTGCTCTCAGCTCCCTTCAGCCCATTCGGAGGTCGATGTGCTCTGGTGAGTGCTCAGACTGCTTTTTCCATCTCTCAGCCCGTTCCTCTTGCTTCTTGGGCCTGAGCAGGACGCTTCAGCCCCATCAGGTTGCTACATTGTTGCCTACTCTCTCACAGCTTAAGGTGCTCTGCTTGAGCCTTCTGGCTGCTACATTGTATTCCTCCAATCACACTCCTCTGCATCCTCGGGCATTGCACAGTAGATTTTGGGCACTACCTTCCAACGGAGTGGCTTATGGTCAGCTGGTCAGGCTGCCACGAGTATTCTTTTATGCTCCCACCCTGGTCCAGACCCAGTCATAGATCGACAGTCTGGTGTCTGTTACCAGAGAGCTCTATTCTCAGAGCACTGCTTCTCTGCCTTTGAGATGCTCCATTTTCAGTTGGTCAGACTGGTACAAGTTTTGCTACCCTCTCACTCCCGTTCTGGTACAGACCCAGGCATAGACAGATGTGCTGGGAGTCTGTGACCGAGCTCTCTTCTCTGCAGCCTAATTGGCTGCTTCATCAGCCCTCAAGAGGCTGCTACATTATTTTTTATATTATGACCCATAGACTGTTCAGCTTTATAGGACTGCCAGGTGATTTTTCCACTGGATCCTTATCCTCCTCAGCACAGGGTCCCATCTCCTGTGCCCTCCAAGCCTTCAAGTGCCTTCTTACTGGAATTCAGTATTTTTTGCAGTCTGAGCCTCACAATCTTCAGCCTCTCTCTTTCTTTTGGTACCTCTTCACCTTTTTTCTTAAGGGCTTCCCCTGCGTCCAATGCCTGGTCACTAGGGAGTTCTTCTTCTGTTAGCGCTGTCTGCACCTTAGGGTCCTTTTTGTGCTTGGTACCTATCCACAGCTTACAAGTATGAGAAGCGTTTATCCTGGTCCCGGCCATGGCTCAACTGGGGTCAGACATCTGGCTTCGTGGCCAGCACCTTTACTATAGCCAGGGCTACTGCAAGGACATTCCAATAGGACTCCTACAATTCCAGGCATCGATCTCTAATCCTCACTCTCTAGCCTCCACTCTTCATAGATACCAAATATCCATCAACGCCATCAGCTTTCACGGCGCTACCACAGTGAAACCATGTCCATACTATGAGTCCCAGTGTTTCGTGGAAGAGCCGAATGAGGATCTGAGTGTCCCCTAGTCTTCCTCATGGCTCAGTCACATGCAACTATGACTGTAACTCCCATAGACTGCCAGGGATGTGATGTCTAAAATGACCTTATCAGTCTATGGAGTTACACAAGCAACACAGCAAAGCCTGTGCCAGTGAGCAAAGACTTATAAGTGAAAACCCTTGTCTGGAAGGGGCTCTGGACACAAAACATAAGTTTTAAAATGTTATTCCATAAACAAATATCTAAAAACAACAGGTTCTTAGATCACATTTTGGGTTGTAGAGTTAACACATAATTCAAACTGTTAGTCCTAATAACTTGACATGGGGAAAGCAACATTTAGGGAGCGATCATCTGACCACCATTTTATTGTTTACCCCCAAGCAAAACAAAGTACAGGATTTGCTTAACCCCTTAACGATCCTTGACGTACCAGGACCGTCAAGGGTAAATTTGCTTCAAGGACCAGTGACGGTCCTGGTACGTCAAGAGTTAAATGGTAGCAGCGCGCCGCCGTGCACGCTGCTACCATTCAATCCAGGCTGAGACTGAGCGGTCCAGTACCGGACCGTTCAGTCTCAGCCTCTGTTGGTAGTGCCGGGTCATGTGATCGCTGCGTCAGCGATCACATGTACCGGCATTCTAAATCTGTGAATGAGGCAGTGCTACTTACTGCCTCTAGTGTCTCCTCTCTGCCAATGCGTCCCTTACATCAAAGTAAGGGACACAGAAGCAGAGAGGAGACACCTAGTGGAAATACAAAATACAGCAGCTGGGGGTGTTAACCCCTTCACTGCTGGTACAGTAGGATGGCTAAATGCAGGTCAATTTCTGACCTGCTAAATACACTTTTTTTTTTTTTTTTTTTTTTTTTAATAAAAACAACACACTTTTTTTTTTTACAAATAAAATATTTTATTTAAAAAAAAAAAAAAACATCTCAAGAAACAATTGGAAGTGTGTCTGTTGTGGAGTCATGTAATACACTTACACACACCGCCAAATGTAATGAACAAAAAAGTGGGAAAATAGGGTGGGAAAAAGGGACATGGGGATTTTCACCCAGGGGGGACAGTGGCCACTTTAAACTGCACATTTTGTAGGTATGACTGACTAGTCATACCTTTCATGCAGTCTCCATAAATATTTAACCCTTTGCGCCCAATTGATCCCAAGAGAAAAAACAAAAATGATGGTTTTTTTACATTTTTTTTACCTTTTTCTTTAATTTTAATAAAGTAAATGGTGGGTTATCCATATAAGTAGGGTATCAAAAGAAAGCCCTATTTGTATAAAACAGTATATAATTTATGGGGGTGGAATAAAAGCCTAAGAGGGAAAACACTGTTGAACAAAGACAGTCAAAAAGGTCAGAATTGCTCCGGTCCTTAAGTCAAATCCACCTCTGATTTTCCCGGTCCTTAAGGGGTTAAACCATGTAGATCTAAAAGGGTTTTGACCACAATTCTGTTCCACAGGGATTAAAAATGAAACAAAGATACATGATACATCAGTTTCTTACAGGAAAGTTTCACCACAGGATTAAAGTATAATGCAGCAGTGGATTGCTTAATTGTAACAAAAGAGCTAAAGTGAATAATTAGTAGAGCACACAAACAATCTACCAAATATCCGTAGCCCTTCGGACCATTAACAAAAGCATAGATGTAGTCCCACATATGGTTGCCTTTAAAAAGGGACAGATCTGAAAAACGTATTACATTCCGCTTTTAATCACAGCAGACCTATAATCTGATCTGGAAACCAGTCACACAGCATCTCACAAAAAATAGTTTATAATAATTGCAGAACAAACATTCAAAAAATTCAAATGTTTGTTGGATTATCTAACACAAACACAGAGCGTGGGGGGGGATTCAACACCATCATAATTGGTCTCAAATAGTGTTGAGCGAGCACCACGATGCTCGGGTGCTCGGGTGCTCTGACCGAGCACCCCCTGAGGCTCGAGTGCTCGGCCGAGCACCCGAGCCCCATTGGAATGAATGGGGTGACACCAGGCACCCCCTGCTCTGATGAGGGGAGGGTGCCTGGTCAATGCCCCCTTCATCTCCGCTATGCCCCCTTCATCTCCGAATGCCCCCTTCAGCTCCGCAATGTCCCCCTTCATCTCCGCTATGCCCGTCTTCCACAATGTGCCCCTTCATCTCCGCTATGCCCCTCTTCCACAATGTGCCCCTTCATCTCCGCTATGCCCCTCTTCCACAATGTCCCCCTTCATCTCCTCTATGCCATAGAGGAGATGAAGGGGGACATTGTGGAAGAGGGGCATAGCGGAGATGAAGGGGCACATTGTGGAAGAGGGGCATAGCGGAGATGAAGGGGCACATTGTGGAAGACGGGCATAGCGGAGATGAAGGGGGACATTGTGGAAGAGGGGCATAGAGTCTATGCCCCTCTTCCACAATGTCCCCCTTCATCTCCGCAATGCCCCCTTCATCTCCGCAATGCCCCCGTACCTCCAGTCCCTGGTGGTCCAGCGGAGCTTCTTCGGATCTGTGCCTCTTCCGGCACAGATCCCCGCCACCCGAACATGTCGGGCGAGCACATGGCGGTACTCGACGAGTACCGCCATGTGCCGAGCAGAGCGATCAGAGCATCGGCCGAGCACGCTCGCTCATCACTAGTCTCAAACACTAACTAAACTTATCACCACAAAATTGTAAAAGAAAAATTATATATATATCCTTATTACAACTACAGGAATTCCAGGATCGGGATAGAGTCAGGGTAAAAGGAACTTGACGATAAATACTACTATATGAAGAATTATACCTGACAAATCCATAATATCTGGTCCTCAAAACACTTCCAATGACTCAAAAATATTTGTCTGTCAAAGATGAAAATACCCCCAGATCTCTAAGGAATCAGTGGTTATTGTAATCAATAATAGAAATACACATTAAAATGGTCCATACTTACAATCCAAAAAATATAAAGTCGCTTAGCTGTCTAATATCAAGCATCCAGGGATGAAGGATGGAGCAATGAACCAATGAAATCCACACAGATGAAGAGATGAAGACAATGGAATTGATGAAGTGATGAAAAATGGTAGTGATCTTCCTATTGACTAGCAGGATGGGGTACATATTGTTTCCACTTTAAACCTTCATTATGCAGTTCTAATATATGGCCTTTTCCATAATAGAAATTCAACTCTGCAAAGAAGGGAGAAATACAAAAAATATCTAAATGTGGTGTTTTATTCAGTACACATAAAAACACAATCTGATTACACTTACAGACTCTAATCAGATAGCTCACATTTCACCCTCCTAGGGTACCACCACCTGATGAAAACAGCTCCTGCAGTGGGTGTCGGCATCTATCGGACACCTTCCTTCCTCCTCATCTCCTATACAGCCTGGTGACAACTTTGCCACTTTCTCCTCCATTTATTGTTTTTGTCGTTCAAATTGATGAAAATTATGGAGATGGAGAGGCAAATATAATTCGGCATCCTGGACCCGGGAGCTCAGCAGAGGGCTTATGTTGTCCCCTTTATTTTATAGTATGGCTGTATTATTCATTTTTTATTGATGGCTCTTTCTCTTTTAGTGATTTTAAATTTTTTCTTATTGTTTTATAATGATATATCACCTTTCAAGTGTTGTGATTGTCTATATATAGGAGTGGACAGTAGAGGGCTCCAAGTTTTACCTTTGAGAAAGCAGATAGATTGGCCTTCAAAACACATGGGGTTAGCATCGATCAGTCAGACAGCAGACGCCGCTTTTGACTTTCCGTTTCGGGTACACCCTTTGTTGAGCTCCCACATCCTGCACATCAAGTGTTCTTTTCCTTTCCATCATTTCTGTCAAGTCGGACAACAAAAACAATAAGTGGAGGAGAAAGTGGCAAAGTTATCACCAGGCTGTATAAGAGATGCAATGGAGGAAGGTGTACGACAGACTCGCAATGGAGGAGCTATTTTCATCTGGTGGTGGTACCCTAGGAGGTGAAATGTGAGCTGTCTGCATAGATGCAATCAGTATGTGTCTTTACGTATATTGAAGAAAACACTAGGGATAGGAGAAAATATCCGTCTCAAATCAAAATCAGCGAATAATGGCACTTCTCACTTGGTGAATCATTTCCTGCGGAAAGTACAATTTTTCTGCTTTTTTTGCGTATCTCATTGCATTGAAATCAATGGAAAGAAACATTTTTCCCCATCACATGAAAGTTTTTTCTACTTTTGTACAGCCATATAATATGGTGTCAGGCTCTCATAACATGACATGTGTTTGTGATAGGTGAGAGCAGCACGTTTTGAGCTAGAGGAGATACACAAATAAAGGGGAGTTGAAGTTTAGTTTAGGCAGAATTTTAGGTAGGACATTTTTTTCTCTGTATTAGAAGAGTCTGGGTGCACTATAGGGAGAAGAAGGGAGGAAGGAGGTTGACCCCAAATACCCCAAAATTCAATGTCACTGACTGGTGAGACACAGGCAGCTGGGGACCTATTTGCTTGCTGCTATTGTCACTGTGCTGGGGAAATCTGGGGAAAGAAGTTGTTGATTTTATTTTTCAGTTTCACCAACTGTGATTAGATAATGTGGACAATTAAAAAAATAATAATAATAAAGAAATAAACAAACAACTAAATATATTAGGTGACACACAGTTGACTGGGCTAAGGCAAGACATCATACTCTATCAGTTGTGTTGTGTACTATAGGGTAAAAACACACACAGTAGTTGAGTAATGTCTAGCAAACACACAAGGGGCGGGGGAGGGGGAAAGGATTAGGAGCAGTGCAGGGGCATGTGTTAAGTGGTAGTCCAAGAACTGACTGCAGCAATGGTTGCTGCAGCATGTGCAGTAAATGATGATGATCCCTTTCCTCCAAGGGACATTGTGGTTTGACGAGGTCCCAGCAAAACTTCCTGCACAACTAGTGCCAATACAAAAAAAGAACCATATAAGGAGACATATAAGAAGAACACTGGAGATGACAACATGTCACAATCTAGTGTTGCTGATGGCAATAGCATAATGGAGGGAGGTGTAGCGGCTGAACCATCTGCTGCATCAGATAGTGATACAAACAAGCACCAAAACACCTGTCCTGAAAGTAGTAGCGAGTCTGAGAACTGTAAAAGCTTAGAAGAATATAAGAGTAATGGACAGGGAGTGGCAGCTGATGCAGATGCTGAGGATGACTTAATGATGACTTATGATGATGATGATGATGATGCAGATCTAGAATATATCTCTCCAGCATCCTGCTCTTGTTCAGATACAGATGAAGTTGAGAGTGAGAGTGAGGATGATGACAGGGCCATAAAGCTAGCATAAAGGCAAAGGCAGAATTTTCCACCACTGAAAAGGAGCATTGTGTCTGTCTATAAAATGTATGAGAAAACCCATTGGAAAGTCTAACCCTGGACAAGCAAAGATATCAAAAGGTACACAGTTACCCTATCAGTCATCATTAGCATCATCATCTCTTCCAAGTCAAAGTCCCACTCAGCCACACACCCCTGTTTTGAGTACCCAGCAGCAACAACAAAAGCAAAACAGGTTATTAATATCCACAATGTTAGATATGACGAGTGCCTCTGCTGCTGTAAGTGCTGCACCTTTGACACTTAGTAGTAGTAGCAGCAGTAGAACTGCATCAACATCTAGACTCAGTAGTAGTAGTATTAGTAGTAGTAGTAGTAGTAGTAGTAGTAGCAGCAGAGCCTCAGGAAGCCCTCAGTCCATGACGTCCACAGTATGGAGATACCTCACTCAGGATCCTCAGGCTAATCATGTTGCCATCTGTTGTCTGTGCAAAAGCACTTGAGCAGGGGGACAGCAGGCTCACGTCTCTATGAGATCCCACCTAAAGCACAACCACAGGTCTGACTGGGAGACACACTGTCAGCAGGTCAGAGGTGCCACAATTAGCAGCAGAAGCATTTTAAAAAGTTCCCAGGGCTCTGGGGCAGAAAAGAGAAGTAGTAATGTAAATTATGTGTCAGAGAGTGTGTTACTGCCAACAATTAGTTCATAACACCTATGACTCCTGCTGCAGTGGAGAATGATGACTCTGACTTTGCTGCAGGAAGTGGCAAGAGTCATAGACTGCCTAGACATTCTGCCTCTACCTCCACCACTTCCTCTAGTCATGTTATTAAAGCAATACAGTTCCAGGGATCTTCTGCCAGGTCCTGCCAATCCACACTGTTTGAGTTCCTGGGAAGGAATTAGAAACTTCACAAAAACAATCCCAAAGTACGCCTGTGGAATGGCAAGGTTGCCAAGATGTTGGCAGTGGACATGCTATCATATTCATTTGTAGAAAACCAAGGTTTCAGAGAACTGATGTCACGTGTTGCTCCACGCTGGCATATTCCAAGCCACAGTTTTTGTTCCAGGATGGCTGTGCCTGAATTGTACAAGCAGGTGGTTAGTGTGGTGGGCAAAGGGCTTAAAAGTGCTTTTGGCAAGAAAAATCCCCTGACAACAGATATGCGGACAAGTGGGCAGAGCACAGACTATATGACTGTGACTGGTGATCAATGGATTTCCCTCCCACCACCAACAGTGGGCAACATTAGCTTATAGCATCAGGTGACAGCCAGTAATCCTGTTTCTGGTTCTGGCAGGGTGAGTAAAAGGCAGCTACAACAGCAGGATAGCCCATTTCATCAGCACGCCACCTTGTGCATGCAGAGTTTTGAGAGACAGTCCCACAAAGTAGTTGATGTTTTAAGTAAGTTAGAGAAGGTGATAGAGGAATGGCTTGTTCCAAGCTCCTTAAAAGCTGGTTTTATGTCTGCTTATAACAGCTCCATCATAGTCGCTGCTTTGAGAATAGGTGATATGGTGTATGTGCCCTGCTTTGCCCATGTGCTAAATTTAAAGAGAGATACTTACTATTGCCCACAATATCTGTGCCCATTTTAGTCGCTCCTACAGTGTACTCAACGCACTGGAAGGGGTTTTTTATGGTATGGTCTGTCAAATTGTGGAATTCATTGCCCAGGGAGGTAGTTATGGCAGATACAATGGATACATTTAAGAGAAGATTAGATACATTTCTTTCAAAAGGGAACATACAGAGTTATACTGTTTATCAGTAGGCTGATCAGGAAGGTCTGATAAAGACTAATTTAACTGGTAGCAGGAAAGCTATAAAATTCTCAGTTACTGAGGTATGAGGCGAAGGTTGAACTTGATGGACTTGTATCTTTTTTCAACCTAATTTACTATGTTACTATGTTACTATGTTACTATATTCCATACAAGAGCGTAACAACCTGCCCCTTCACCAGCTGAAAATGGAGAACCCTACCAGGTGGAATTCCATGCTGTACATGCTAAAGCATTTGTAGAATAAGACCATTAGCAAATACACCATGCAAAACTGGAAGGCTTTGGGAGCCTCTTTGTTACCTGGCCAATGACAACTAATGTGCGATGTATGTGAGTTGCCGAAACCCTTTGAGGAGGCAGCCATGCTGGTGAGTCGCATTGGGGCAGGAATTTGTGAAATTTTACAACTGATATTTTTACTGCAGAAAAAACTGAAGAGCATGGCTAAGGATTCTTACCATAATGACAACACAGACATGCACCAGCTGGTAAAGGATATGTTATGTGCTTTGAACAAAATCTTTCCATAGTGTCCATTAAAAGCAATGAGGAATACACTCTCGCCACCCCCGCTTCAAACAAAAAAATTCAGAATTTCTGTCAAAGTGCCATGAGCATCATGATGATCAGCAGAAACTCTCTGAGGAATTGGATTTTGTAAATGAATATAGAGATATGCTTATTGGTCGAGTGGAGAGTTGCATTTTGGAAAATGAGAGGGAGAAAGTGAGGGTGCACAAGACATCTAGACAGCATAGTGAAAAGGAAGGCAGGGATGCATTTCAACTAGTGAAGCTCCTACATCATCAACCAGACTATCCCATTCTGAACACAGAGCAATTCATAATTGACACACAGGAACACCATGTAGCTCCTAGAAGTGGTCCCACTGCATGTGAGATGGTTTCTGTGTACTTGAAGGATAACGTTCTAGGCAGAAACAATGAACCCATGGACTACTGGCAAACAAAGCAGTGTGTGTGTGGTCAGCATTGACACGTACTGCAGTGGAAACCGTTATTTGTCCTCCAGCAAGCACACACACACACACACAAATCAGTCACACCATGCCAGTCCCCCACCACCACCACTACAATACAGATCTGCCACATTGTAGGTTGTACTGCCAGTGTCACTTAAGCTGGAAATTCTTGTTGTGCCAAAAGACAAATGCACTATTCATTGTAATACATTTTTCAAGGCATATGTAGCTGTAGGACGGCCAACTTTGACTTTCAGCCACTTATTTCTAAACTTCAGCCCTCAGAAGAAGTAATATTACAGTAAGAAATGTTGTACCCATAGGAAATGTAGGTGAAATGTATAGAAATAGTCGAAAAGGAGGAACATTTTGTATTGGCGAAAAGAAAACTTTCGCAAAAAGAGAGAAAAATTGGCCAGTTTTTCACAAAAAGTCATGCAGAAAATTTTTCTCACCTTTCGCCCACCCCTATAAAACATATGTAAAACTTTCAGATAATTTTTGGATTGCGCTCTTGTTTACAGAGTTGCTTATTGGAAAATGTTAGCATATCTATGAATTTATTACAATGAGTAAATTAATAACCTTATATTTACTTACAGATAACAAAATATATGTTCAGCTGGTTCTGTGAAATCTTTAGCATTTGGAGTACTTATTAGCGCCAACTGGAAGATGCCACCAACAATGATATCTCCGTCCTTTGAAAATGATATTGGGTGCTGATTTGAGTGTAGTTTGCATCCTTCTTTAGTTGCAGCTATTGTCAGCGAAAAAACTGCGAGCAGGATAACAATCTGTGAAAAGCGATATTGTTATTATAAAAATATTCAATCACAAACAAGAAAAGCGGCCCACACTGGCATAAGTAATATAAAATAAATAGTAATATAATAATAAACAATGAAATAGTGCGGTGTACTCAAGGGTAATGTCATTTACAAAAAACAAAGATCAGCTAGAGGCAGCCTAAATACAGGACTGCCCTACAAGACAGAGAAAAGAAACCCACTGGAGAGGCACTCAAGGGAAAGAATGATTGTACGAAAGATATACTTCATATATTAATTACAATAATAATTAAAATATACCACTCTGTAAAGACAACGTTAAAAACATTCAAAATTATACCACTCAACAATCAAAATATACCACTCTGCATTGGCAAAATTAAAAAAACTTAAAAACAATTGCAAAAAAGTGAAAAAGAGACATATCCCAATGTCACATGTTACCAAGATCATAACCAATAAATAGCAAAAAGATATTTAACATATTTAAATAAGAAATTAAAGATAACAATATGAATCAAAATGTTCCCTCTAGTCATCAAAAACGGAAAGTAATGGGACATACAGAATATGAAATATGACAGATCTATCCATAAAGTGGAAGTGAAACAAAATAAAACTGTATATAAGCGTTTAAGCATAAAAATCATAAAAGTGCATAAACACTAAAACAGAGGTGAGGCTAATACTCATCCATATTAAAGCCAGAGTACGAAGAGGAGAACAAGAGAAACAGTCTTTCAGCACTACCCCAAGTGTATCGCCTACAAGAGGCTTCATCAGTGGTCTTCAGGTTGCTTCCAGATGATCTTTGTTTTTAATAAAAATATTCAAGACAATGAGGTCCAGGTCAGTGTGTTTTAAAAACATGTCAGTGACACAACTGTGTGTGTGTGTGTGTGTGTGTGTGTGAAAATATATTATTGTCAAAATGAGAATATTCAATACATTGAGGTCTGGGCCCAATGTAGAAAGAAGAAATATCTGTGAAAATATAATATTATCATTTGAAGAATATTCAACATATTGAAGTCCAGCACAGTAAGTTTAAACAAGCTTTCAGTTAAACAACTAAGAGCAGAATACAAATCTGAAAATATTATTGTCATTCTAAAAATATTCATCCCATAGAGGTTCAGGACCGTATGTATAAAAATGTGTCAGTAAAACAAGAGTGAGTTGGATAAAAATCTATGAAAATATATTACCATTTGAAATATACTCAAAACATTGAGGTCCAGACCAATAAGAATAAAATGGTATCAGTGAGAAGGATAAAATCTGTGAATATATATTATTGTCATTATAAAATATATTAAAAAGATTGAAATTAGAGATGGGTGAAAGGTCCCATTTTGTTCTCATGAGATGTTCCATGAAAACCAAGTGGTTCTCCACTTTTTCGTGATAAATTTTGCCAATAGCGAAACCATTAAAAATGCCATTTCGCTTACACCAAAAACAATTTCATGACAACGTTTCCATGTTTCACCTGTGCCTTTCAATGGGATAAAACTTCCCACCCACATACAATAAATATCTTCCATTTTCATGGCAAAAACATGAGGTAAACAGGGAGTAAAATGGAGCAGAAGCAGCTAGAGAGATAGAGAGGGCAAAAAGTGATTTAAAGGCTATTTAATTACTGAAATAAGGGTAGTAGAGACTGATAGTATTGGCTGACAATATGGACACCCGTAATAAAACAAGGCAGAGCTGGAAAGACCGTGATGAATCCAGTGACACAGATGAGGAGGGAGAAGTCACCACCACCAACATGGAAGGAACAGAGCACAGAATCCAAAGACCCAATGATTCCCAATCCCCCACTTGTCATCTGGGTGAAAATTGTGATAAAGGTGCAAGCAGAACTGGTAAGCACTGTGAGCAGCACAGGTCAGCTGCCTGTGTCTGCTGCTTCTGCTGCCAGTGTACCTTGTAATTCTGAGGAGGGGGAGATTATGGCTAGTGTGATAGCTGGGGACCCTAAATCACACATGTCACCCCCAAGCAGCACCAGTACCACTCAGCAGCCAGAGACTGGTGGGAGTGAGGGTGGTGGTGTTGGAGCAGCTGCTGGGACTAACTGGATGGGCCCTAATGCTGAGGTGGAAGAGGAAGTCCGCAGCCAGACTAGCAGTGAAGGGAGCCCACATACCCTGAGCCTGTGGTTCCCATTCACATGCATTGTCCCACTGGGAAATTATGCTGAAGAAGGCAGAACTGGCTAGCAGTATGAGCAGCAGCACACGTCAGCTGCCTGTACCTGCTGCAAGTGCTGCCAGTAGACAAGGACAGCTTCCACCAGCCACCATTAATCCTGGTCTTATTTCTGGTGCTGATTCTGAGGCATCATCATCATCATCTGCCACAGCCAGTAAAGGAGATTTGTGGAGAAGAAGAAGAAGAAGAAAGTCACTCTTCTCCACCTGTCCCTTCCCTGAAATCATCAATACCATAGCAAAATTGCAGGTGATGTGTAGACACCAATCTCCAACCTGTATATCGTTCAGATCATAACAAAATACTACTATTCTCCATCACCTTAATGAATGAAAGAATATACCTATCCTTCCTAGCCCTGCTAGACGCCATATGATACGCCTCTGAGACAACACAGTGATAATGTTGAACTGGTAGGTATCACTCGATCAAATAGAAATGTTCAAGACTGCACTCAATGTGTGCAGGAATTCAGTATAAAAAGGTGTAGGACAGTACTTTATTAAGTCCCTTTGCTGTCAGTGATTGTAGTTTACAGATTCATTTGAATTCTCTTTCGTGGAGCAATCTGGCTTGATCTCCACCTCCGGATAATGGAGGGACATGGTCAAAGCCATGCATCTTAATGAAGATGGAGTATGTTTAAATGTCAGCGAGACCACCATGGTACTTCTGCGTCATCCTCTTCAAACAATCATGGCGGCTTTGCATCCTCCTCCGCCATGTGTGACAGGCCTTCCTCATCTCTGTATCAGCATGCAGTGTCATCACAGTGACATGCACGTGCAGCCTCTGTTCAGTGATGTGGACAGGTCATTCCGGCGATGTGGACTTACAGCACTGTTTTGGCCACATAGTCACGAAGCATCTTTTCGGCGAAACACAGAGTCATACCAGCAAATTGCAGCATTGACACAGTGACATCACCATGTGACTATTTACACCCAGAGAACCCTTTGTCCTGTGCTTAGTTATTGCTTAGATTTTGGATACTTCTGATTGTGGGTTTCTGCATGAACTTCTAGATTTGACTATGGACTGCCTTACCATTTCTGAACCTTTGCCGCCTGCCCTGACTACACTGCCTGCCCTGACCACTGCTTGGCCATTGACTTTGAACCTATACTGCCTGCCATGACTCTAGGCCTGTTCATCAGTCATGAACTTATCAACTTCCCTGCTGGTTCCTCTATCTGCCTGCTTCACCGCTCCAGTCCTGCACCTGGACTTCAGTCCTGCTACCTCTTCCAGCAGTGACCAGATAGTCTTGTGAGAATTATTATATATCTGAGATTTTCATTTCATTTAATTATCCGGTCATATAATTATTTTTGGAGCGCTCACCTACATTTGTTTTCCAACACCATAGCGATACTTCATTCATGATCCAGTGATGCCCCCTGAGGCAGTAGCAACACTACAACTGGTGTTGGAATACTAATTTCCCTTGAGATAAGGAAGGAAATGTGACTTTCATCAGCAACTGCAATGTGCACAGTGTGTTTAACAAAACATGGTGAAATAAGAGAAGCACTGGGAACAATGGACACATTTGTGCTCGTATCAAACAACTGGCACAAATACAACTAAACACCTTGACACCTAGGTCCACAATATCAAATCATCCCCCCATAAATCAAATACTGCTGTCACTATGCCCCTTATCAGCTCCACTAAGGACATGTGACAGCAAGAAGATTTAGTAATAATGATGAATTCTCCACCAACTTAGCATATACTGTGGTATGGAATCGCCTCAGATGCTCCATGATTCCTTGCTTGTGATTAATCTTAACCTAATTGCCATGAGTGCTCAGAGCACCACATAATGTGCAATGGGTGGACATAAACCGCCACATCCTAGCATCTATAGAATTGCTATCAGCTGGTGGGTAGGTTACTCTGATGGAGGTGGTACACCAGAAGAGTAGGTAGGGGATCCTGAGGGTGCTTGGGTGTGGACAGTTACTACGTCTTCCCATGCCCAGACCCTAGCAAAAGAAACTGATGATGAGGCAGGAGTTTCACTCACCATCGAACTCAGACTCAGGCTGGATTTCTCTACTCTTCCTGTTCGATTTCCACCAAAGTAGGTAACCACAGTCAGGGCCACTACACAGGTCAAATCCAAAGTCAAAGCTGGGAGCACAGGTTCAAAGAAAGCAAAGTAAAGAAGCCAAGGTGAGGTAACAGAATCAGGAACAGGAACTGCAACAGGCAGGATGACTCTCTGGTGAAGTTAAACAACTGTGCCATGATAGCTGTGGGAAGCTGCTTTAAAGGGATAGTAATACTTTATTATTACTATCCCCCATATTGTAGATATTTGTAAAATAATTTAATAGCCCCCAGGTTCATCTCTCAAACCTTTATGGTTTAAGAGACAACTGAAGGCAAAGTCCCCCCCTCCCTCAAGTCAGCGTTGTACTGACTGCAGGGGAAGTCTGTCGTACAACAGGCTTGCGGCTCTGCAGCTGAGCCAAGATCCCATCAGTGAAAAATAATTATTTCATTGAAACGGTCTTCTACGTGTGTTTGGTTTGTGCTTGATATGCACTTGGTTTGCAAGCACATGTAGAAGATCGTTTCAGTGAAATAATTCTTTGTTACTAACGTGATCGTGGCTCTGCTGCAGAGCCGCACGATGAAAGTCAGATCAGATATCCCTGCAGTCAGCACAACTCTGACTTCAGGGAAGGGGTAACTTTGCCTTCAGTTATCTCTCAAACCATAAAGGTTTGAGAGATGAACCTGGGGGCTATTAAATTGTTTTGCAAATATCTACAATATGGGGGATAGTAATAATAAAGTATTACTATCCCTTTAAATACCTTCCTTGCCTTCCCAGGATACAACTGATGGATGAATGGGGATGATTTCAGAATGCAGATGGAAACAACAGACTAGTAGGAAGAATGCTGATGCTTCAGCAATACCCCTGATAGTCACAGATCTAGAAGCTAGACAGTAACTGTGTGGCCAGAAGAGGTGGCTGTAGTTTTTAATTTGTCATCCTTTGATGTAGTTGTCATACTTAAAATAATAAATCCACCTGAAATTTGACTGGCAGCATCAGAGAACTAAAACAACCAAAATCTAAAAAAACCTCCCAGTAATGCAAGAATTCCAATCTTGGGACCCTATATTTAGGGGTGGGCAAAAAGTGTGAAAAATTTCCCACATGAGTTTTCGAGAAAACATGCCGATTTTTCACTTTTCCCCTGAAAAATGTCTCCTTTCCGCCTATGCAAAAATGTCCTCCTTTTTGCCTCTTTTAACAAATTTTCCACCTATGTTAACACACTTTTCGCCTATTTTAACACATTTTTCGCCCATATTTCCTATAGGTATTACATTTCCCACTGTAATATCACTTCTTGTGAGGGCTGAAGTTTAGAAATAAGTGGCTGGAAGTCAAAGTTGTGAGTCCTACAGTAACATATGGCTTGAAAAATGTGTTAGCATGCAGAATGCATTTGTCCTTTGCCCACAGCAGTAACTTCATGCTTATGTGACACTGGTACATATTCATGATGATGTCAACTGATAAAAGAAATAAAGTACAACCTACAATGTGGCAGATATGTATGGTAGTGGTGGTGGAGGAGGACTGGTATGGTGTGATTTGTATATGTATTTTTACCACTGTCATACTCTATCCTCCTTCTCAGATTATTCACACATATTGCTTATCACTCATATCAGTGGTCCCAAGTGGGGTAGATGGTTGAAACCCTTCTTCATATCTGTCCTCCACCTCTTCATCTGTGCTGCTGTTAATATATATTTGTCCTGGCTTTGTCTGTCATGTGTGGTTTCTGCTACTACTACTACTACTACTACTGGAGCTTGATGTTGATGTAATTCTACTGCCACTACTACTAGGTGTCATAGGTGCAGCACTTACAGCAGCAGCACCGGAGGATGTTAACTTGTGCTGCTGTTGCTGGATACTCAAAACAGATGTGTGTGGCTGAGTGGGACTTGAACTTTGAAGAGGTGATAATGCTGATGATGACTGAGGTGACTGTGTGCTTTTTGACATCTGTACTTGCCCAGGGTCAGACTTTCCATTGACTTTCTCAAACACTTTATACACAGGCACAGTGCTCCTTAAAAGTGGAGGAAGATACAGACGTTGACTTTCTGTTAACCTTATAGCCCTGTCATCATCCTCACTCTCAACTTCATCTGTATCTGAACAAGAGAAGGGTGCTGGAGGGATATATTCTAGATCTGCATCATCATCAGTCATCATTAGGTCATCCTCAGCATCATCAGCATCACCTGACAGTTCATGCCCACTACTACCCTTATATTCCTCTAAGCTTTTGGAGGTCTCAAACAATTTCTTTTTACTTTTATTGTAACAAAGTTCCCTACTACTTTGAGGATGGGTGTTTTGGTGCTTGTTTATCTCACTATCTGATGCAGCAGGTGGTTCAGCTGCTACAACTTCCTCTATTATGCTATTGCCAGTATCTATATTTCTACTGACACAGGTGGTGCTGGAACTAGTTTTGCTGTGACCTTGACAAACTGCATCCTCCCTTGGAGTAGAGGGATCATCACCATTGATTGCACATGCTGCAGAAACCATTGCTGCAGTCAGTTTTTGAACTACTACTTTACTCTCTAGTCCCGGCAGTGCTCCACC
This sequence comes from Rhinophrynus dorsalis, assembly GCA_037306005.1. NCBI lineage: Eukaryota > Metazoa > Chordata > Amphibia > Anura > Rhinophrynidae > Rhinophrynus > Rhinophrynus dorsalis. The sequence continues at coordinate 630,221,095 of CM074719.1, read as the reverse complement.
CCTCCCTCTTCCCCTTGTGCGTTTTCTGGACATTACACAATACACTGTGTTTTTTTACTGTACGGTACTATCACGGTTCCAGTGATCTCTCTTTGTCACTCTCGCTTGTGCTGCTCCCCTATTGGTTGAGCCTGTTTGGCCCGCCCCTGGTGACCTTTTTATACCTGACCATTGGCACCTGTCAGGTGCCCTTTCGTGGTGTTCCAGAGCCAATGTTGCTGTTGCTGTGTTCCTGCGTTCCTGATTCCTGTGTACCAATTTGGCTTGTTTTGACTACGCTCCTGTGTTCCTGCTCCGTGATCTGACCCGGCCTGGCTGGCGTTCCTGCTCGTGACTGAACTGGATTGTCTGAGAATCTCCTCCATGATCTGACCCGGCCTGGCTGACGTTCCTGCTCGTGACTGATCTGGCTTGTCTGAGAATCTCCTCCGTGATCTGACCCGGCCTGGCTGACTTCCTGCTCCGTGACCTGTACCGGCTTGCTCCAGCCTCTGCCACCGTTCCAGCTTCCTGCTGCTGATGTCGCTCTGGCGACATTCTGACTCCCGCTGTGTTAGTGGCTGGGCTGATCAAGACTGCAACCATTAACTCCTGCAGAGCCGTGTCTCCAGAGCTGAGTCTCCTATTACAATTGCAGAGCTGTGCTTCCATAGCTGAATCTTTCTTGGCACTTGCAGAGCGATACCTTCACACACTGAGCCTCTGGTTGTACTTGAAGAGCTACATATCCTACCCTTGTGCTGTTGTTAACTCTTGCAGTGCTACTGTCTCCCTGACCTTAGCCTTCTTAACACTTGCAGAGCCACTGCAGTTATCCTCTACTCCTGCTGAGCCGGCCGCGTTGTGTGTCTTAGTTAGACGGCGGCTCACATTGTCAACCAAGCAGAGTAGTGGGTCTCCATTACCATGCCCGCGGGAGGCGTTATTGGCTCTAGCTCTATCCGTGTTACTCTCCGTTACTGCCCGGTGGGGCTATTGGCACAAGCACTTGCAGTGCAGGTGGTTTCCGTTTCTACGCCCGTGGGGGCTATCTGCTCAAGCTCTTGCTGTACCCAGTCTCAGTTGCTAAGCCGTAGGGGCTATGGGCTCATGCTCTTGCAGTACAAGTTGTCTCCGTTATACGCCCATGGGGGCTGTTGGCTCAAGCTATCACTGTACAGTTGGTTTCCATTATTACGCCCGTGGGGGCTATCAGTAAGCTCTGGCAGTGTAAGCATCTCCGTGGTTTCGCCCGTGGGGCCTATTGGCTCACGCTCTTGCAGTACAAGTTGTCTCTGGTATATACCCGTGGGGGCTCTTGCAGTACAAGTTGTCTCTGGTATATACCCATGGGGGCTATTTGCTTAAACTACTCTGCAGCGTTATGCCTCAGTTCCTGTACTGCCTAGCAGCTCTCTACACCTGATGGACTTAAGGTGTTGCATCATCTAACACCAATTGCTGCCTCTTTTACACCTTGGGCATTCCAAACACCACAACAGAGACTAACTATTCATTTGTATTTAACTATTGAGTACCAGTTGCTATTCTGTGCCTGTCCTGTGACAGTATATGCCTGTGTATAGGCATATGTAGCCTATCTACCGCTATATACTGTGTGGCCTATTGAGGGCGATCTTTGTTCTTTATTTTTTTTTAATAAAACTGTGTTTTATTCAAACCTGCTGTCTGAGTGTCTGAAAAACCGTTACAGGTACACAACACAACTGATGGAGCTGTATGATGCCTTCTCTAAGCCCAGTCAGCTATCTGTCACTGTCATCTAATATGTTTTGTTTTTTAGAGCACTGTAGAAGAAGGGCGCCCAATAGTGTAGTATGTCACAGATATCAGAGAAGAATCATAGGTAATGAACAATGGGTACTCACAAGTGTACTGGTCAGCCAATCTACCGCTGACTCTCACACATAAGGAGAAATTATCCCGTCACCGTTCGGGTATAGACAGAGGGAATCCAAAATCACCAACAAAAAAGTTTTCAATAAAACACAAAAACGGCTTCAGAAATAAGAATTGTATTGCATAATACTTAAAAAGAGAAATAGACTCTATCTGTACAGTGATCCTTAGATCAGCTGACAATTCTGAAAAATCCCTCTTTTGTTATTCATATGAAATTATTTCAACACAATAAGAATATGTAACATGACCTACTTTAATAAATTGCCATATGAATGTTTATTGCACTGTTATTGATGTTCTAAAAAATATGTGATCCATTGTCAATGTTACTGTCACAGCTTACCTTGGTCTCAGTGGCCGTTCATGCCGCACGGATGACGCAGGAAGATGGCAGATGTTGGACGCATCAGAGCAAGATGCATCATCTGCAGGCGTGAGGCTTCAGAGTGAAGCAGGCCTCTGTTTTATGCCATGCTTCCTGTAGTCTCCTCCTACCTACTTCCTTCCTCTGAGCCTGCTCCTCCTACCTACTTCCTGAGGAGGGGTTTAAAGGGCAGACTGAGTCCTGACTCAGTTGCCCTTGCGTTGTTGTTCAAAGCAGTTCTGTGTTCTTGGACTCTGTGTATAACCTGGCTTGTCTTCCATCCAACCTGGTGCTTACCTGTGGCTCTGTCTGACTATTCTTCTGCCTTATCCTTATAGTGGACACCCAATCTGGGGCAGACCTGTGGCTCTGGCTGACTACCTGAACTGTGTATGACCTGCTTGTCTGACCATTCAATCTGGTGCTAACCTGTGGCTCTGTCTCACTATTCTTCTGCCTTATCCTTATAGTGGACATCCAATCTGGTGCAGACCTGTGGCTGACTATCTGAACTGTGTATAACCTGGCTTGTCTGACTACCCACTCTGGTGCCAACCTGTGGCTCTGTCTGAATATTCTCTTGTTATTTCCCTGTGGTAAGCAGACACCCAATCTGATGCGGACCTGAGGCTCTAGTAGACTAGCTATTTACTGACTGCAGGTGTGAATCAAGCTTCCGCTTTCCACATACTGGCTGCAGGCGTGAGTCAGGTAGCTTCGCACTACTTTGGATCAAGATCTTGTGTTCCAGTTCCTGCTCCTGATTCCAGAAGAGACTACCAGTGGCTGAGGCCTAGTTTCCAGCAGTGTGGTCCATCTTGGCAGCCTACTATTTCTGATAGCAGTGCTTGCTGGCCTGTGACCCTCTGCCTGTTCCTGCTTATTCTGTTTATGCTATTGTGCACTACCTTACTTATATTTTAATAAATTGCATTTAACTATACCGTACTGATTCCTGAACATCTCTGGCAAACGGTGACAGTTACTTCCAAAAATCATCAATTTCCTCTTATAAATTTTTATAAATAAATACAGAGATTTTACAATAGGTAAATAATCTACTCAGCTACAGCAATGATGCCCAATAACTTCTATCATAGGGGTACCCAGGTCTATGATTTTTGTGTGAAAATATTTGAAAACAATAATTATATCATATTTGTTTACGTACATACCTTCTGTATTTTAGTAATTTTGACAAGACTAATCAGAATAAAGACCACGTCTATAAGTGAGAGAAATTTCCATACGATGCTAGACTTGAATTCCGAGGACATCTGATTCTTTTGCTGGTGTCGATGTTTGGGGTCTAAAAATAAGTTAAAGGACAGAATAATCTATAAAATGAATATTTATTAACCCCCTTAATTCTAGCAAGGTTTTTTTAATTTTCAACCACGTATGCTAATTCAAACCCATGCGGGACATTGCGCCGGAGAACTTTATCTTTATCACAGTAACACCAGTGAAAATCTAAGAAAATTTTAGGCAGTTCTAAATACAACACTTTGTTGGTGTCAAAGGATGGAAGGTGACACTAACCTTCTTGTTCATTAATTCAAACCCAAGGTGATGGGAAAGTTCAATGCTTTATGTTCCTCTCTACCCAAGTGGGTCAGTACATATAAGATACTAATTAGGACTCTTATATAAAACTATTGTATCAGATAAGGGTCACCAAATCTTGAGTATATTTTTACAGTGGTTACTAAAAAAATTACCAATACCTTTTCAAAAAGCAAAAACAGGCATTACAGAGGAAAACCACCTCCTGAAGAATCCTCTGCTGTACAGACCATAGTATGCATACTGGGTGTGCAATGGGCACATGCATCATAGGAAATCTCAGGGGCTGAAATTGATGTGGTTGGTGTTATGGTAGTACTGGTAACAGTGATGCTGAAGCAGCTGGTGGGACTAGTGTTAGGAGAGTGGTAGGGGAAGCAATTGAGAGCATCCAGACTAGCGGTCAAGGGAACCCACACCATTCCTCTAAATCTAGGAGTCCCCTTCCCCCCACTGCATTGTCCATGTTGAACATGATCCTGAACAAGGAAGAATTGTTACCATCGTAATAATACCACCCCCCCACCACCACCATCTCCACAACCAGGAGCACAGATCACCTACCTGTGCCTGCTTCTACTGCTGCCAGTCTGCCTTCTTCAGGTCGACAAGTAATGGAAAGTGTGACATTAGCGGACCCCCTGTCACATTTCTTGTCACCTTCTCCAACCTGCAGTGAGTTGTCTGTAATAAAGCAGCAGCACAGAGGGACTGGTGGTGCTGGTGATGATGATACTGGAGAAGCTGGGGTGGAAGAGACATTGACAGCCTTTTTATCCCAAACTGAAAAGGAATGGGACACAGGGTTGGGGATGGGCATTCCCACCACCAGCACCACCAGCAGCAGCAGTGATCTTTTGGAATTTGCAGAATTGCTCTAATTCCTGCTGCTCCTGAGTTACATGGGCAGAAGGATGCTGAGGGACAGGCTAGTGTGCCACAGGCCACCGTGGACACAGTGGGAATGCGGTCAACAAGTGATGCGAGACTAGGACAGGTTCCACTTGCCAGCGCCAGCAATACTTCTATCCTAATTTCAGTGCTGATTCTGAGGCAGTAGCAGGAACAACAGCAACATTATCATCTGCCCAAGACAATGAAGGGGAATGTGTAGGAGGAGAAGAAGAAAGAGGCCATTCTTCCCCACCTTTCCCCTCCCCTTGAGGTCAAGGGTGTGGGACAATTTTTCTCTTGGGGCAGGCACAGTGCAGTCTTCAGTGATGGTGCTGTGCACTTTATGAGACAAATCAATGAAAAGAGGAACGGAGGGAACGTACCTTGGTACAACCGCCCTGATAATACACATGAAATACAGACACCATGACATTTATGTGAAACATGTTAAAGACAAACCCCAACAAGGTAAAATGGGAGTGGATGTTCTTGTACCCCCTGTGTCTCCCCCAAGGGTGTCAAGAGTGGAGGCTGAATTCTAAGAGGAAGAAGAACAGAGACACCCAGCCTGATCCTGAAAGTTCAATAGTGAACAAAACACCTGGCTTGTCATTAGCATCTGACACTAAGGTCCAGGCCCGGGAAGACATAGCAACGTCTTGTGGTGAGCCACCTCTGTCATCATTATCTCCCCACCGGCTGATAGAGAGTCTGTAGATGTGAGGATGTGGCAGTATGTGACTACCCAGTGCACATTGTGTGGTACCCCTCTGGCACTCAAAGGGTTAAAGAGCATGGTAATATTAATTAATAAAGGGAGCAATTGTCACTCCCAGGCTAGGATGGTGTCATGGGGGGTCATGATACCCCTCTTGAGGTCTGAAGTACTTTTGTAATAAAAATTACATATATAATTTAGTAAAAGAAAATCATTGTTACACAGAAATTAAATATTTAATTACATTTTCACACAAATGACATATATAATAAAAACAAACACCTTTTTTATACATATACAGGTTGCCTATTAACCCTATGAGTACCGGAGGGGTAGCAAACACATTACAATACCTCTCTGGTACTCATAGGGTTAATCTTGCAATACAAAATACGAGGGCATGTCGAGTATAATAGGAGAAGAGAAATGTGTGATAAAAATGGTGAAATAAAGTCATGGGAGCGCTGTAGTCAACTTTTCAAGGGGGAGGGGGGGTTAAAATGTCGGATGTACAATATTTGTCAGATTAATATGGTGAAAAAAAGCACTGTATGCTGGAGTTGGAAGGGGAAGGGTTAATTGTCGACTATGAACAATATTTGTCGGATTAATGTGGTGGAAGAAAGCACTGTACGTCAACTTTTAAAAGGGGGGGTTAATATGTCGGGGGGGCACTTTGTCAGATTTTGTTATGTGGAGAACACATCTAACACTGAACTTGATCTTTCTGCCGTCAGGTGTACGCCTATTTCCCTGGACATTTTGCGCGTTTGTAGGCGGTAGTCGGAAAAAAGCAGACAGCGCCAGTTTTGTTACTACTCTGAAAATTGCTGTCTACGCCAGTTTTGTTTTACTGCGGTTCTGCAATAGAATACCAGCGTAACACGTGTTTGCAATATTCGCGCTACTAGTTTTTCTTGTAACGCCGGTTATTGTCTCAGCCCTGGGTGGGGAAGTCTAGGGAAAGAAGTTGCTGATTTTTTTTTCAGTTATAATTCAGACTGTGTCAGTGATAAACCAGGGTGGACAACTTGATGGAGGATGCAATTTGTCAAGGTCCCAGCAAAACTTCCAGCACCACCATCGCTAGTAGAAAGAATCATATAACAAGAACACTGAAGACAACAAGTCTCATTCAAGTGTTGATGATGCTGGTAATAGCATAATAGAGGAAGGTGTAGCAGCTGGACCGCCTGCTGCATCAGATAGTGAGACAATCAAGCACCAAAATATCTGTCCTCAAAGTAGTAGGGGACTTTGTTACAGTAAAAGTAAAAAGAAATTGTTTGAGACCTCTAAAAGCTTAGAGGAATATAAGGGTAGTGGACAAGAACTGTCAGGTGATGCTGATGCTGCTGAGGATGACCTAATGATGACTGATGATGATGCAGATCTAGAATAAACCCCTCCAGCATCCTTCTCGTGTTCAAATACAGATAAAATTGAGAGTGAGGATGATGACAGGGCTATAAGGTTAGCAGAAAGTCGAAGGCTGAATATTCCACCACTGAAAAGGAGCACTGTGTCTGTCTATAATCTGTTTGAGAAAGCCATTGGAAAGTCTGACCCTGGACATGCACAGATGTCAAAAAGCACAAAGTCACCCTATCAGTCATCATCAGCATCATCGCCTCTTCAAAGTCCAAGTCCCACTCAGCCACACACACCTGTTTTGAGTACCCAGCAGCAGCAGTAAAAACAACAGCAACACAGGTTATTAACATCTACAATGTTAGCTATGACTAGTGCCTTTGCTGCTGCAAGTGCTGCACCTTTGATACCTAGCAGTAGTGGCAGTAGAATTGACTCAACATCTAGCCCCAGTAGTAGTAGCCCCTCAGTCCATGAAGTCCACAGTATGGAGATACTTCAGTCAGGATCCTCAAGCTAAGTATGTTGCTATCTGTTGTCTGTGCAAAAAGCACTTGAGTAGGGGTAAAGCAGGCTCACACCTAGACACCTCCTCTATGAGATCCCACCTGAAGCACAACCACAGGTCTGACTGGGAGACACACTATCAGCAGGCCAAAGGTGCACAACTAGCAGCAGCAGCAGACACACATTAAAAAGTTCCCAGGGCTCTAGGGCAGAAAAAAGAAGTAGTGAAGTTATTTAGGTGTCAGAGTGTGCTACTGCCAGTGCCAACAGTTAGTTCAGTCCAAATAACACCTATTTCTCCTGCTGCAGAGGAGTATGATGACTCTGGCTTTGCTGTAGGAGATGGCAAGAGTCATAGACTGCCCACACATGCTTCCTCTACCTCCACCACCTCCTCATGTTGTTAAAGCAATAAAGTTTCAGGGTTCTTCTACCATGTCCTGCCAACCCACAATGACTTTCTGGGAAGGAGGTTAAAACTTCACAAAAACAATCCCAAAGTACGCGTGTGGAATGGCAAGATTGCCAAGATGTTGGCAATGGGCATGGTGCTGTATTGTTTTGTAGAAAAACGAGGTTTCAGAGAACTGATGTCACATGTAGCTCCACGCTGGAATATCCCAAGCCCCAGTTACTTTTCCAGGAAGGCTGTGCCTGAATTGTATAATCAGGTGGTTAGTGTGGTGGGCAAAGGGCTGAAAAGTGTGTATGGTAAGAAAATCCACCTAATAACAGATATGTGGACAAGTGGGCAGAGAATAGACTATATGACTGTGACTACTCAAAGAGTTTCCCTCCCTGCACCAACAGTGGACAACACTAGCTTACCGCATCAGGTGACACCCAGTAATCATGCTTCTGGTTCTGGCAGTGTGATTAAAAGGTGGCAGCAGGATAGCCCAAACCATCGTCATGCCACCTTGTGCGTGCAGAGTTTTGAGAGACAGTCCCACAAAGCTGTAGATGTTCTGAGTAAGCTAGAGCAGATGATTGCAGAACATTGTATCATCTGCCTTGTTGAAATATTAACCCCTTGTGTGCCTGATGCATCTGGAGCTATATTTGTTTGGGTATGAACATTGTATCATCTGCCTTGTTGAAATATTAACCCCTTGTGTGCCTGGTGCATCTGGAGCTATATTTGTCTGGGTATGAACAGATATTAACATCTTGTGTATCTAATTTATCAACCCTGTTAGCTCATAGACTGTGTGACTGCATTCCCTTGGAGAGTGAATTTCCCTCTCACACCTTCCATTTCCCTCAGCCTTTTGCTCCATCCTTTGATATGTTGATAGTTTGATTGCTAATCACTAGTTTGTGGCCTATATATCTGGACACACTGTGGGGGAAAGCATTTGCAGGGGGCAGAGCATTTGCGTCCCTCTTCCTAAGTGCCCATCTTCTAAAGTGTCTCCAAGAGTTTAACAACTGAGTTCAACAACGAGGACAACACACAAGGCACCAGAAGTCCTGCATTACCTGTAAAGAGCACCTGTAAGAAGATAATCAGCAAAGACATTTCTTCTCTGGCATCAGATTTGGACTTGCAATGTTTACATCGTCTGTTAATTTTTGATGTTATATGTTCAGTGCTCCCCAGGATTCTTGTCAGCCTCAGCTCTCAACCTGACTTTACAAACTACATCCACATCTCCCCCTCTCTCCTCCCCATCACACCTGTCTGTCTTACACACTTCTCCAGATTTTAACCCCTTCTGTCTCTGCAGTCCCTATTCCTAAGCACCAATACAAATCCCACTCCCACATCTCTGCCCTTTGTCTTATCCTTCTGCTTGCTGCAGGGGATATTGCTCCCAATCCCGGCCCAATCCCCATACCCACCTGCTATCAGCCACGGCCCACCATTCCCTCCCACCGCAACTTGGAGGGTTCTAACCTCTCAAATCTCATAAACATTCCCCTTTGTTCACCTTCCTTTCTCCCCTTCTCCTGTGCTCTGTTGAACACCCGCTCCATAGCTAATAAGACAACCCCCATTCATGATTGTTTCTGTGAGCAATCACTGCAGTTGTTTGCCTTCACAGAAACTTGGTTATCTGCACAGGACACAGCTGTGGAGGCTGCACTCTCTCATGGAGGGTTCTGCTTCTCACACACCCCTCGATCCACTGGTCGAGGTGGGGGGGTAGGCCTCCTTCTCTCCTCCCGCTGCCGCTTCCAGACCCTCTCAATCTCACCATGTGTGCACTTTTCTTCATTTGAAGTACACGCAATCCAGCTCTATTACCCTCTGTCTATGCGCGTAGCTGTAATATACAGGCCACCTACTAACTCCTCTTATCCTTCAAACTTTCTCTCAGATTTTGAATCCTATCTCTCCTTCTTTCTCTCCACTGACAATCCTGTCCTTATTCTGGGTGATTTTAACTGTCATATTGACAACCCCTCTGTCCCCTGGGCTTCCCGTCTTCTAGACCTAACCGCTTCCCTTGATCTCCAGCAGCGGACCGACAGTGCCACTCACAAAGCTGGTCACTGCCTCGATCTTGTCTTTACTAAGGGTCTGGACCTTTCCTCTCTCACAGTTTCCCCATTCCCTCTATCAGACCACCATCTTATATCCTTCTCTCTCTCTCACTCTGCCCCTTCCCCCATCCCTCCCCCCAACAGATTTATAAGGGACACCCGCTCACTTGATCTTTGCTAGCCATCTCTGACACAGACATTCTTGTTAACTCCTACAACTCCATTCTATCCTCTGCTATTGATTCCTTTGCCCCACTGAAACCACAACGGAGTCGTCAAGTCAATCCCCGACCCTGGCTCAACTCCCACACCCGCTTCCTACGCTCCTGCACTCGTTCTGCTGAACGCCTTTGGAGGAAATCTTGCTCACATGCAGATTTCATCCACTTTAAATTTATGCTGTCCTGCCTGCATTCTGCTTTATCAAAAGCTAGACAAGAATACTACACCATACTAATCCACAACAATAAATCAAACCCATGCCGTCTCTTTGCAGTCTTTGACTCCTTGCTCCATCCTTCCACTGCTTCCTCTCACCCCATACATTCACCTCAAGCTTTTGCAGATCACTTCAAGCACAAGGTGGAATCTATTCAAAAACAGATTCCTACTATTCAATCTGCCTCCGAACTCTCTCTCCCCAAACCCCCCTCATCATACTTTGATAGTTTTACCCCAATAACAGAGGAAGAAGTTTCTCAACTTCTCCTATCTACCCACCTCACTACCTGCTCCTTGGACCCTCTGCCCTCCCACTTACTCAAACCACTTGCACCAGTCCTTACACCTATATTAACACACATCTTCAACACTTCTCTCTCCACAGGCACCTTCCCTTCTTCCTTCAAACAAGCACAAATTAAACCCCTGCTCAAAAAGACTAACCTTGACCCCTCCTGTCTCTCTAACTATCGACCTGTCTCCCTTCTGCCTCTTACCTCAAAACTCCTAGAACGCCTGGTCTTCTCCCAAATAACCAAATTCCTCAACTCTAACTGTCTTTTGGATCCGATGCAGTCTGGTTTCCGGTGCGGTCATTCAACTGAGACCTCTCTCTGCAGGGTGGCTAATGATCTCCAGACTGCAAAAGCCAAAGGACAGTTTTCAATACTTAAACTACTCGATCTATCCTCTGCCTTTGACACAGTTAACCATTCTCTGCTTGCTCAAATTCTCCACAGTCTTGGTTTCCGAAATGAAGCTGCTTCATGGCTCTCCTCCTATCTCTCACAACGTTCATTTTTTGTGTCCTCTAACAATAACACCTCCTCCACGGTTCCTCTGTCTGTGGGGGTGCCTCAAGGCTCCGTTCTGGGTACTCTGCTTTTCTCACTGTACACCCTTTCATTGGGTGAACTTATTAGTTCTTTTGGCTTTAAATACCATCTATATGCTGATGATACCCAAATTTACATCTCCACTCCTGATCTTTCACCCCAAATCCAGCTGCAAATTTAAGACTGCCTCTTGGCCATTTCTTCCTGGATGGCACAACGTCAGCTGAAGATTAACATGGCCAAAACCAAACTGCTAATCTTCCCACCAAGACCTTGCCTAACACCTAGCTTCACCATTACAGTTGATGGAATTGATATTGATCCGGTCAGCTCAGCACGCTGCCTTTGGGCCATATTTGATTCCTCTCTTTCCTTCTCCCCTCACATTAACTCTGTGGATAGATCATCTCGCTTCTTTCTCCGCAACATTGCTAAAATCCGCCCGTTCCTCTCCCAACAAACTACTAAAACTCTTATACGTGCCCTCATTCTGTCCCGCTTAGACTATTGCAATATCCTACTAACTGGCCTCCCTGCTACTCATCTTTCACCTATGCAATCTGTTTTAAACTCAGCTGCACGAATCACCACACTCTCCCCAAAAACTGAACCTGTCCACATAATTCTCAGACATCTGTCATGGCTCCCAATTCAGCAGCGCATCAATTACAAAGTCCTTCTTCTCACCTTTAACGCTCTCCACACTACTACCCCTCCTTACATCTCTTCCCTCATCTCCTATTATGTTCCTGGCCGCTTCCTTCGCTCAGCACACAATGCACTTCTTGTTGCACCATCCACACCCTCTGCCCTCTCCCGTCTCAAACCTTTCTCGCTTTCTGCTCCATACCTATGGAACTCCATACCCCTCTCCTTACGTCTAGAGAAATCCCCCTCTGTCTTTAAGTCTATCCTGAAGTCTTATCTTCTGGAGCACTAGGACCATGCACTGCCTTTGGCCAAACTCAGCACTTGTAATCTCAGCACTTAACACCCTCTTACCCCATTGTATGTCTCCCTTTATCCATTTAGACTGTAAGCTCCTTGGGGCAGGGACCTCTCTCCCATTGTTTCTATGAATGTCGCACTTATTTCATCCCTCTTATTTATTGTAACATATGTCTATTGTAAGGCGCTGCTTACACTGTGTGGCGCCATATAAATAAAGATACATACATATACATAGATGATAGAGGAATGACTTGTACACCGCTCCTAAAAAGCTGGTTTTGTCTCTGCTGATTACGGCTCGAACATAATCGTTACTTTGAGAATAGGAGGTATGGTGCATGTGCCCTGCTTTGCCCATATGCTAAATTTAGCTGTGACCAGATTTCTGGCCCATTTTAGATACATCTACAGTGCACGCAACACTATATATTCCATACAAGAGCGTAACAACCTGCCCCATCACCAGCTGAAAATGGAGGTCTCTACCAGGAGGAATTCCACCATGTACATGCTAGAGAGTTTGTGCGAGCAGTATAAGACCATTAGTGAGTACACCATGCAAAACCGTAAGGCTTTGTAGGGAGCCTCTTTGTCACCTGGCCAATGGCAACTAATGTGCGATGTGTGTGATCTGCTGATTCCCTTTGAGGAGGCAACCATGCTGGTGAGTTGCATTGGGGCAGAAATTAGTGAAATTCTACTACTGATATTTTTATGGCAGAAAACAATGAGGAGCATGGCTGAGGATTCTTACCAGAAAGACAACCCAGACATGAACCAGCTGGTAAAGGACATGTTATGTGCTTTGAACAAGATCCTCAAATAGTGTACATTAAAAGCAACAAGGAACACTTTCTTGACACTTTGTTGGACCCCCACTTCAAACACAACATTTCCTAATTTCTGCCAAAGGGCCATAAGCAGTTTGTCACAACAAGGAGTCATGACAATCAGCAGCAACTCTCTGATGAATCAGATTCTGTAAAGGAATATTGAGATGTGCTTATTGATGGAGTGGAGGGTTGAATTGTGCACGATGAGAGGGAGAAAAAACATCTAGACAGAATAGTGAAAAGAAAGACAGCAAAGAATTTCAACCAGCAGAAGCAGCTACATCATCAACCAGAATATCCCATTCAGAACACAGTGCAATTCACTGGTGTCAGCAGGGGTGGCAAAACTCCAACATTGGTAGTGGTGGGGGTGGTGATGGCACATCTCTTTGGGACTTGCTCCCTGACTATAGGTTGGTAACTGACACACAGGAACACTGTGTAGCTCCTAGAAATGTTCCCACTGCATGTGATATGGTTTCTCCATACTTGCAGGATAGCTACGTTCTAGGCAGAAACAATGATCCCACGGACTACTGGCAAACAAAGGAGGAGTGTGTGGCCAGCATTGACACGTACTGCAGTGGAAACCCTCTGCAAGTGTTGAGTCTGAGAGGGTTTTCAGTGCAGCTGGTTACATTGTCAATGACTGTAGGACATGGCTATCAAGCAGCAATGCTGGGAGACTAACATTCTTAAAGGGATAGTAATGTTTCATAATAAAAGCAGCTCTAATTAATCATCATAGTATTTGGACTTTGCAGATTGTTATTTCAATTCTGTCAGAGTTGTAGTTCAAGAGTAATTCAATGACAAAGTGTCCCCTTCCTGCCCCTTTTACTGATGTAACACTGCTCAGCCAGAGCAGAAGGGAGGTGCCCTCGTAGATTTCAGAGAGGGACAATCTTCAGTTAAGATAAGGGAAAAACCTGAAAATCTTGTCAAGGGGGGCAGGGATTTCATTGTTTTCATAGGAAAAAGAGTGTCCCCTGCTGTTATCTGTCTGGTCTATGGACTGGATTCCACATCTGAGAAGAGATGGCTTACATTAGGTAAAAGGGGCGGGATGGGGAAACTTTGCTTGTGAATATCTCTTAAACCATAAAGGTTTGAGAGATAAGACTCTCGTCTTATCGTTCTTCAAGTTTTTTTAATGCCTACAAAATAAAATAAAGTTAAAACAAGGTATTACTATCCCTTTAAAAGTGAACCAACATCTCATACCATATGAGCATCATGTAGCAGAAACCACACATGTCATAGAAAGTCAGGACAAATATATTAACAGCAGTACAGATGAGGAGGTGGAGGAGGGATGTGAAGAAGGGTTGCCACCATCTACCCCACTTAGGACCACTGCTATGACCAAAAAGTAATGTGTGTCAATAATCTGAGAAGGAGGATACCAATTTGCTGCAAAAATGACAATGGTAAAAACTATATATATACACAAATCACACCATGTCATGCAGCACCCCACCACCACTACAATACACATCTGTCACATTGTAGGATGTATCTTTTTTTATCTCTTGACATCCACATGAATAAGTGTCAGTGTTACTTAAGAAGGAAGTTAATGTTGTGGCTAAGGACAAATGCAGTCTGCGTGTTAACACATTTTCAAGGCATATGTTGCTGTAGGACTCATAACTAGGGGTGGACGACATCTCTTGTAATGTTCCTGTGAGAAATTCCACAAAAACCTCGTTGTTGTCTGCTTTTTTGCAGGAAAATCTGCTTTAAAACTAGCAATTAAAATGTTCGCATTTTTCGCCCATTGGCCAACATTTTTCGCCATTTTTTCAATGGCTAGAAAGTTCTTACCTTTTTGCTATAAAAACATGAATTATTTGCAGAAATCAAACACAACAGAAGCAGCTACAGAGCGAGTAGATGTGCTGTGCTGTTCTGCTGTGAGCTTGAAGCAAAATTGAGGAGGAGATGCTCACAGTGAATGCTATCACTATGAGCAGGTTTCAAAATAATAAACGGAGGAGCTAGAAGGACCCTTATGTGTCCACTGAGTCTGAGGAGGAGGAAGTGAGCACTACAGAACCAATGCTGTCCAGTCCCCTAAATCACCCCAAGGAATTTTGCGAAATTTAATGGGAAGGAGAAAAGGGAATGGGAAGGGAGAAAAGGGTAATACTAGTGAGAGCAGGACAGGTCAGCTGCCTGTATCTGCTGCTAGACGTGCTGCCTCTGCTGCCACCATTGCTGCCCCTGCTGCCACTAGGGCTGTGCCTGCTGTCAGACATGCTGCCCCTGTTGCAACCTGCGCTGTATCTGCTGCCAGTGCTGAACCTGCTGCCACCAGTGCTGTGCCAGCTGCCAGTGTTGAACCTGCTGCCACCAGTGCTGAAGTTGCTACTGTGTCTTGTAATACTCAGGAGGGGGGAGGAGAAGATGGTGCCAAGTGTGACATCAGGAGACCCTAAGTCACACTTGCCATCCCCAAGAAGTCTAGTACTACTGCTACTAAGAAGGTCCAGCAGCTTGTTAGTATTAGGAGTGAAGGAGGGGTAATCCTCATATTACTAGTGACTGTGAGGAGGAAGACTCTGGGGCTGAACTTGATGTACTTGGTGTTAATAGTAACAGTAATGGTGAAGCAGCCGGTGGGATAAATGTTAGGGGTGTGGTAGGGGAAGCATTTGTGAGAGTCCAGACTAGCGGTCAAGTGAGCCCACACCATTCCTCTGCCTCTGGGAGTCCTCCCATTCCCATCACTGGAACATGATTCTGAAGAAGCCAGAACTGGTGATGGAGAGAGCAGGCTGAGAATTATTTCAATTATGTTGGGATAATAGGCATGATTGGGCGCCCTCCTGTTTGTGCTTTTTTCTATGTTCTTACTTCTTTCGAGTTGTGAGGAGGAGCAGCCCATACGTAGAAAAAGAACTCCTTTGTGAAAGTTCCACTGCGTGGGGTCCAGTGCAAAAACAAGATCCCCTGAGTGCAACTGACCACGTATTTTGTTAGTATTCTACATATAAAGGTGAAGGGTGGTGAATTCATCTATCAACAATATTACACCAGAAGTGCCTTCTTTTCTTCTTGTTGTTAAAGGTAAAGTGCCTTGTTTTTAGTCATGGTGGTCTCTCAATGGTGCTGCAACTCACCACACTGACGAGGCCCACATAGGCCGAAACATACGTCTTTGGTTTTGCTGTTTCTCTAGTGCTATATGAAAGTGCTATACACACACACAATCAGACACAATACGCTGTTCACCAAACACTATAAGCAATACACCAAACCCTGGATGCAAATCGATATATAATGCACGTCAGAAGCAATACCACACCAAACATTATTAGCCATACACCAAACACTATTAGCAATACACCAAACACTTTTAGCAATACACCAAACAATATTAGCCATACACCAAACACTATTAGCAATACACCAAACATTGTTAGCGATACACCAAACACTATTAGCAATACACCAAACACTATTAGCAGTACACCAAACATTATTAGCAATACACCAAACATTGTTAGCAATACACCAAACACTATTAGCAATACACCAAACACTATTAGCAATACACCAAACACTATTAGAAATACACCAAACACTATTAGCAATACACTAAACACTATTAGAAATACACCAAACACTATTAGCAGTACACCAAACACTATTAGCAATACACCAAACACTATACTCTCTAAGCCAAACGCTATAACAAAACACTATATGCAAGAAGCTGTAGCTGAAAGCTATATGCAATAGGAAAAACGCTATACTCAGTAGGCAAAATGCAATATGGTATACGCTATAGCAATACTTACAATGGTATACACAAAACGCAATCCTCACAATACTATTACACAATATTCTATACACAGTTCACTATATGCAAAACACTATAAGCAATACACACAAAACAGACAACTCACACAGTCTCACTCACACACGTTCACACAAGCTGTCACTCAAACATGCACACTTGCTCTCACACGAGCACACACACACACACACACACACACACACACACATACAAACACACACACACCCTGATGTAGAGTTGTGTAACGCAGTGCTTTGCAATGTGTTGCACACCTTTTTGGAGCTGAAAGGGCTAAGCACTGATATCTCAACAAGCCAGTCATTAAAGTAGTCATTATTAACCACACAAGTAACGCTGTGCCACTATTGCTAGTCATCTATATAGAGGAAATAATTATAATGTTTATAGTGGTATGTATCAAGAAATCACTGTTCCAGGTAAGCCATAAAAAGGTTTGCATATTGTGGTGCCATCTTTGAACCCATGGCACATTAACTTGGTCATAGTTTCCAGGCTGTATTTGTGGCTTAGGTCCTGTGATGACAGGAATTGAAAGCAAGCTTTGATTCCATCCAGGTGTGGAATGTTACTATAGAGTGGTTCCATCCAGATGTGGAATGTTACTATAGAGTGGTTCCATCCAGGTTTGGAATGTTACTATAGAGTGATTCCATCCAGGTGTGGAATGTTACTGTAGAGTGATTCCATCCAGGTGTGGAATGTTACTGTAGAGTGATTCCATCCAGGTGTGGAATGTTACTGTAGAGTGATTCCATCCAGGTGTGGAATGTTACTATAGAGTGGTTCCATCCAGGTGTGGAATGCGGCTATAGAGTGATTCCATCCAGATGTGGAATGTTACTGTAGAGTGATTCCATCCAGGTGTGGAATGTTACTGTAGAGTGATTCCATCCAGGTGTGGAATGTTTCTGTAGAGTGGTTCCATCCAGATGTGGAATGTTGCTATAGAGTGGTTCCATCCAGGTGTGGAATGTTACTATAGAGTGGTTCCACACCCATTGTAGCCAGAATTGTCTCTATAGGTAAATCTTTGATTTGGTTGAGCTTGGTAAGGAAGTCTGTGGTGTCTTATATGAAGCTATTGACAAGGGGTTGTAAGCTGTTTACAACCAGACCCAACATATGCACAGTCAGAATGTCCATACCTGTTACTATTGGTCTTTCTTGATTTTTGGAAGCATGTATAAAGTCCCAATGGCAGGGATGGTTGGTATAAGCTTTCTCCGTTCTGGTTGGGACTCTTTTGGGAATGTCTTAATGAGATTTTGGCGTGGCCTTGTGTCATCTTTTTGCCCGCTGTTGTTCCACTCTCCTTGAGTGCTTTCTCTCAGCCGACGCCACTGTGGACTGGCGTGAGGCACCGCCGGCTCAGTCTTCTCTCTTCCTGATGGATGATGTCGAGTGTGGGTGACGTAGCACACATCGCTTATAACCGCATTATATCCTCTAGCCCTTCCTTCAGATACCTAGTCTTGCCTGAGTATCCAATACTTTAGTACTAGACTGCATTCTTAGTGCCTATTATCTTGTGTATGACCCTGTTAGCCTGTGACTACTCTTTTGCCTAGTGATTCCAGTTATTATCAGATCTGTGTATGCCCCTGCTATGTCTGGCTGTGACAGTCACTGTTATTATTTCAGTCATGGCACTATTCCTTGCTTTATCTCTTGTTATTTCCCTCACAGGAGAGTTCCAGCTTCCGCCGTGGCCTACGCTCTCCATCTACAGGTTGAGGGGTCAGGCAGTGTATATGTGTAGGTCTACCCGTGGGCAGCAGAGCAAGGATGATGGTGGGGCAGTCAGATAGTGAATATGGGGCACCTGTGACTACCAATGTGCACTGTATATCCCCCACATATACTGTTTGATTCCCAGCCTGAATCCAGTGCACACTAGTAGTCTGTGTCTACCAGTATGCAGCTGAACCAGGCTGGGGGGTCAGACTGGGGGAATGGGCCTTCCAGTGGTCTGTGGAACAAGGCTGGTGGGGTTAGGGTACATGGGGGGGATTGAAGGCATTTTCTGTGCATTGGACACCCCCTGTTTCACACACAGATTTTTTTTTAATTATTATTTTTCATTCATACCTCGTTGGGGGAATCAGGACCCCTCCTGAGGTCCCCTAACAAGGTATGAATAATAAATAATAATAAAAAAACCCTGTTTGTGTGTGTGTCTGTATGTGTGTGTGTGTGTATTTATGTGTATGTGTGTATGTGTGTGTATCTGTGTATGTGTATGTATATGTGTGCGTATGTGTGTATGTGTATGTGTGTGTTTGTTTGTGTGTGTGTGTGTGTATGTGTGTGTATGTGTGTGTGTATGTATGTGTGTGTGTGTGTGTGTGTGTGCATAAATTGGGGTTTCCAGTATTTTATTTAGACCTTGTTTAGATCTTGTTGGGCACATCAGGCACAAGTGTTTTTTTGGGGGGGTCCAATACTTTTTTATTTGGACCTCGTTGGGATTATCAGGACCCCTCCTGATGCCCCCCCTCCAATGACATCTGAATAAAATAATAATTAAAAAAAATCCTTTGTCTGCACACAGGGGTGTTCAATGCATTGCAAAGAAATGTTTTGGACCCCCCAGTGGCACACAAAGGGTTAATTTTTTATGTTTATTTTTTTTATTCATATCTTTTTTGGGGGACCCATTCTGATAATTCACTCAGCAAGGTTTGAATAAAAAATGCTTTTTATTTACTCAGAAAAGGGTTGATTGAAATATAATAAGAACATGGTGTAAATGCAGCCATTCCCATCACACACACATATGCATTAGTGTATTCATGTCTCCAGCCCCACAGTCTGAATCTGTGTGTGGGAATGAGATAGAGGAGCGAGCGCCACATGTGACCCAGACAGTGATGGACTGGTGAATGGTGAATACAGAACTAGATCTGAACATTCCGTTCACATTCAGCGTCACCTGATGAACACAATGTTTATTCACTAAAGATATGATCAGCAGATCTAGAGCAAACCAACTGTACTACAGGGGAGACACAGGCACCCCCAAAACTCCCATTGGTTTAACTGGGGATTTTACTTTTGGATGCTGGAGGTCTCCAATGCATTGAAAATCTATAACGTGGAGACCTCACTAGCATTCAAGGGGTTAAAAGCCCTATTTAAGTTAATGGTTTATTTGGCACCATTGATGTAGTTGGTTTGCTACAGATTTGCTCCTCCAATCCTTTGTGAACATGGCCGTATGTCAGATGTATTTACATTGTGTGATTTTCAGTCTCTTACTGTATAACAAGATCCCACTAAGAACTCCTGTTACTTCTGAATGTGTTGGATCAATTAAAGGGATAGTAAATTCTGAATTCAACAATACCAGCGGCATCTCTCAACCCTTTATGGTTTGTGAGATATCCACATTCAAAGTTCCCTCTCCTCTCTCCCCTGACGTCAGCGTTATAGCTGACAGCAGGGGAATCCGGTCTGTGAGCAAGTGGCGGCTCTGCAGCAGTGCTGAGATCAAGTTATAGAAACAAAAATCATTCACTGAAATGGTCTTCTACATGCGATTGGTTTGCTCTTGGTTTGTTCGCACACGTAGAAGACCATTTCAGTGAAGGATTTCTGTTTCTATAATGTGATCTCAGCTCTGCTGCAGAGCCACCGCCAGTTCCAGGACCGGATTCCCCTGCTGTCAGCTACAATGCTGACGTCAGGGGAGAGAACTTTGAATGTGGATATCTCACAAACCATAAAGGTTTGAGAGATGCCGCTGGTATCGTTGAATTCAGAATTTTAAGAGCTACAACATGGGGGATAGTAATAATGAAGTATTACTATCCCTTTAAGGGGTCCAAATCCTCATTTTACTTTATGTGGGAATTATTTGTATACTATGGTATTGGTTTGCCCCAGAATTGCTCCAAGTTTACCTTTGTTCATATGTCACAGTGAGGCAGATGGACAATACAAATCCTGTGCTAAATCAGATTCTGGAATCATTGTCCTGCACCTGTCTAAATCTAATTTACTGAGTTACATTCACTATAAATCCTCCTGTTACTGCTGCTTGTGCCAAGAGGAGGTCAAAGGGCAGACTGTGGGCAATTTGGAGTGGTCCTTTCTTCTACATGTTGCTTAGACCAATTTGCTAGACAAGGAGTAGAGGACATGGTGTCATCCTGCACATGCTATGTGGATGGTGTAAAGGACTTGCTGGGATTTAAGTACAGCACTAGTGGAGTGTGCCCACCAATACACACTACAAAGATCATACCCTATAGTGCATGCCCATCAATGTAGTGGGAACTATCTCCATGCAGTTGCACTGACACACATACTCCCATGTGTCTCTGAGCTAATTCTTGTTTCTTCCCTTGATTGATAGAAATGTTACCAACACACTGAACTGGAGACATTTCTACCATTCTTTTTTATATAAAATATACCTTATTTTTGTATCTGCTTATTTTTGTGCTATGTGATGCAATGCCTTAGACTCTTCTGCAGTATTCAATTAATTAAAAACCTAATTGAAATTGAAAAGGAATGTCCCATTATGGTGCAGCTGGTTTGCCTCAGAAATGATCCCTTCCTACTCAGTACATCAGACTCAGTGTCACTAATATCTCTTATTAGCAGTAAGGAATTAATCCAGGAACCTACTGTACCTTGTATAAAAGAGTCTGAGATAAAGGGAGTATAACGTGGAAGTGATATACAAGTTTGTTCTTCTGATGGGTCCATCATGAATATCCATAAACAGAACTTCTCCATTGGCTCAGAACAATCCGGTACAATGATGATAATGCAGATGGATAAGAATGATCACTAAGAACTGTAGTAATAGATAATATCACTTCATAGTAATGGAGGAATCATTTCACATAAAATCTCATAGTCTCTGAATGTCTTGTTGATGACAGCAAGCAATGGAATTCACCAAGAACACAATATAGATGTTGCACTATTAAGGTAGTATCACTGACATCAGTGAGTTTACAATAAATGGCATTTGCAGCTCATTTCTTTGACAAGATTTTTTACAGAACTGATTTCAAAGTTATGAGAATAACTAAAAAAATATTTTCAGTAGTCTTCAATGAAGAACCCAGTGTCCTTCAAAAATGACAGGACACAGTTGTGCAGGAGTCGGTTACATGAAGGGGTACACGGCTCTCCTGCCTCCTTGGTGTGTACAAGGCTAATGCTTCCAAAGGAGTTTTTATACCTTCTGCATGAAGGCAACTGGCATTACATCATCTCTACATCATCCAATATGTTTCTATAAAAGCAGTTTCTAATTCAATGTTATTCCAACATAAAGGCAGCAATTATAAAATTACTAGTCTGATAAAACAAGGCGTCCAGGAGTTTAGTCTCCAGGGTGTCACACACTAAGTGTGGATAAAGTTTTGATAAAGAGAAACTTAACTCTTCAATGAGAAACTTTTCAGTTCATCTCTTAACCTATGTGATTTTTACTCTAAGATTTTTCAAGTTGGACGGATCAAAGGGCCTTATTCATCAAACCATCTGCACCATCAGGAGTAGGGATGGGTGAAAGTTGTCGCCGTGTTATTGCAAGAAATTTAGCGAAAACCACGTGTTTTTTTTTTTTTTTAAGTTTATTGAAAGAAGTGCAATCATTACACTGTAAGAAACAAGAAGAGAAGACACTTTACAGAGTAGAAAGTATCACGAGTTACAATGATGAATCGAACTATCTGTTGTAAGAAAGTAAACACTTCTCAGAGATGTCTGTTGTTAAGTTTATAGTACAACTTCAATTTGTAATACAGTTCAAGGCAGAGAAGCGTTAGACTAGGGTGCAAGTCAGGGGTGAAGAGTGTACCAACAAAACAAAACAAAAGCACCAGCCATTAATAGCATATTAAAGTTATAAAACATAATCCCAGAGAGACAGGGTCATGGAGAAAGCCTAGCACTACAGGTGGCTATCTCCGGAGATGTTCTAGGGTCGGTGAGAAGGGATAGAGTGTTTGAGAGATGGAGGAAGTAAATAGGAGAGAAGGTGAAGCGAACTAAGGGGGTATTAGCAGAGAAGAAGAGGGGAAAGACTAGGGTAATGGGGAGGAGGGGCAGAGCAGACCAAGCAACCATCTGTTGATAGGACAGGCTACTAATGAGGGCAAACAACTCCTGCGATAAGTAGTTGGCTAAGAACGTGGTGCTAGTGGTAGGGTAGCAGGTGTGAAGACTGTGGTGAGCCCAGAGCACAAGTACATAATGAGATAATAAATCTAATCATCCCTCCTCCAGTTATACCTCTCCCAGTGAGACCAGGTCTCCCTGTAGGATTGAAAACTATGAACACTGTAGGTGTGTAGTCTCTCCATGGTGTAACATTTATCAATCCGGGCAAGCCAGGATGCCAAAGGAGGACCCACATTTGACTTCCAGTGGGAAGCTACAGTCAGTCTAGCTAGTTCAGAACAGATCTTTATTATTTGGTGTGAATTTCACACCTAGGTAAGTGATGAACTCCAGAGGCCATCGGAAGTCGTAACGATCCTTGAGCTGCCGACAACTATTCTCTGTTAAATTAACATTCAGGATTTCAGACTTGGAAACGTTGATCCAGGAACCAGACAGAGAGGCATAAGTCGAGAGTAAGTCTAAAGCAGCAGGAAGGGAAGACTCTGGATTTGAGAGGGTCAGGAGTATATGGTCTGCGAACTCGGAAACTTTATGCTCTTCACCCACACCGGGAATCCCCATGATATCCTCACTGAGCCGGATCACATTTAGTAAGAGTTCAAGAGCTAGAACGTACAGTAGCGGGAATAGGGGACACCCCTGGCGAGTCCCATTCGAGATGGCAAAGGCATCCGAAAGGGTTCTGTTTATGATAACTCGAGCTGTGGTAACCGAATACATAGCTTTAATATGATTAAACATTGTTGGACCAAGTCCAAGGGAGTGAAGAACTCCGAAAAGGAAGCTCCAATGAACTCGATCAAAGGCCTTTTCTGAGTGGACCAGGATGGTGGAGAGGGGGAGTCGTGATGCCATATACAAGAGGGAGATTAGTTTGGTGGTGTTGCCTCTAGCCTGACGACTCCTGACAAAACCCACCTTATCCTTATGTATCAGGGATGGGAAAAGTGGACCCAGAAGCAGCGCTAAGACCTTACCATAAAGCTTCAAATCTACATTTAAAAGCAAAATGGGCCTACAACTGCTACAATGATTGGGGTCCTTACCCGCCTTGTGGATGACCGTAATGTGGCCTTCCAGTGTTGAAGGATCTTGCTATCCAAGGTAGCAAAGAGGGCTTGAATGCAGAGTAATAGGAGACAGGGAAGTCATCCGGAACAGGGCATTTGTATTTGGGAATAGTGCGAAGGGCCAATTCCATCTCGTCTGTGGTGAAGTCAGCCTCCAAAGCGGTCAGGATAGGGGCCAGCAAAGACGGCAACTTATATTTAGTTAGGAAGGAGGTGAGACGTTCTTCATAGCTGAGACCCATCATATCCAGTGACGAGTCATGTGTGTTATAAAGGTCTTTATAGGAGGCTCAGAAAGCGTTTGCGATATCAGGATATAATAATCGAGGGCGAAAATCTCTATCCAGTACACTACGCACATGTCTGGTCAACCACCGTTTACGAGTTAGGAGAGACAGTAATTTGCCGGATTTGTTGCCTTGCAGGTATGATCTATATTGGAACCACTGTAATATCTTAAAGGAGGCCACCTTCAAGTGGAAGGCAATATCTCCTCGTAGGGCTAAAATCTCCCTCCCAATACCAGCATCCAAGTGACGTTTGTGTCTGCTGTCCAACTGAGCAAGTCTGATCAACTTCTCATTCAGTTGTTTTGAGAGTTCCTTCTTACAACGAGAGTCTAACTGTATGAACTCTCCTCAGACCACCGCCTTGTGTGCCTCCCAAACCGTCGGCACCGGGACTCCGCAGGTAGAGTTGTTAGTAAAGTATTCTTTGATTGCTAAAGATATAAAGGACACAACATCCGCGTCATCAAGTAACTGATCATTCAGTTTCCAGGGGGCCCGACTACTACAGGCCTCAGGGAAATGTATTTCCACAAAAACAGGGCTACGATCCGACCATTTTATCAGTCCTATGGAGGCCTGTCGTACAAATTGAAGTGAGTACTGGTCGCAGAGGAACACATCAATGCAAGAGTATTTGGTATGTGAATATGAGAAAAAGTAAAATCTCTGTCAGTGGGCCTCTCCAGCCTCCACACGTCAAAGAGATGTCGACTAACCAGTATGTCATTGAATCTCTGCGTTGTCCGAACTTGGTGTGTCGAAGTAGGGGGATTGCAGTCAAGGGCACATGGGAAAGTTGAGGTCACCACCTAGGAGAAGGATCCCCTCATGAAATGCATCTATTCTATTTAGTATGGAAGAAAGGAAAGTCACTTGACCCTCGTTAGGAAAGTATACATTGAGTAGAGTGAAAACACATACAAAAAAGACAGACCTGCTCTCCTCTATATACTGTGAACATATGTGCCCGTATTTAACATATGTAATAAGTAGTGATGAGCGAGCACCCCAATGCTCGGGTGTTCGGGTGCTCTGACCGAGCACCCCCGGAGGCTCGAGTGCTCGGCCGAGCACCCGAGCCCCATTGAAGTCAATGGGAGGACTCGAGCATTACACCAGGCACCCCCTGCTCTGATGAGGGGAGGGTGCCTGGTCCATAGGAAAAGGGCAGAAAATGATGGAAACACCACAGAAATGGTTCAGGGACAGCATAGGGAGGATGTCTGGATGCATCTTGGACTCCAACATCGCTGCTGGGAACGATCTTTCGCCCGTAGTACGCCATTTTTACAGACTGACCGTAAAACACACAAAAAGGCAGATAAAAACGACTTTAGGCGAAAAATTGTTACCAAACAGTATTTGCTGTATATTTACTTGTATATCATCTGCAAATTCTCCCAAAAATTTCCTCGATTTTTCTGAACTGAGGCCATGATTAAGAGGGAAACGTGCGCAGAGGCAAATTCTCCCAAAAATTTCCTTGATTTTTCTGAACTGAGGCCATGATTAAGAGGGAAACGTGCGCAGAGGCAAATTCTCCCAAAAATTTCCTCGATTTTTCTGAACTGGGGCCATGATTAAGAGGGAAACGTGCGCTGAGCCGACCATCTAAAACATTATGGGTGAGGGTCTGCTGCGGAGCTGACCATCCTAAACATTATATGCGAAGGCCCGCTAGTGAGCTGACGCTATAAAACATTATATGAGAGGGCCCGCTAGAGAGCTGACCCAATAAAACATTATATGAGAAGGCCCGCTGGTGAGCTGACCTATACAAAAAGTTGTCAAACAGGGCCCGCTGGTGAGCTGGCCCTATATAAAAATTATATCACAGGGCCCGCTGGTGAGCTGGCCCTATATAAAAATTATATCACAGGGCATATGGAAGAGGAGGAGGAGGATGAGAAGATTAAGAGTCAACCATATACCCGTTTTTTGGGTGGAAGGGGTGAATGGGAATACAGAGTATTCCCATCATTGTAAATAACATATATAAAGTGAGTTTATGTTCCCCCAGGGCTTTCCTCCAGTGGAGTGGAGAAGTCAGGGGAAATCCAGGCCTTGTTCATTTTTATAAGTGTCAACCTATCAGCATTGTCGGTGGAAAGGCGGATACGCTTATCTGTTATGATGCCACCAGCAGCACTAAATACCCGCTCAGACAGAACGCTGGCGGCAGGGCAGGCCAGCACCTCCAAGGCGTAGAGTGCCAGTTCATACCACGTGTCCAGCTTGGACACCCAGCAGTTGTAAGGCACAGAGGGATCATTGAGGACGCTGACACGGTCTGCTACGTACTCCTTCACCATCTTCCAAAACTTTTCCCTCCTTGTGACACTAGGCTGCGCATCAGGGTGAGGGTGCTGGCGGGGTGTCATGAAGGTGTCACTTCCCCGTCCCTTTTTACCCGCCTTCTTCATATTACACGGAATATGTGCTGCAAATCTGCAACTGTGCAGAGTACACAGAATATGCTGCTAAACTGCGGCGAAGCACACTGAATGGAATATGTGACTTTGATATTTTAGTTTGAAGACTTAACAGTATTTCTTCCTATTCTGCAACTGTGCAGAGTACACAGAATATGCTGCTAAACTGCGGTGACGCACACTGAATGGAATATGTGACTTTGATATTTTAGTTTGAAGACTTAACAGTATTTCTTCCTATTCTGCAACTGTGCAGAGTACACAGAATATGCTGCTAAACTGCGGCGAAGCACACTGAATGGAATATGTGACTTTGTATCACGGTGCCCGTGATTTGCTGCAGTTACTTGTCTGTCACCAGTAGGGGGCTTCTATTGGCTGTCTGCAGATAGCCCGCCTCTTATTGACTATTTAAACCTGGATTGGGCACCCTTTGAGTGCCCTTTCGTGTTGTTTCTGACCTTCTTGCTATCACTATGCTAGTGATAGCTGGGCCTCTGTTCCAGTGTTCCTGAGTTCCTGATCTCATGTGTTCCTGAGTTCCTGATCTCTACTGTTCCAGTGTTTCCTGCATGCTGAAGTACTTCCAGTCCTGGTTCCGGCCTAGTCTCTGGTGTTGCAGTTCCTGCTGAACTTCTCTGCTGTTTTCTGACCTGACTGATCGTTGCTGGTTCCTGTCATCTCATCACCTGTCTTCAGTATCCTGGCGACCTTCTGCCTGGTCGCGTTGGTGACATTGCTACAATTCCGTGTTGGTCCCAGCGTGCGGACGCTGGTTTGCTCCCAAGCCTTGCGGCTATACAAACTCGCTTGTTACACCAGTGTGCGGTCACTGGTTTGCTCCAAAGCCTATCAGCTATACAAATCTGTGTTGGTCCCAGCGTGCGGACGCTGGTTTGCTCCTAAGCCTTGCGGCTATACAAACTCGCTTGTTACACCAGTGTGCGGTCACTGGTTTGCTCCAAAGCCTATCAGCTATACAATTCTGTGTTGGTCCCAGCGTGCGGACGCTGGTTTGCTCCTAAGCCTTGCGGCTATACAAACTCACTTGTTACACCAGTGTGCGGTCACTGGTTTGCTCCAAAGCCTATCAGCTATACAAATCTGTGTTGGTCCCAGCGTGCGGACGCTGGTTTGCTCCTAGCCTTGCGGCTATACAAACTCACTTGTTACACCAGTGTGCGGTCACTGGTTTGCTCCAAAGCCTTTCAGCTATACAAATCTGTGTTGGTCCCAGCGTGCGGACGCTGGTCTGCTCCTAAGCCTTGCGGCTATACAAACTCGCTTGTTACACCAGTGTGCGGTCACTGGTTTGCTCCAAAGCCTATCAGCTATACAAATCTGTGTTGGTCCCAGCGTGCGGACGCTGGTTTGCTCCAAAGCCTTGCTGCTTAACGATTCTGCTAATTTGCCAGTTCCATCTGACTGCTGCTATTATCTCTGGGCTGCCCTGCCCGGTATCGGTAAGGCCGGTAGAACCTTTGCCACATTCCATCTGAGGTTGCCTTACCCGGTATTGGCAGGGCCGGTAGAGCCTACATTGAGTATCTATTGAGGCTGCCTTGCCCGGTAATTTGGTAAGGCCGGTAAAACCGTTATGCTATTCCATCTGCAGGTTGCCTTACCCGGTATTGGCAAGGCCGGTAGAGCCTAAAGACTGTCCTGTCCGGTATATTGACAGGACCGGTAGAGTCTGCCTTCTGTCTGTGCTATATTCTGTATATATATATATATGTATGTTATTGCCATCCTAAGTTATCATTTATTATTTCAATAAAATTGATTTTTTTTACCTAAAACTTGTGTCTGAGAGTCATAATAAACCGTGACAGTACGAAAGGGCCATGACCTCAGACAGCAAGGGTGAAGGTAACGCACAGAATATCCATTGGAGGATGGATGTGCTCGAGCAACGTTTGGATCAGTTGGCAGTTGCAATTCAAACGATCCTTGAACGCACGGTACCTGCTGACCAATCTAGCTCTAGCCCGGTGGTCTCGCCAAGTCAGACACCGGAAAGTGATACCAGACCCCTAGGGGGTACTGTTAAAGGGTTAACGGCTTCTGCACCCTTGCCGCTAAGATATGATGGTGACCCTAGTCTCTGCAGAGGGTTCATCAATCAACTCGAAATCTTTATGGAATTGACGGCACACGCATTTCCCAATGATCGTAGTAAAGTGGGGTTCACGATATCACTGCTCACTGGCAGAGCATTGGCTTGGGCTAACCCCTTGTGGGAGAATGCTAAACCTTGTACTCAGAACTTTAGTGAATTTGTGCGTTCCTTTCGAAGAGTGTTTGAGCCTCCTGGTAGAACCACCTCTGCTGCCAAACGCCTTATGGAGATACAACAGGGCAGGCGTACAGTGGGCGACTATGCCATCGAATTCCGCACACTGGCAGCAGAGGTAGGTTGGAATAACGAGGCATTATTGGCAGCCTTCTCTCAAGGCCTGAATGACCACATTAAAGACGAAATCGCTGCTAAAGATCTACCTATTGATCTAGATGATTACATTGAGTATGTTATGATAATTGACTCCAGAATACGTGAGAGATCAATTGCCAGAGATCGTAAGTTACGGTCAAAAAATAATGAGCCTAGTAGCATGTTTTGCCCACCCATCCCTCCCTTGGCATTGAAGTCTAGTGAACCAGTACGGGAAACAAGTGAACCTATGGAAATAGGCTTCACTAGACTATCCAAGGCAGAGAGACTATATCGCAAAAAACAAGGGTTATGTTTATACTGCGGTAAAAAAGGGCACTTGCTAAATTCCTGTCCGGTACGTCCGGGAAACGCACACACCTAGGGTATCTTGGGGGACAGGCCCTAGGTGGTGTACAATCGTCCCCAGTGTCGGGCATAATGAAACCCACCATACAGGTGGTATTGTCTTGGGCACAACGCTCTGTGGAGGTTTTGGCCTTGGTTGACTCCGGTGCAGCAGGGTATTTTATGGATAATACCTTTGCTGAATTGCACGGAGTTCCACGCATTGAAAGAGAAAACCCCTTGACTATTGAAGCGATTGATGGTAGACCCTTATTTGAAACTATGCCATTGTCTATGACTATTGGGGCACTTCACAGAGAAGAGCAGCAGTTTCAACTGATTAATTCCCCGCACCATGCGGTGATATTGGGATTTCCGTGGTTACAGTTACATAACCCACAATTCGATTGGAAAAAGTGTGAAATTGCTGCTTGGTCCCAGTTTTGCATGGACAAGTGCGTCATCCAGCCTATTAAGGTCATGTGCACCTCCTCTGCTATGCCGGATGTGTACCAACAGTTTGGCGATGTTTTTAGCAAAGGAGAGGCTAGTATGCTACCCCAGCATAGACCTTATGATTGTTGCATTGAATTGCAGCCTGGTGCAGTACCTCCGAAAGGACGCACTTATCCATTATCTTGTGATGAAAATAAGGCTATGGAGGATTACATTTCTGATGCCCTTGCTAGAGGGATCATACGTAAATCTACCTCTCCAGCTGGGGCTGGGTTCTTTTTTGTAAAAAAGAAAAATGGCGAATTAAGACCATGCATTGACTACCGGGGCTTGAATAAACTAATGGCAAAAAACGCATACCCAATACCACTCATCACCGAGCTTTTTGACAGGCTTAAGGGCGCTTCGATATTTACCAAGTTGGACCTACGGGCCGCTTACAATCTGGTTCGCATTCGAGCAGGTGATGAGTGGAAAACTGCCTTTAATACTCGAGCTGGGCACTACGAGTATCTAGTAATGCCTTTTGGGCTGTGTAATGCACCCGCAGTTTTCCAGGAACTGATAAATGATGTTCTGAGAGATATGTTACAGACATGTGTTGTGGTGTACCTCGACGATATACTGATTTACTCCCAAAACATGGCACAGCACATCAAAGATGTATCCGCAGTATTGCTACGACTCCGTGAGAACAAATTATTTTGTAAAATGGAAAAATGTGAGTTTCATAGAACCAGTGTGCCATTCTTGGGGTTCATAATTGGCAATGATGGCATTGCCATGGACAAAGAAAAGTTGTCAGCTGTCCTACAATGGCCAAAACCCAAGGGTCTTAAAGCCATACAGCGTTTCCTGGGTTTCGCTAATTATTATAGGAGGTTTATTAAGAACTTTTCTTCCATTGTCAAACCTCTGTCCGATCTTACGCACAAGGGTGCTAATCCTTCTTGTTGGCCGGTATCTGCTGAGAAAGCCTTTGAGAATTTGAAGCTGGCATTTGCTGCGGCTCCTGTGTTATCCCACCCCAATCCTTTACTTCCATTTACGTTAGAGGTTGATGCCTCAGATATTGGGGTCGGGGCAGTACTTTCGCAGCGACACGAGAAAGGTGGAACTCTCAGACCTTGTGGGTTTTTCTCTAAAAAGTTGACTGTCACTCAAAGCCACTATGAGATAGGTGACAGAGAATTATTGGCCATTATCCTTGCTCTTAAGGAATGGCGTCATTTGCTTGAAGGTACTAAGAATCCTGTCTTAATCCTAACAGATCATAAGAATCTGACCTATCTCTCGGAGGCCAAGAGATTGTCCTCTCGTCAGGCCAGGTGGGCACTGTTCCTGTCTCGATTTAATTTCATTGTATCATATTTACCAGGGTCAAAAAATATCAGGGCTGATGCACTGTCAAGACAATTTGAGGCCGACAGTGACAGAGTGGAAGCACCAGCTCCTATCATCCAACCTGATAGAATACTGGCTACTATACGCACGAGTATCACTTCTCCTCTAGGGGAGGAGATCCTGGCCTCTCAGGGGTCCGCTCCCCATGAAACCCCAGTGGGCAAATGTTTTGTCGCTGAATCATTTCGTACTAGGCTGCTCGAAACCTACCATTCCTCTAAGGCTGCGGGACATATTGGTAGAGACCAATTGTTATGGTCCCTTTCTCAGTTATTTTGGTGGCCTTCCATGAGAAAAGATTGTGCCGAATTTACGAATGCCTGTGCCACCTGCGCCCGCGCTAAGACCCCGAGACATCTCCCTGTGGGCTTGCTTCAACCGGTGCCTAATGGCGAACGCCCCTGGTCTCATGTTTCCATTGATTTTATGGGAGAGTTGCCTATGTCGAAGGGGTACTCCTTTATATTCATGGTGGTGGACAGGTTTTCTAAAATGGCTCATTTCGTGCCCCTCCGTGGTCTTCCTTCAGCGAAGGAATTGGCAATGGTGTTCGCCAGAGAAGTATTCCGGTTGCATGGAGTGCCTAGGGTACTGGTGTCTGACAGGGGGAGCCAGTTTGTGTCTAGATTTTGGAGGGCATTTTGCCAACAGATGGGCATACAGCTGTCCTTCTCCTCTGCCTACCATCCCCAGACCAATGGAGCCGCTGAACGAGCTAATCAGGGCTTGGAACAATTTCTCCGTTGTTTCGTTACTGACCATCATGATAATTGGTCCGACTTGTTGCCTTGGGCAGAGTTCGCCAGGAACTGTGCGGTCAATTCTTCATCTGGGAGCTCTCCGTTTCTGATTAATTATGGGTTCCAGCCCTGTTTGCTTCCAGACTCATTTCAGACGCAACAGATTCCAGCTCTGGATGAGCATATCGAGCAACTCCGTTCCACATGGGCACAAGTTCAGAGGGCACTTGGTCAGTCATTTCAGCGTCATCAGCGCCATGCTAATCGCAGAAGGCTTCCAGCGGTTTCCTTTCAGGTTGGGGATAGAGTATGGCTTTCCTCCAGAAATCTCAAGCTGCAGGTTCCGTCTAATAAGTTGGCTCCTCGGTTTATTGGTCCATACAGAGTTATTCACAAAATTAACCCTGTCTCCTATGCACTAGACCTACCTGCATCCATGCGTATCCATAATGTGTTCCATGTGTCCCTTCTTAAGCCTCTGGTTTGCAATCGCTATACTACCACACCTGTGGTGCCAGGACCTGTTGAGGTCGAGGGCCAGGAGGAGTACGAGGTTCAGAGCATTATTGATTCCCGTAGGCTTAGAGGAAGGGTACAGTACCTGGTACATTGGAAAGGGTATGGTCCTGAGGATCGATCATGGGTGGATAGTACGGACCTTCATGCACCTAGGTTAACTAGGGCCTTTCATGCCAATTACCCGCAGAAACCTAAACCCTATTCTAGGAGAGGGGGTCTTTGAAAGGGGGGTACTATCACGGTGCCCGTGATTTGCTGCAGTTACTTGTCTGTCACCAGTAGGGGGCTTCTATTGGCTGTCTGCAGATAGCCCGCCTCTTATTGACTATTTAAACCTGGATTGGGCACCCTTTGAGTGCCCTTTCGTGTTGTTTCTGACCTTCTTGCTATCACTATGCTAGTGATAGCTGGGCCTCTGTTCCAGTGTTCCTGAGTTCCTGATCTCATGTGTTCCTGAGTTCCTGATCTCTACTGTTCCAGTGTTTCCTGCATGCTGAAGTACTTCCAGTCCTGGTTCCGGCCTAGTCTCTGGTGTTGCAGTTCCTGCTGAACTTCTCTGCTGTTTTCTGACCTGACTGATCGTTGCTGGTTCCTGTCATCTCATCACCTGTCTTCAGTATCCTGGCGACCTTCTGCCTGGTCGCGTTGGTGACATTGCTACAATTCCGTGTTGGTCCCAGCGTGCGGACGCTGGTTTGCTCCCAAGCCTTGCGGCTATACAAACTCGCTTGTTACACCAGTGTGCGGTCACTGGTTTGCTCCAAAGCCTATCAGCTATACAAATCTGTGTTGGTCCCAGCGTGCGGACGCTGGTTTGCTCCTAAGCCTTGCGGCTATACAAACTCGCTTGTTACACCAGTGTGCGGTCACTGGTTTGCTCCAAAGCCTATCAGCTATACAATTCTGTGTTGGTCCCAGCGTGCGGACGCTGGTTTGCTCCTAAGCCTTGCGGCTATACAAACTCACTTGTTACACCAGTGTGCGGTCACTGGTTTGCTCCAAAGCCTATCAGCTATACAAATCTGTGTTGGTCCCAGCGTGCGGACGCTGGTTTGCTCCTAGCCTTGCGGCTATACAAACTCACTTGTTACACCAGTGTGCGGTCACTGGTTTGCTCCAAAGCCTTTCAGCTATACAAATCTGTGTTGGTCCCAGCGTGCGGACGCTGGTCTGCTCCTAAGCCTTGCGGCTATACAAACTCGCTTGTTACACCAGTGTGCGGTCACTGGTTTGCTCCAAAGCCTATCAGCTATACAAATCTGTGTTGGTCCCAGCGTGCGGACGCTGGTTTGCTCCAAAGCCTTGCTGCTTAACGATTCTGCTAATTTGCCAGTTCCATCTGACTGCTGCTATTATCTCTGGGCTGCCCTGCCCGGTATCGGTAAGGCCGGTAGAACCTTTGCCACATTCCATCTGAGGTTGCCTTACCCGGTATTGGCAGGGCCGGTAGAGCCTACATTGAGTATCTATTGAGGCTGCCTTGCCCGGTAATTTGGTAAGGCCGGTAAAACCGTTATGCTATTCCATCTGCAGGTTGCCTTACCCGGTATTGGCAAGGCCGGTAGAGCCTAAAGACTGTCCTGTCCGGTATATTGACAGGACCGGTAGAGTCTGCCTTCTGTCTGTGCTATATTCTGTATATATATATATATGTATGTTATTGCCATCCTAAGTTATCATTTATTATTTCAATAAAATTGATTTTTTTTACCTAAAACTTGTGTCTGAGAGTCATAATAAACCGTGACACTTTGATATTTTAGTTTGAAGACTTAACAGTATTTCTTCCTATTCTGCAACTGTGCAGAGTACACAGAATATGCTGCTAAACTGCGGCGAAGCACACTGAATGGAATATGTGACTTTGATATTTTAGTTTGAAGACTTAACAGTATTTCTTCCTATTCTGCAACTGTGCAGAGTACACAGAATATGCTGCTAAACTGCGGCGAAGCACACTGAATGGAATATGTGACTTTGATATTTTAGTTTGAAGACTTAACAGTATTTCTTCCTATTCTGCAACTGTGCAGAGTACACAGAATATGCTGCTAAACTGCGGCGAAGCACACTGAATGGAATATGTGACTTTGATATTTTAGTTTGAAGACTTAACAGTATTTCTTCCTATTCTGCAACTGTGCAGAGTACACAGAATATGCTGCTAAACTGCGGTGACGCACACTGAATGGAATATGTGACTTTGATATTTTAGTTTGAAGACTTAACAGTATTTCTTCCTATTCTGCAACTGTGCAGAGTACACAGAATATGCTGCTAAACTGCGGTGACGCACACTGAATGGAATATGTGACTTTGATATTTTAGTTTGAAGACTTAACAGTATTTCTTCCTATTTTGCAACTGTGCAGAGTACACAGAATATGCTGCTAAACTGCGGCGAAGCACACTGAATGGAATATGTGACTTTGATATTTTAGTTTGAAGACTTAACAGTATTTCTTCCTATTCTGCAACTGTGCAGAGTACACAGAATATGCTGCTAAACTGCGGTGACGCACACTGAATGGAATATGTGACTTTGATATTTTAGTTTGAAGACTTAACAGTATTTCTTCCTATTCTGCAACTGTGCAGAGTACACAGAATATGCTGCTAAACTGCGGCGAAGCACACTGAATGGAATATGTGACTTTGATATTTTAGTTTGAAGACTTAACAGTATTTCTTCCTATTCTGCAACTGTGCAGAGTACACAGAATATGCTGCTAAACTGCGGTGACGCACACTGAATGGAATATGTGACTTTGATATTTTAGTTTGAAGACTTAACAGTATTTCTTCCTATTCTGCAACTGTGCAGAGTACACAGAATATGCTGCTAAACTGCGGTGACGCACACTGAATGTAATATGTGACTTTGATATTTTAGTTTGAAGACTTAACAGTATTTCTTCCTATTCTGCAACTGTGCAGAGTACACAGAATATGCTGCTAAACTGCGGCGAAGCACACTGAATGGAATATGTGACTTTGATATTTTAGTTTGAAGACTTAACAGTATTTCTTCCTATTCTGCAACTCTGCACAGTACACAGAATGTGCTGCTAAACTGCGGCGAAGCACACTGAATGGAATATGTGACTTTGATATTTTAGTTTGAAGACTTAACAGTATTTCTTCCTATTCTGCAACTGTGCAGAGTACACAGAATATGCTGCTAAACTGCGGCGAAGCACACTGAATGGAATATGTGACTTTGATATTTTAGTTTGAAGACTTAACAGTATTTCTTCCTATTCTGCAACTGTGCAGAGTACACAGAATATGCTGCTAAACTGCGGCGAAGCACACTGAATGGAATATGTGACTTTGATATTTTAGTTTGAAGACTTAACAGTATTTCTTCCTATTCTGCAACTGTACAGAGTACACAGAATATGCTGCTAAACTGCGGTGACGCACACTGAATGGAATATGTGACTTTGATATTTTAGTTTGAAGACTTAACAGTATTTCTTCCTATTCTGCAACTGTGCAGAGTACACAGAATATGCTGCTAAACTGCGCTGACACACACTGAATGGAATATGTGACTTTGATATTTTAGTTTGAAGACTTAACAGTATTTCTTCCTATTCTGCAACTGTGCAGAGTACACAGAATATGCTGCTAAACTGCGGCGAAGCCCACTGAATGGAATATGTGACTTTGATATTTTAGTTTGAAGACTTAACAGTATTTCTTCCTATTCTGCAACTGTGCAGAGTACACAGAATATGCTGCTAAACTGCGGTGACGCACACTGAATGGAATATGTGACTTTGATATTTTAGTTTGAAGACTTAACAGTATTTCTTCCTATTCTGCAACTGTGCAGAGTACACAGAATATGCTGCTAAACTGCGGCGAAGCACACTGAATGGAATATGTGACTTTGATATTTTAGTTTGAAGACTTAACAGTATTTCTTCCTATTCTGCAACTGTGCAGAGTACACAGAATATGCTGCTAAACTGCGGTGACGCACACTGAATGGAATATGTGACTTTGATATTTTAGTTTGAAGACTTAACAGTATTTCTTCCTATTCTGCAACTGTGCAGAGTACACAGAATATGCTGCTAAACTGCGGCGAAGCACACTGAATGGAATATGTGACTTTGATATTTTAGTTTGAAGACTTAACAGTATTTCTTCCTATTCTGCAACTGTGCAGAGTACACAGAATATGCTGCTAAACTGCGGCGAATCACACTGAATGGAATATGTGACTTTGATATTTTAGTTTGAAGACTTAACAGTATTTCTTCCTATTCTGCAACTGTGCAGAGTACACAGAATATGCTGCTAAACTGCGGTGACGCACACTGAATGGAATATGTGACTTTGATATTTTAGTTTGAAGACTTAACAGTATTTCTTCCTATTCTGCAACTGTGCAGAGTACACAGAATATGCTGCTAAACTGCGGTGACGCACACTGAATGGAATATGTGACTTTGATATTTTAGTTTGAAGACTTAACAGTATTTCTTCCTATTCTGCAACTGTGCAGAGTACACAGAATATGCTGCTAAACTGCGGCGAAGCCCACTGAATGGAATATGTGACTTTGATATTTTAGTTTGAAGACTTAACAGTATTTCTTCCTATTCTGCAACTGTGCAGAGTACACAGAATATGCTGCTAAACTGCGGTGACGCACACTGAATGGAATATGTGACTTTGATATTTTAGTTTGAAGACTTAACAGTATTTCTTCCTATTCTGCAACTGTGCAGAGTACACAGAATATGCTGCTAAACTGCGGCGAAGCACACTGAATGGAATATGTGACTTTGATATTTTAGTTTGAAGACTTAACAGTATTTCTTCCTATTCTGCAACTGTGCAGAGTACACAGAATATGCTGCTAAACTGCGGTGACGTACACTGAATGGAATATGTGACTTTGATATTTTAGTTTGAAGACTTAACAGTATTTCTTCCTATTCTGCAACTGTGCAGAGTACACAGAATATGCTGCTAAACTGCGGCGAAGCACACTGAATGGAATATGTGACTTTGATATTTTAGTTTGAAGACTTAACAGTATTTCTTCCTATTCTGCAACTGTGCAGAGTACACAGAATATGCTGCTAAACTGCGGCGAAGCACACTGAATGGAATATGTGACTTTGATATTTTAGTTTGAAGACTTAACAGTATTTCTTCCTATTCTGCAACTGTGCAGAGTACACAGAATATGCTGCAAAACTGCGGCGAAGCACACTGAATGGAATATGTGACTTTGATATTTTAGTTTGAAGACTTAACAGTATTTCTTCCTATTCTGCAACTGTGCAGAGTACACAGAATATGCTGCTAAACTGCGGTGACGCACACTGAATGGAATATGTGACTTTGATATTT
Source organism: Rhinophrynus dorsalis (assembly GCA_037306005.1). NCBI lineage: Eukaryota > Metazoa > Chordata > Amphibia > Anura > Rhinophrynidae > Rhinophrynus > Rhinophrynus dorsalis. The sequence goes on along the minus strand of CM074719.1, from coordinate 630,183,180 downwards.
TAGTTTGAAGACTTAACAGTATTTCTTCCTATTCTGCAACTGTGCAGAGTACACAGAATATGCTGCTAAACTGCGGCGAAGCACACTGAATGGAATATGTGACTTTGATATTTTAGTTTGAAGACTTAACAGTATTTCTTCCTATTCTGCAACTGTGCAGAGTACACAGAATATGCTGCTAAACTGCGGTGACGCACACTGAATGCAATATGTGACTTTGATATTTTAGTTTGAAGACTTAACAGTATTTCTTCCTATTCTGCAACTGTGCAGAGTACACAGAATATGCTGCTAAACTGCGGCGAAGCACACTGAATGGAATATGTGACTTTGATATTTTAGTTTGAAGACTTAACAGTATTTCTTCCTATTCTGCAACTGTACAGAGTACACAGAATATGCTGCTAAACTGCGGTGACGCACACTGAATGGAATATGTGACTTTGATATTTTAGTTTGAAGACTTAACAGTATTTCTTCCTATTCTGCAACTGTGCAGAGTACACAGAATATGCTGCTAAACTGCGGCGAAGCCCACTGAATGGAATATGTGACTTTGATATTTTAGTTTGAAGACTTAACAGTATTTCTTCCTATTCTGCAACTGTGCAGAGTACACAGAATATGCTGCTAAACTGCGGCGAAGCACACTGAATGGAATATGTGACTTTGATATTTTAGTTTGAAGACTTAACAGTATTTCTTCCTATTCTGCAACTCTGCACAGTACACAGAATGTGCTGCTAAACTGCGGCGAAGCACACTGAATGGAATATGTGACTTTGATATTTTAGTTTGAAGACTTAACAGTATTTCTTCCTATTCTGCAACTGTGCAGAGTACACAGAATATGCTGCTAAACTGCGGTGACGCACACTGAATGGAATATGTGACTTTGATATTTTAGTTTGAAGACTTAACAGTATTTCTTCCTATTTTGCAACTGTGCAGAGTACACAGAATATGCTGCTAAACTGCGGCGAAGCACACTGAATGGAATATGTGACTTTGATATTTTAGTTTGAAGACTTAACAGTATTTCTTCCTATTCTGCAACTGTGCAGAGTACACAGAATATGCTGCTAAACTGCGGTGACGCACACTGAATGGAATATGTGACTTTGATATTTTAGTTTGAAGACTTAACAGTATTTCTTCCTATTCTGCAACTGTGCAGAGTACACAGAATATGCTGCTAAACTGCGGCGAAGCACACTGAATGGAATATGTGACTTTGATATTTTAGTTTGAAGACTTAACAGTATTTCTTCCTATTCTGCAACTGTGCAGAGTACACAGAATATGCTGCTAAACTGCGGTGACGCACACTGAATGGAATATGTGACTTTGATATTTTAGTTTGAAGACTTAACAGTATTTCTTCCTATTCTGCAACTGTGCAGAGTACACAGAATATGCTGCTAAACTGCGGTGACGCACACTGAATGTAATATGTGACTTTGATATTTTAGTTTGAAGACTTAACAGTATTTCTTCCTATTCTGCAACTGTGCAGAGTACACAGAATATGCTGCTAAACTGCGGCGAAGCACACTGAATGGAATATGTGACTTTGATATTTTAGTTTGAAGACTTAACAGTATTTCTTCCTATTCTGCAACTCTGCACAGTACACAGAATGTGCTGCTAAACTGCGGCGAAGCACACTGAATGGAATATGTGACTTTGATATTTTAGTTTGAAGACTTAACAGTATTTCTTCCTATTCTGCAACTGTGCAGAGTACACAGAATATGCTGCTAAACTGCGGCGAAGCACACTGAATGGAATATGTGACTTTGATATTTTAGTTTGAAGACTTAACAGTATTTCTTCCTATTCTGCAACTGTGCAGAGTACACAGAATATGCTGCTAAACTGCGGCGAAGCACACTGAATGGAATATGTGACTTTGATATTTTAGTTTGAAGACTTAACAGTATTTCTTCCTATTCTGCAACTGTACAGAGTACACAGAATATGCTGCTAAACTGCGGTGACGCACACTGAATGGAATATGTGACTTTGATATTTTAGTTTGAAGACTTAACAGTATTTCTTCCTATTCTGCAACTGTGCAGAGTACACAGAATATGCTGCTAAACTGCGCTGACACACACTGAATGGAATATGTGACTTTGATATTTTAGTTTGAAGACTTAACAGTATTTCTTCCTATTCTGCAACTGTGCAGAGTACACAGAATATGCTGCTAAACTGCGGCGAAGCCCACTGAATGGAATATGTGACTTTGATATTTTAGTTTGAAGACTTAACAGTATTTCTTCCTATTCTGCAACTGTGCAGAGTACACAGAATATGCTGCTAAACTGCGGTGACGCACACTGAATGGAATATGTGACTTTGATATTTTAGTTTGAAGACTTAACAGTATTTCTTCCTATTCTGCAACTGTGCAGAGTACACAGAATATGCTGCTAAACTGCGGCGAAGCACACTGAATGGAATATGTGACTTTGATATTTTAGTTTGAAGACTTAACAGTATTTCTTCCTATTCTGCAACTGTGCAGAGTACACAGAATATGCTGCTAAACTGCGGTGACGCACACTGAATGGAATATGTGACTTTGATATTTTAGTTTGAAGACTTAACAGTATTTCTTCCTATTCTGCAACTGTGCAGAGTACACAGAATATGCTGCTAAACTGCGGCGAAGCACACTGAATGGAATATGTGACTTTGATATTTTAGTTTGAAGACTTAACAGTATTTCTTCCTATTCTGCAACTGTGCAGAGTACACAGAATATGCTGCTAAACTGCGGCGAATCACACTGAATGGAATATGTGACTTTGATATTTTAGTTTGAAGACTTAACAGTATTTCTTCCTATTCTGCAACTGTGCAGAGTACACAGAATATGCTGCTAAACTGCGGTGACGCACACTGAATGGAATATGTGACTTTGATATTTTAGTTTGAAGACTTAACAGTATTTCTTCCTATTCTGCAACTGTGCAGAGTACACAGAATATGCTGCTAAACTGCGGTGACGCACACTGAATGGAATATGTGACTTTGATATTTTAGTTTGAAGACTTAACAGTATTTCTTCCTATTCTGCAACTGTGCAGAGTACACAGAATATGCTGCTAAACTGCGGCGAAGCCCACTGAATGGAATATGTGACTTTGATATTTTAGTTTGAAGACTTAACAGTATTTCTTCCTATTCTGCAACTGTGCAGAGTACACAGAATATGCTGCTAAACTGCGGTGACGCACACTGAATGGAATATGTGACTTTGATATTTTAGTTTGAAGACTTAACAGTATTTCTTCCTATTCTGCAACTGTGCAGAGTACACAGAATATGCTGCTAAACTGCGGCGAAGCACACTGAATGGAATATGTGACTTTGATATTTTAGTTTGAAGACTTAACAGTATTTCTTCCTATTCTGCAACTGTGCAGAGTACACAGAATATGCTGCTAAACTGCGGTGACGTACACTGAATGGAATATGTGACTTTGATATTTTAGTTTGAAGACTTAACAGTATTTCTTCCTATTCTGCAACTGTGCAGAGTACACAGAATATGCTGCTAAACTGCGGCGAAGCACACTGAATGGAATATGTGACTTTGATATTTTAGTTTGAAGACTTAACAGTATTTCTTCCTATTCTGCAACTGTGCAGAGTACACAGAATATGCTGCTAAACTGCGGCGAAGCACACTGAATGGAATATGTGACTTTGATATTTTAGTTTGAAGACTTAACAGTATTTCTTCCTATTCTGCAACTGTGCAGAGTACACAGAATATGCTGCAAAACTGCGGCGAAGCACACTGAATGGAATATGTGACTTTGATATTTTAGTTTGAAGACTTAACAGTATTTCTTCCTATTCTGCAACTGTGCAGAGTACACAGAATATGCTGCTAAACTGCGGTGACGCACACTGAATGGAATATGTGACTTTGATATTTTAGTTTGAAGACTTAACAGTATTTCTTCCTATTCTGCAACTGTGCAGAGTACACAGAATATGCTGCTAAACTGCGGCGAAGCACACTGAATGGAATATGTGACTTTGATATTTTAGTTTGAAGACTTAACAGTATTTCTTCCTATTCTGCAACTGTGCAGAGTACACAGAATATGCTGCTAAACTGCGGTGACGCACACTGAATGCAATATGTGACTTTGATATTTTAGTTTGAAGACTTAACAGTATTTCTTCCTATTCTGCAACTGTGCAGAGTACACAGAATATGCTGCTAAACTGCGGCGAAGCACACTGAATGGAATATGTGACTTTGATATTTTAGTTTGAAGACTTAACAGTATTTCTTCCTATTCTGCAACTGTACAGAGTACACAGAATATGCTGCTAAACTGCGGTGACGCACACTGAATGGAATATGTGACTTTGATATTTTAGTTTGAAGACTTAACAGTATTTCTTCCTATTCTGCAACTGTGCAGAGTACACAGAATATGCTGCTAAACTGCGGCGAAGCCCACTGAATGGAATATGTGACTTTGATATTTTAGTTTGAAGACTTAACAGTATTTCTTCCTATTCTGCAACTGTGCAGAGTACACAGAATATGCTGCTAAACTGCGGCGAAGCACACTGAATGGAATATGTGACTTTGATATTTTAGTTTGAAGACTTAACAGTATTTCTTCCTATTCTGCAACTCTGCACAGTACACAGAATGTGCTGCTAAACTGCGGCGAAGCACACTGAATGGAATATGTGACTTTGATATTTTAGTTTGAAGACTTAACAGTATTTCTTCCTATTCTGCAACTGTGCAGAGTACACAGAATATGCTGCTAAACTGCGGTGACGCACACTGAATGGAATATGTGACTTTGATATTTTAGTTTGAAGACTTAACAGTATTTCTTCCTATTCTGCAACTGTGCAGAGTACACAGAATATGCTGCTAAACTGCGGCGAAGCACACTGAATGGAATATGTGACTTTGATATTTTAGTTTGAAGACTTAACAGTATTTCTTCCTATTCTGCAACTGTGCAGAGTACACAGAATATGCTGCTAAACTGCGGCGAAGCACACTGAATGGAATATGTGACTTTGATATTTTAGTTTGAAGACTTAACAGTATTTCTTCCTATTCTGCAACTGTGCAGAGTACACAGAATATGCTGCTAAACTGCGGTGACGCACACTGAATGGAATATGTGACTTTGATATTTTAGTTTGAAGACTTAACAGTATTTCTTCCTATTCTGCAACTGTGCAGAGTACACAGAATATGCTGCTACACTGCGGTGACGCACACTGAATGCAATATGTGACTTTGATATTTTAGTTTGAAGACTTAACAGTATTTCTTCCTATTCTGCAACTGTGCAGAGTACACAGAATATGCTGCTAAACTGCGGTGACGCACACTGAATGGAATATGTGACTTTGATATTTTAGTTTGAAGATTTAACAGTATTTCTTCCTATTCTGCAACTGTGCAGAGTACACAGAATATGCTGCTAAACTGCGGTGACGCACACTGAATGGAATATGTGACTTTGATATTTTAGTTTGAAGACTTAACAGTATTTCTTCCTATTCTGCAACTGGGCAGAGTACACAGAATATGCTGCTAAACTGCGGCGAAGCACACTGAATGGAATATGTGACTTTGATATTTTAGTTTGAAGACTTAACAGTATTTCTTCCTATTCTGCAACTGTGCAGAGTACACAGAATATGCTGCTAAACTGCGGTGACGCACACTGAATGGAATATGTGACTTTGATATTTTAGTTTGAAGACTTAACAGTATTTCTTCCTATTCTGCAACTGTGCAGAGTACACAGAATATGCTGCTAAACTGCGGCGAAGCACACTGAATGGAATATGTGACTTTGATATTTTAGTTTGAAGACTTAACAGTATTTCTTCCTATTCTGCAACTGTGCAGAGTACACAGAATATGCTGCTAAACTGCGGTGACGCACACTGAATGGAATATGTGACTTTGATATTTTAGTTTGAAGACTTAACAGTATTTCTTCCTATTCTGCAACTGTGCAGAGTACACAGAATATGCTGCTAAACTGCGGTGACGCACACTGAATGGAATATGTGACTTTGATATTTTAGTTTGAAGACTTAACAGTATTTCTTCCTATTCTGCAACTGTGCAGAGTACACAGAATATGTTGCTAAACTGCGGCGAAGCACACTGAATGGAATATGTGACTTTGATATTTTAGTTTGAAGACTTAACAGTATTTCTTACTATTCTGCAACTCTGCACAGTACACAGAATGTGCTGCTAAACTGCGGCGAAGCACACTGAATGGAATATGTGACTTTGATATTTTAGTTTGAAGACTTAACAGTATTTCTTCCTATTCTGCAACTGTGCAGAGTACACAGAATATGCTGCTAAACTGCGGCGAAGCACACTGAATGGAATATGTGACTTTGATATTTTAGTTTGAAGACTTAACAGTATTTCTTCCTATTCTGCAACTGTGCAGAGTACACAGAATATGCTGCTAAACTGCGGCGAAGCACACTGAATGGAATATGTGACTTTGATATTTTAGTTTGAAGACTTAACAGTATTTCTTCCTATTCTGCAACTGTACAGAGTACACAGAATATGCTGCTAAGCTGCGGTGACGCACACTGAATGGAATATGTGACTTTGATATTTTAGTTTGAAGACTTAACAGTATTTCTTCCTATTCTGCAACTGTGCAGAGTACACAGAATATGCTGCTAAACTGCGGTGACACACACTGAATGGAATATGTGACTTTGATATTTTAGTTTGAAGACTTAACAGTATTTCTTCCTATTCTGCAACTGTGTAGAGTACACAGAATATGCTGCTAAACTGCGGCGAAGCCCACTGAATGGAATATGTGACTTTGATATTTGAGTTTGAAGACTTAACAGTATTTCTTCCTATTCTGCAACTGTGCAGAGTACACAGAATATGCTGCTAAACTGCGGTGACGCACACTGAATGGAATATGTGACTTTGATATTTTAGTTTGAAGACTTAACAGTATTTCTTCCTATTCTGCAACTGTGCAGAGTACACAGAATATGCTGCTAAACTGCGGCGAAGCACACTGAATGGAATATGTGACTTTGATATTTTAGTTTGAAGACTTAACAGTATTTCTTCCTATTCTGCAACTGTGCAGAGTACACAGAATATGCTGCTAAACTGCGGTGACGCACACTGAATGGAATATGTGACTTTGATATTTTAGTTTGAAGACTTAACAGTATTTCTTCCTATTCTGCAACTGTGCAGAGTACACAGAATATGCTGCTAAACTGCGGCGAAGCACACTGAATGGAATATGTGACTTTGATATTTTAGTTTGAAGACTTAACAGTATTTCTTCCTATTCTGCAACTGTGCAGAGTACACAGAATATGCTGCTAAACTGCGGCGAATCACACTGAATGGAATATGTGACTTTGATATTTTAGTTTGAAGACTTAGTATTTCTTCCTATTCTGCAACTGTGCAGAGTACACAGAATATGCTGCTAAACTGCGGTGACGCACACTGAATGGAATATGTGACTTTGATATTTTAGTTTGAAGACTTAACAGTATTTCTTCCTATTCTGCAACTGTGCAGAGTACACAGAATATGCTGCTAAACTGCGGTGACGCACACTGAATGGAATATGTGACTTTGATATTTTAGTTTGAAGACTTAACAGTATTTCTTCCTATTCTGCAACTGTGCAGAGTACACAGAATATGCTGCTAAACTGCGGCGAAGCACACTGAATGGAATATGTGACTTTGATATTTTAGTTTGAAGACTTAACAGTATTTCTTCCTATTCTGCAACTGTGCAGAGTACACAGAATATGCTGCTAAACTGCGGTGACGCACACTGAATGGAATATGTGACTTTGATATTTTAGTTTGAAGACTTAACAGTATTTCTTCCTATTCTGCAACTGTGCAGAGTACACAGAATATGCTGCTAAACTGCGGTGACGCACACTGAATGGAATATGTGACTTTGATATTTTAGTTTGAAGACTTAACAGTATTTCTTCCTATTCTGCAACTGTGCAGAGTACACAGAATATGCTGCTAAACTGCGGCGAAGCCCACTGAATGGAATATGTGACTTTGATATTTTAGTTTGAAGACTTAACAGTATTTCTTCCTATTCTGCAACTGTGCAGAGTACACAGAATATGCTGCTAAACTGCGGTGACGCACACTGAATGGAATATGTGACTTTGATATTTTAGTTTGAAGACTTAACAGTATTTCTTCCTATTCTGCAACTGTGCAGAGTACACAGAATATGCTGCTAAACTGCGGTGACGTACACTGAATGGAATATGTGACTTTGATATTTTAGTTTGAAGACTTAACAGTATTTCTTCCTATTCTGCAACTGTGCAGAGTACACAGAATATGCTACTAAACTGCGGCGAAGCACACTGAATGGAATATGTGACTTTGATATTTTAGTTTGTAGACTTAACAGTATTTCTTCCTATTCTGCAACTGTGCAGAGTACACAGAATATGCTGCTAAACTGCGGCGAAGCACACTGAATGGAATATGTGACTTTGATATTTTAGTTTGAAGACTTAACAGTATTTCTTCCTATTCTGCAACTGTGCAGAGTACACAGAATATGCTGCTAAACTGCGGTGACGCACACTGAATGGAATATGTGACTTTGATATTTTAGTTTGAAGACTTAACAGTATTTCTTCCTATTCTGCAACTGTGCAGAGTACACAGAATATGCTGCTAACTGCGGTGACGCACACTGAATGGAATATGTGACTTTGATATTTTAGTTTGAAGACTTAACAGTATTTCTTCCTATTCTGCAACTGTGCAGAGTACACAGAATATGCTGCTAAACTGCGGCGAAGCACACTGAATGGAATATGTGACTTTGATATTTTAGTTTGAAGACTTAACAGTATTTCTTCCTATTCTGCAACTGTGCAGAGTACACAGAATATGCTGCTAAACTGCGGTGACGCACACTGAATGCAATATGTGACTTTGATATTTTAGTTTGAAGACTTAACAGTATTTCTTCCTATTCTGCAACTGTGCAGAGTACACAGAATATGCTGCTAAACTGCGGCGAAGCACACTGAATGGAATATGTGACTTTGATATTTTAGTTTGAAGACTTAACAGTATTTCTTCCTATTCTGCAACTGTACAGAGTACACAGAATATGCTGCTAAACTGCGGTGACGCACACTGAATGGAATATGTGACTTTGATATTTTAGTTTGAAGACTTAACAGTATTTCTTCCTATTCTGCAACTGTGCAGAGTACACAGAATATGCTGCTAAACTGCGGCGAAGCCCACTGAATGGAATATGTGACTTTGATATTTTAGTTTGAAGACTTAACAGTATTTCTTCCTATTCTGCAACTGTGCAGAGTACACAGAATATGCTGCTAAACTGCGGCGAAGCACACTGAATGGAATATGTGACTTTGATATTTTAGTTTGAAGACTTAACAGTATTTCTTCCTATTCTGCAACTCTGCACAGTACACAGAATGTGCTGCTAAACTGCGGCGAAGCACACTGAATGGAATATGTGACTTTGATATTTTAGTTTGAAGACTTAACAGTATTTCTTCCTATTCTGCAACTGTGCAGAGTACACAGAATATGCTGCTAAACTGCGGTGACGCACACTGAATGGAATATGTGACTTTGATATTTTAGTTTGAAGACTTAACAGTATTTCTTCCTATTCTGCAACTGTGCAGAGTACACAGAATATGCTGCTAAACTGCGGCGAAGCACACTGAATGGAATATGTGACTTTGATATTTTAGTTTGAAGACTTAACAGTATTTCTTCCTATTCTGCAACTGTGCAGAGTACACAGAATATGCTGCTAAACTGCGGTGACGCACACTGAATGGAATATGTGACTTTGATATTTTAGTTTGAAGACTTAACAGTATTTCTTCCTATTCTGCAACTGTGCAGAGTACACAGAATATGCTGCTAAACTGCGGCGAAGCCCACTGAATGGAATATGTGACTTTGATATTTTAGTTTGAAGACTTAACAGTATTTCTTCCTATTCTGCAACTGTGCAGAGTACACAGAATATGCTGCTATACTGCGGTGACGCACACTGAATGGAATATGTGACTTTGATATTTTAGTTTGAAGACTTAACAGTATTTCTTCCTATTCTGCAACTGTGCAGAGTACACAGAATATGCTGCTAAACTGCGGTGACGCACACTGAATGCAATATGTGACTTTGATATTTTAGTTTGAAGACTTAACAGTATTTCTTCCTATTCTGCAACTGTGCAGAGTACACAGAATATGCTGCTAAACTGCGGTGACGCACACTGAATGGAATATGTGACTTTGATATTTTAGTTTGAAGACTTAACAGTATTTCTTCCTATTCTGCAACTGTGCAGAGTACACAGAATATGCTGCTAAACTGCGGCGAAGCACACTGAATGGAATATGTGACTTTGATATTTTAGTTTGAAGACTTAACAGTATTTCTTCCTATTCTGCAACTGTGCAGAGTACACTGAATATGCTGCTAAACTGCGGCGAAGCACACTAAATGGAATATGTGACTTTGATATTTTAGTTTGAAGACTTAACAGTATTTCTTCCTATTCTGCAACTGTACAGAGTACACAGAATATGCTGCTAAACTGCGGTGACGCACACTGAATGGAATATGTGACTTTGATATTTTAGTTTGAAGACTTAACAGTATTTCTTCCTATTCTGCAACTGTGCAGAGTACACAGAATATGCTGCTAAACTGCGGCGAAGCACACTGAATGGAATATGTGACTTTGATATTTTAGTTTGAAGACTTAACAGTATTTCTTCCTATTCTGGAACTCTGCACAGTACACAGAATGTGCTGCTAAACTGCGGCGAAGCACACTGAATGGAATATGTGACTTTGATATTTTAGTTTGAAGACTTAACAGTATTTCTTCCTATTCTGCAACTGTGCAGAGTACACAGAATATGCTGCTAAACTGCGGTGACGCACACTGAATGGAATATGTGACTTTGATATTTTAGTTTGAAGACTTAACAGTATTTCTTCCTATTCTGCAACTGTGCAGAGTACACAGAATATGCTGCTAAACTGCGGCGAAGCACACTGAATGGAATATGTGACTTTGATATTTTAGTTTGAAGACTTAACAGTATTTCTTCCTATTCTGCAACTGTGCAGAGTACACAGAATATGCTGCTAAACTGCGGCGAAGCACACTGAATGGAATATGTGACTTTGATATTTTAGTTTGAAGACTTAACAGTATTTCTTCCTATTCTGCAACTGTTCAGAGTACACAGAATATGCTACTAAACTGCGGTGACGCACACTGAATGGAATATGTGACTTTGATATTTTAGTTTGAAGACTTAACAGTATTTCTTCCTATTCTGCAACTGTGCAGAGTACACAGAATATGCTGCTAAACTGCGGTGACGCACACTGAATGGAATATGTGACTTTGATATTTTAGTTTGAAGACTTAACAGTATTTCTTCCTATTCTGCAACTGTGCAGAGTACACAGAATATGCTGCTAAACTGCGGCGAAGCACACTGAATGGAATATGTGACTTTGATATTTTAGTTTGAAGACTTAACAGTATTTCTTCCTATTCTGCAACTCTGCACAGTACACAGAATGTGCTGCTAAACTGCGGCGAAGCACACTGAATGGAATATGTGACTTTGATATTTTAGTTTGAAGACTTAACAGTATTTCTTCCTATTCTGCAACTGTGCAGAGTACACAGAATATGCTGCTAAACTGCGGTGACGCACACTGAATGGAATATGTGACTTTGATATTTTAGTTTGAAGACTTAACAGTATTTCTTCCTATTCTGCAACTGTGCAGAGTACACAGAATATGCTGCTAAACTGCGGTGACGCACACTGAATGGAATATGTGACTTTGATATTTTAGTTTGAAGACTTAACAGTATTTCTTCCTATTCTGCAACTGTGCAGAGTACACAGAATATGCTGCTAAACTGCGGCGAAGCACACTGAATGGAATATGTGACTTTGATATTTTAGTTTGAAGACTTAACAGTATTTCTTCCTATTCTGCAACTCTGCACAGTACACAGAATGTGCTGCTAAACTGCGGCGAAGCACACTGAATGGAATATGTGACTTTGATATTTTAGTTTGAAGACTTAACAGTATTTCTTCCTATTCTGCAACTGTGCAGAGTACACAGAATATGCTGCTAAACTGCGGTGACGCACACTGAATGGAATATGTGACTTTGATATTTTAGTTTGAAGACTTAACAGTATTTCTTCCTATTCTGCAACTGTGCAGAGTACACAGAATATGCTGCTAAACTGCGGCGAAGCACACTGAATGGAATATGTGACTTTGATATTTTAGTTTGAAGACTTAACAGTATTTTTTCCTATTCTGCAACTCTGCACAGTACACAGAATGTGCTGCTAAACTGCGGCGAAGCACACTGAATGGAATATGTGACTTTGATATTTTAGTTTGAAGACTTAACAGTATTTCTTCCTATTCTGCAACTCTGCACAGTACACAGAATGTGCTGCTAAACTGCGGCGAAGCACACTGAATGGAATATGTGACTTTGATATTTTAGTTTGAAGACTTAACAGTATTTCTTCCTATTCTGCAACTCTGCACAGTACACAGAATGTGCTGCTAAACTGCGGTGACGCACACTGAATGGAATATGTGACTTTGATATTTTAGTTTGAAGACTTAACAGTATTTCTTCCTATTCTGCAACTCTGCACAGTACACAGAATGTGCTGCTAAACTGCGGCGAAGCACACTGAATGGAATATGTGACTTTGATATTTTACAGTTTGAAGACTTAACAGAATGTGCTCTAATCTGCAACTTTTTACACTAAACAGAATGTGCTCTAATCTGCAACTTTGCACACTAAACAGAATGTGCTCTAATCTGCAACTTTGCACACTAAACAGAATATATGAATTTTTTTTTTTTTTTTGTTTTTTTCCCCCCACACAAAATAAACTGCTGCCCCCACACACAGTAGTCCTAAAAAGGACTTTTGGGTCTTTTTTTTCACAAATTTGCTTGTCTCCTCCCTACACTGACTTTCCCTTCCTATCCTCATCTCTCCCTGGCTAAGACTGAGCCGAACTCGCTGGTCAGGTGCTATACAGCACCCGACCACGGGTTCTGGCCAGCCAATCAGTGTAATGCCAGCAGCCAACATGGCTGCTGGCATTACACTGATGTCAGAGCCTCCCTGCACGTTTATTGGCTGCGCAGCAGCAGCGAAACGTGCGGGGAGGAGACCCGAACATGGCGGGCGAGCACATGCGGTACTCGTACGAGTACCGCCATGTGCCGAGCAGAGCGATGCTCGAGCCGATCCGAGCATCGGCCGAGCATGCTCGCTCAACACTAGTAATAAGTCTTGGTAAATCTATATTGACTAGATTGATTTTCTTAGAGTACAGGAGACCCTTAAACAACAGGAACTGACCCTCTGGGTCTAAATAGCTGTCTATGGTTTCCTAGGGCAAGGATCGATGTATAAGGGTAGCCACTTCCCTAGTCTTGGTGTCACTAGAAGCGTACCACTGGTGAGGGAAATGATGGGAACTCAGAGATGGGTGAAAGCCCCTGTTAAAGAGTGTTTCCTGAAGGAATAGAATCCAGACTCCATCTTTGATGGCATCTCGGACAACCATACTACTCTTCTCAGGAACATTCAATCCCCGTACACTAAAAGATCAACATTTAATCTTTAATGGGTCTTCCATATCCGAATACCTATGAAAAATGTCAACCAGAGCTGATCAAGCTGTCTCAGTCCACTCCAGGGAAAGGGGAGAGGGAGAGGAGGGAAGGTACAGGGGAGGGGGAAAGACAGAAGAGAGAAGAGAGATCAAAGAAGTTAAAATGAGGGACAGCAAGGAAAGTTGTAAAGATTACCAACAAATGTACGGAGAGTGTCAACTGCAAAAGGCAGGTTCTGTCTGGGAGGATTCAGAGGGAACTCCCTCCAAACCAAAACAGGAGAAACATCCTGTGTAAAAGAAAGAGGAACATAACTGGCAATAGCCAACACGGGTCTCACCAGAGACAAATATGTAAGGAGAAAGTATGTGTAATACTCCTAGGACACAATAGTAGAACATAGAAAACACTGGAACTCAACTCAACGGTTATCAGCAGTTTCTCTGATCAGTCAGGGCACCTGCAGACTGGAAACTCAGCCACAGGAACTCGAGAATCTTATACAGTAAGATCTCAAAGGTGGGAACAACTGCTGCCACAGTCTGACCATCCCACCCAACACTCAATCAGCATTAAACTGAGTACCGGAGGCCAGGAGGGAAATGACCAGTGCCACCAAGAGGGAGAGCCCCCCAACAAGGGAGGAGGACAATCCCACCAGGCAGCTCAGTGAAAACGCCAATTGAGACAACTTGCGACAACAGCGGGCCCCAACTCAAAACCGTAAGAAAAAAAAAAAATTACAGGTATCAACCTGGGACAGCATAAAGGAGCACAGGATACGACTCCACTATCCATCTACAAAGTACTGTGAAACCAGGCACAGAGGGGACTTTGGAAAGATGGAGCCATCTCTGGCACCCCGAGTATAAATCTATAGGTAGGGAAAGTCACAATCAGGTCCCAGATGGATGATTCCAGCGGGATCCAGTAGGGTCTCGTAGAGTCCGTGCATTAACATATGTAAGGCATATAGAATCCCCCGAAGAAGTGCCGCCACACAACACAATTGTCCCAAGTGAGCTTTAGTTCATGGGAAGTTCAGATCTCAAAGCTCCGGGAGGGTACCGTCAAACACTCACCGAGGAAGCACCCACCAAAAGGATGGAGGAGGTCCACGGGGAGCGCACAATAACATTAGTCCCATTATCTCCCCCCCGCATCAACGTCCCACCCTCCGCCCGAGCCGCTCAAAGGCTGCCACAAAACCAAGGGACAATTAGGCCCCACAGCTGCATCCAAGACTAGAGGAGCACAACCAAACCCACCCCCCTACCCCGAAGTTGGGGCCGGACGCCTGCGGAAACAGAGCAGGGATGAGCCCCCCTCACAGAGTGACTCTGCCAGGAGACAGACAATGAGAGCAGGGGGGGAACATAATCGATAAGAGCATATAACAAGTCCCCAATAAACATCACTTACTCCCCCACTTAGACTTCCATTAGGGAGTAATGAAGAGAACTCCCTCCCATGCGATTCAGTTGCAGTACCAGGGCACCACCTGGCAGTGTTCATCAGGGAGCAGCAGAGAGGAGTCAGTTCCAAGGCCACTGATCATTGGTAGCCGCAGCAGAAGGTTTCGACTTTTTTGTTGTGGTCCACATCTTAGTCATCTTCTGAGGACGATTTCGTCGTTGAGGTAAGGAAGCTGGACAAAGGGCTAAATCAGCTTGCTCCAAGGAATCAGCAGTGGTAGGCACAGGCGGAATCTGAAGAGCTGCGCAGAAGGTATCAGTCTCTTGCCATCACCTTCTAGGGTAACTACATCTTCTGCCAATCCACTTCGTTCATCATTACATCCCCTGCCAAATGACAGCCACTCTTGATGTTAGGATGTGGTAGTTCGTTTCTACCCATTGCATACTGTGTGGTGCACTGACCACACATGCCAGTGTGGTGGAGCGGAATCGCAATCAGTGCATCAAGCGGCATCTGAGGAAATTCCATCCCACAGAAAATGCTAAGCTGGTGGCAGGGAGGGTTCATCATTACTATTGAACTGTCAGCAACTTGTCATGTTTCCTTAGCGAGGTCTGGACAAAGGGTATAGTGGCAGTAGCAGTACTTGGTTTCGGGTGTCATGGTGTTTGGATTCAGCTGTGACCCCAGATGTTATTTACCACACACACACTGTGCACATTGCAGTTGCTGATGAGAGTCACAGCTGATTTTGGATGGGGGGAAGGTGGAGAAGATTTAATGGCCAACTTCTTCTTTTCTTCTTCTTCTTTTCTCCACATAGACCGTGATTCGACCCGGCCTGGCTGACTTCCTGCTCCGTGACCTGCTACCGACCTGTTCCAGTGACCTGCTTGTTCCTGCTTCCCGCTCCGGTTGTCGCCGTAGCGACATTCTGACTTCCGCTGCTGCTGTTTGCCAATCTGGCCGTGTGACCCACTTCACCCTTGCGGTGCTTTCTTCCCAGTGCTGAGTCTCCGTGTTCACTTGCAGAGCTGTGCTTCCGTTATTGAGCCTTGGAGATACTTGCAGAGCTATTCCATCATACTGAGCCTTCGATCCGTTAAGCTGCATGTTAACCCTTGCTCTGCTGCCTTACTCTAGCTGAGTCCTCTCTCCTCGATACAGAGCCTAAGCCTTATTGCACTATGTCTGCTGAGTCGGCCGCTTATATGTCCTGGTTGGTCGGCGGCTCATCCTGTCAAACCGCAGAGTAGTCACTTTCGGTAACGGTCCCGGTTGGGCGCCATTGGCTCTTGCTCATACGTTTGTTCTCTGGCATACGCCCGTGGGGGATTAAGACTCAAGCTAGTGCAGCAGAGGGTAAACGTCATTGGTCTCTCCACTTGCAGCATTCAGTGGTCTCCGTTGTTACGCAAGTGGGGGCTACTGGCTCAAAGCTCTGGCAGGTAGTCGTTGGAATACGCCCGCGGGGCTATTGGCTCAAACTATCTCCGTTCCGTTGGTCTCCGTCAGGGGCCCTTTCATGGTGTTCCAGTACCAGTGCTTCCGTTGCTGTGTTCCTGCATTCCTGTGTACCTATTCGGCCTGTCTGACTATTCTACTGGTTCCTGCTCCGTGTATGACCTGGCCTGGCTGACGTTTCTACTCCGTGATTGATCCGGCTAGTCTGACGTTCCTGCTCCGTGATTGACCCGGCCTAGCTGACGTTCCTGCTTCGTGACCTGTGCCCTGTGATCCTGTTCCAGCGAGATCTCGTCTATGTCACCTGGCGACATTGTGAACTGTGTATTTTGAGCAGTATATGCTGACCTCCCACTTCACCCTTGCAGTGCTAGTTGCTTCCGATACTGAGCCCATCCGTTACACTTGCTGAGCTTGTTGCCTCCGTTACCGAGCCTGTCCGTTAACATTTGCAGTGCTTGTTGCCTCCAATACCAAGCCTCTCCGTTAACACTTGCAGTGCTAGTTGCTTCCGATCCTGGGCCTCTCCGTTAACACTTGCTGAGCTTGTTGCCTCCAATACCGAGCCTCTCCATTAACACTTGCTGTGCTGGTTGCCTTCATTACCGAGCCTGTCCGCTATACTTGCAGAGCAGTTGTGGCTTCCGTTAACTGTGATACCGATAACTCTTGCAATAATACTCGCTCCATTTACGCACCAGAAGGGTTGCTACTGGCTCTGGTCCTGCTCAGCTCTGGCAGTGTTTGTGTATCCATTAACGCACCAAGGGGTGCTACTGGCTCTGGTCCCATTCAGCTCTTGCAGTGTGTGTGTATCCGTTGACGCACCAAGGGGTACTACTGGCTCTGGTCCTACTCAGCTCTGGCAGTGTTTGTGTATCCGTTAACGCACCAAGGGGTACTACTGGCTCTGGTCCCATTCAGCTCACGCAGAGTTGTTAATCCCGTTACGCACGGTAGAGTGCTCTTGGCTCTAGTACCATTTAGCTCTAGCACAGGTCTTACATATCGCCAGTCCTCTGAGGACTCCTGTTTGGACTCACTACTAAGGTGCTCTCCACCTCGCACCTCAGTCTCTGGCTGCTCTTATCATCTACTGGGCGTTGTCTTAACACACCACAACAGAGACTGATTACTTGCATTGGACTTTAACCCTTGTTATACCCTGTTCCCTTTGCATTATACAGTATTGCTCCTTATCCATACTGTGTCTGCTATACATCCATATTTGCCTTCCGTTACGTGTCATTACTTATTTCTGCCCTTAGGGGGCCGTGTTCCTCATTTGTACTCAATAAAACTGTGTTTTATTTTTTACCTCTGGTCTGAGTGTCTGATAAAACCGTTACAGTACGAAAGGGCCATGACCTCAGACAGCAAAGGTGAAGGTAATGCACAAAACCTCCATTGGAGGATGGATGTGCATGAGCAACGCTTGGACCAGTTGGCACTGGCTATGCAGATGTTACTAGAATGCATGGTACACCTTGACAAACCTAATCTGAATCTGGTGGTCCCCCCAGTTCTGACACCGGATAATCCTTCTGGGTTGCCTGCTGCTCCCCCTAGAGGTCTAACGGCGGCGGCGCCGTTACCATTAAGATACGATGGCGAACCTACCCAATGCAGGGGGTTTATCAATCAGTTAGAGATATTCCTGGAACTGACACCTCATGCTTTTCCTAATGACCGTAGCAAGGTTGGGTTTTATGATTTCATTGTTAACGGGCAAAGCTCTGGAATGGGCTAATCCCTTGTGGGAGAATGCTAATCCCTGCACTCAGAACTTCAGCGAGTTCATAAGGAAGTTCCGTAGAGTGTTTGAGGTACCTGGTAGAGCTGCCTCTGCTGCCAAAAAATTGATGGAGATACAAACGGGCGATCGTAGTGTGGGTGATTATGCCATAGAATTTTGGACATTGGCAGCAGAGGTAGGATGGAATAATGAAGCTCTAGTGGCAGCCTTTGCTCAGGGGTTGTCTGATGCTATTAAAGACGAAATAGCTGCCAGAGATGTACCCAGTGATTTAGATGAGTATATCGATTATGTCATGCTTATTGACTCTCGTATCCATGAGAGGCGCCTGGCTAAAAGGGCAAGAGCCAGAAGTTATGGGCATGGCAGTCCTTTAAACCCACCCTCGCCTCCCATTCCTCCTGATCGAACACCTGAACCGAGTGAACCCATGCAACTCGGATTCACTAGACTTACTAAGGAGGAACGGGCGCACCGTAAGAGGCAGGGGTTATGCTTATATTGTGGCAAAGCTGGGCACCTTCTATGCACTTGTCTGGTACGGCCGGGAAACGGACGCACCTAGGGTACCTTGGGGGACAGGCTCTAGGTGGCGTACAACAGTCCCCAGACTCTTGTACACAGAAACCCACCATCCAGGTGGGATTTTCCTGGGCTGATCAGGCTGTGGAGGTGTTTGCTCTGGTAGACTCTGGTGCGGCAGGGTACTTCATGGATCAATCTTTTGCCGAACTGCACAAAATTCCCTTGGTCAAGAGGGACACTCCACTAGCCATTGAAGCCATTGACGGGATACCCCTGGAGCCGGCATTTATCACTTTGGAAACGACTTATATCAATATGGCTATTGGGGCTCTTCACAGGGAGGAAGTATGTTTCCAAATAATTCATTCACCCCATCATGCGGCCATTCTGGGTTTCCCATGGTTACTATTGCATAATCCCCAGTTTGACTGGCAGAGATGTGAGATCAAATCATGGTCTGATTATTGTACTAAACATTGTCTGTCGCACCCGGTCAAGATTTTGTGTACCTCTCCCTCCGTGCCAGCTGAATATTGTGAATTCAGTGACGTGTTCAGTAAGGGAGAGGCTAGCGCATTGCCATAGCACAGACCGTATGATTGTGCTGTTGATTTGCCTCTGGGTGTGGTGCCTCCCAGGGGCCAGACATACCCTTTGTCCTGCGAAGAAAACAAGGCCATGGAGGACTACATTGAGGATGCCCTCAGGAGGGGAATCATACGCAAGTCTACCTCACCGGCTGGTGCCGGTTTCTTTTTTGTGAAAAAGAAAAGTGGCAAACTAAGACCATGTATAGATTACCGGGGACTGAATAAACTCATGTCCAAGAATGCCTACCCTATCCCACTCATTACGGAGGTATTTGACAGGTTGAAGGGCTCTTCTGTCATTACAAAGCTTGATCTCCGGGCCGCGTACAACCTGATCAGAATTAAGGCCGGGGATGAGTGGAAGACGGCATTCAATACTAGATCAGGGCATTACGAATATTTAGTGATTTGGGTTATGTAATGCTCCTGCCGTATTCCAGGAGCTTATCAATGACATCCTTCATGATATGCTTCAGTCTTGTGTGGTTGTATACCTCGATGACATATTGATTCACTCTGCTAATCTAACCCAACACATTAAGGATGTGTCTGAAGTTTTACTTTGTTTACGTAAGAACAAACTGTTCTGTAAACTTGAAAAATGTGAGTTTCACAGATCCCAAGTACCCTTCCTGGGGTTTGTAATTTCTAAAGATGGCATTGCCATGGACCAAGAGAAACTGGCAGCAGTCCTACAATGGCCACTTCCTAAAGAGTTAAAAGCTATCCAACGCTTTTTGGGCTATGTCAATTATTATAGGAAATTTATCCAGAATTTCTCTACAATTGTTAAACCCCTGTCTGACCTTACTCATAAAGGCTCTAATCCCTCTCAATGGTCTGAGGCAGCTGGAAAAGCTTTTGAGACCTTAAAATCCACTTTTGCATCCGCTCCTGTACTGTCCCACCCTAATCCCGCCCTGCCATTTACATTGGAGGTTGATGCCTCCAAAGTTGGGGTAGGGGCAGTACTTTTCCAACGCCCTGCTGGTGGTGGTACCCTGAGACCTTGTGGGTTCTTTTCTAAGAAGCTCTCTAATGCCCAAAGCCGTTATGAGATTGGCGACAGAGAACTCTTGGCCATTATCCTCACATTGAAAGAATGGCGCCATCTATTGAAGGGCACAAGAACCCCGGTGTTAATCCTTACTGATCACAAAAATTTGACTTATATCTCAGAGGCTAAAAGGCTGTCCTCTCACCAGGCTAGGTGGGCACTGTTCTTGTCTCGATTTGATTTTGTAGTGTCCTACCTGCCAGGCTCTAAGAACGTTAGAGCAGATGCTCTATCCAGTACCTATTATTCAGCCAGATCGCATCCTGGCTACAGTGCGTACTAGTATCACTTCACCGCTGGGGGAGGGGATTTTGGCATCCCAGGCAAGGGCACCTCCCGCAACCCCAGTGGGCTAGTGTTTTGTGGATGAGCCATTCCATACCCGTCTCCTGGAAACGTACCACTCATCTAAGGCTGCTGGGCACATAGGGAGGGATCAATTAATATGGTCACTGTCTCAAGTATTTTGGTGGCCCTCTCTTAGAGCCGATTGCTCCGCTTACACGGCAGCCTGTGCCACCTGTGCCCGTGCCAAAACCCCCAGACAGCTCCCAGTGGGCTTACTACAACCGGTTCCTAATGGGGAACGCCCATGGTCCCATATATCTATTGATTTCCTGGGAGAGTTGCTGGTGTCCAGGGGGTACTCTTTTATCCTAATGGTGGTTGACAGGTTTTCTAAGATGGCTCATTTCGTGCCCCTCTCTGGTCTTCCATCGGCTCAGGAATTGGTGGTGGTTTTCGCTAGAGAGGTATTCCGCTTGCACGGGGTTCCCAGAGTGGTGGTGTCGGACCGAGGGAGCCAGTTCGTGTCTAGATTCTGGAGGGCATTCTGTAGCCAGATGGGTATCCAGTTGTCCTTTTCCTCTGCCTACCATCCCCAGACCAATGGGGCTGCTGAGCATGCCAATCAGGGACTGGAACAGTTCCTGCGCTGCTTTGTGACCGATCATCATGACAATTGGGCCGACCTGTTGCCGTTGGCAGAGTTTGCCAGGAATTGTGCAGTTAATTCATCGTCTGGGAGCTCTCCGTTCTTTATTAACTATGGGTTTCAGCCATGCCTGCTCCTGGACTCATTTCAGTCGCAGTAGATTCCAGCTCTGGACGAGCATATGGAGCAGCTCCGCTCCACTTGGGCACAGGTTCAGAGGACCCTCAGCCAGTCATTTCAGCGACATCAGCGGCATGCCAACCGTAGACGGCTCCCAGCGGTCTCTTTCCAGGTTGGGGACAGGTTATGGCTCTCCTCCAGGAATCTCAACTTACAAGTACCATCTAATAAGTTGGCTCCCCGGTTCATTGGTCCATTTAAAGTCATCCGCAAGGTTAACCCTGTGTCGTACGCACTGGAATTCCCAGCCTCTGTGTGCATTCATAATGTGTTCCATGTGTCCCTGTTAAAGCCCTTGGTTTGCAACCGTTATACTACCACCCCGGTGGTTCCTGGGCCGGTGGATGTTCAAGGCTAAGAGGAGTACAAAGTTCAGAGCATTATTGATTCTAGGAGATTTAGAGGGAAGTTGCAATATTTGGTCCACTGGAAAGGCTATGGTCCTGAAGAACGCTCTTGGGTCAACCACGAGGACATTCACGCCCAGAGATTATTGCGCAATTTCCACTCTAAATATCCCCAGAAACCTAGACCCTCTACCAGGGAAGGGGGTCTTTGAGAGAGGGGGTACTATCACGGTTCCCGTGATTTTCTGTCATTCTCTGCTGTGGTGTGTTCCTATTGGTGGAGCCTGCTTAAACCCCGCCCAGTGTGGCCTTCTTATACCGGGCCTCTGGCACCTGTCAAGGGCCCTTTTGTGGTGTTCCAGTACCAGTGCTTCCGTTGCTGTGTTCCTGCGTTCCTGTGTACCGATTTGGCCTCTCTGACTATTCTACTGGTTCCTGCTCCGTGTATGACCCGGCCTGGCTGACGTTCCTGCTCACTGATTGATCCGGCTAGTCTGATGTTCCTGCTTCGTGATTGACCCGGCCTGGCTGACGTTCCTGCTTTGTGACCTGTGTCTATCTATCTCATATCTATCTATCTATCTATCTATCTATCTATCTATCTATCTATCTATAGTCTATCTATAGTCTATCTATATGTCTATCTATCTGTCTATCTAGAAACACAGCACCAGGGACTGTTTATGTAGCAAAAATGGTGAAATGTATTGGGTCAACAAGGACATTTATAAAAACAAAAGACCTGCAGGTAGATTATACTCTCACTCTACACATACATATAAAGTTCATATGCTGTCCAATACATTGACATTTGACAGGACATATAAAGTTCATACATTTGATACCCATTGTCAGTGGGCATCAAATGTAAACTTTATGCATCCTGTCTGTCAATGGACAGCAAATGTATTAACTTATATATCCTGACAATGGGCATCAAATGTATAAACTTTATATGTCCTGTAAATGGGCCTAACAGGACATATATAGTGTGTGTATGCAATTGATGCCCATTGTCAGGATATATAAAGTTTATGTATATGTTATCCATTCAGTGATAATCTAAGTAAGCAGGTAGAGGGAAGAGACCACAAAGTGGGGCTATGGAAGGGGAAAAAGACACACGGGGGGGCACACACATTAGGGCTGGTGGGGACACAGAGAGAGGCTGGCAGGGACAAAGAGACACAGAGAGAGGCTGGCGGGGACATTTATAATGGCCCCCCTACTTTTGTCCCTGACTCCCCATGTGCCCCCCCCAAAATATGAATGCTGAAGTCACCATTGGATCAGATTGAGATCAGGATCCCTAGTAAACACATCATATGTAGACATTACAGTGTGGTGATACACAACATGCCCACATTTCATTTGGAAATAAGGTTTTTATTGATTTTAGTGGTGCTTTCAAATCTATTGGAGCTCCGCAGTTGATTTTCTGGTTCAGCTCACTCCCAGGGGTTGAGTCGCTGGTTTTGAGTATCCATCTGGTCTTATAGGGAGGGTTAGATGTTGGATGCTGAGTGGGATGGGGCCAGGACTGGTGTAATAATAACTAGTGTTTATACAGCGCCTTTCTCTCAGTGGGACTCAAAGCGCTTTTAGCGATCGCTCTCAGAATTAACTAAATTGGCAGCTGAATAATAGATGTTATTATTACCCAATCAATGGTACTCGTTTATTGACCTCGGAAGGATAAAGGGTTGAGTTGACCCTGCCGGGAATCAAACCTGAAACCTTGGGGTTTGGAACAGACTCTGCAGTCAGGGCATTTACCACTGAGCTATCTCACCAACATTGCTGCCGGCGGGAAGGGTGAGAACAGGGTGGACAGGAGAGGAAAGATGTGTATAGGACAAGGAAATATTAGAAATTTGAGGACAAATACACAAAGAACTGTGGAGGAATTACGGAGCAAACAACTTGCATCATACAAGACATATACAAATACATTAAACCTCAGTGATTTAAATTGGACCTTTAACCCCCTTGAATGTTAGAGACGTCTCAGGTTAATATTCTGGTTCTGATCACCCCCAGAAGCTAGCTATGAGCAGCTACCTGGTCTTATGGGGGGGTTCAGATATCAGATTCTGAGTGGTGTGGGACCACGGGGCCGGCACTGGTGCATGATACTGATAGGCTTGGGGCAGTCTGGAACAGAGTAGTAAAATGAGTCTAGGGTCAGCACAGATTAGGGAAATGGGATCAAATTCACAAAGTAATGCTGGGTAATTCTGAAGCAAACCAACTGCAGGAGTCAAATAAACATTCCCACAATTCCCACTGATGTACATAAATGGAGCTTTTAACCTCTTAAATGCTAAAAAGATCGCCAGGTTTTCTTCTCTCCAGTATTCACAGGGGATTTTTGTCTCTATGGTGAAGTTGATTTGCCCCAAATTAACCCACTTTGCCTTTGTATAAAAGTGCCAATATGTATCACGTGGTGTTCAGGTGGATTTAGCGCTACTGTGTGACTAACACCTAATAATGTACTAGATTACATTGCAGAGGATAAATCTTACCACTGGTCACGTTAAGTCACATGTAAGACGTGAGGTTTTATTATTAACACCAAGTACGTACCCGAGGAATGACTGACACTGCCGTACAGAATATCTAGCACACTGCAGGGAGAAGCGCATTCAGTGAAATTATCTAGAAGCACCAGCAGGTGTGTGGCACGGCTTTGCCCATGCAATGAACTTTGTGTGAGGGGGGTTAATAGGGTTATCTCTGTGGCACTGAAAGAGTTAATTTGTTAGACTTCGTAGTGGGGCATCAGGGCCCCTCCTTATGCCCCCAGCTACTGATTTCCCAGCTGATTTGGCTGGCAAATCAATAGAGGCGACAGAGGGGAGAATCAGGGCTCCCCCGCTTCCCTCCAACCTGAACTACCTGGAAGGAGTGCGTGGGATCAGGAAACCCTATCAGGTCAATGTGTGATGCTTTCTCTCATGGATATGAATGGGTTTACTGATCCCACCCACTCCCACTTGGCTCTGGGTAGGATGGAAGCAGGGGAGATCTCCTGTGTCACCTCTACTGATCTCCCAGTCAAATCGGAAGGTGGTTGTGTCTTCCAGTCATGCCCCCTGACAGCAATCCAGAATCACTGGATGTATATATATATATATATATATATATATATATAGATCAATAGTAGGGCATACAGCACACACTAATTTAACAATATATTAATATAGAGTATTGGTGCACGTCCCATAAGAGATGATATAAATATACTCAGCCTGGGTACTCCAAGGATGTAGCAAGAGACAGCACTCAAGTAGATTGAAGATATTCAAGTTATTTATTGCAGCATCTTATAGTAGCCAAAAGAAAAAAGAAATTAATTATTATCTACATGGAGTCACGTTGACTCATTATTACAAAGAAAAAATCATTCCAAGGGGTTTTAGAATAAAAAACCAACCCACCATTGGACGAGGTAACCGCGAATTCTGTAACAAATGGTGTGATATTCTTAATCAATGTTCCTTTCAATTAATGCTATTAGTTATTGACCAAGTGGCCAAGGAAACAGAAAAAACTAAAATTGAAATAAGAACTTTAGAAGAGAAACACAAAGAGTCGTTTAATGTGGAGAAATGTAAGGATCTGTATGATAAACTGGTAACCAATGTTGCTAAATATAAAGATGACTTGGCTTCAGGGAAAAGGGAAAAGCTGAAGCAAGTAGAAAGTGATTACAAGGAACAAAGGGTATACCCATGGCTTATCGGTTTATCAGACAGATGCGCTCCAGTTAGGAGGAACAGAACAGGACAATATCAGAGTGGGATGGAAACCTCCTTTGATACTGATACTTCATCTCAATCAGAAGTTGATATACATTCTGGAGAACGTTTTTTAGGCAAAAAAACAAGAAGAGGGAAGACCAAAATAGAAAAAAATCAGGCAAAACAAGGAGGGGAGGAAGAAAACATCACAGGAGTCACACCACAGATGATACTAAGACAAAGGGTGAAATAGTAATATATAATCTATCTAGTAAAACTCTCACTGAGTCAGAAATGGGAGTCCTTAGCAAAGGTCTGAATTTTGTCCCTACTAATATACAGAAAAAGTTTGATTGGGAAGTTGAACTATATAAA
Organism: Rhinophrynus dorsalis; assembly: GCA_037306005.1. Classification (NCBI taxonomy): domain Eukaryota; kingdom Metazoa; phylum Chordata; class Amphibia; order Anura; family Rhinophrynidae; genus Rhinophrynus; species Rhinophrynus dorsalis. The sequence goes on along the minus strand of CM074719.1, from coordinate 630,156,993 downwards.
TTGCACCGTCATCTAAAATTGAAAGATTTTTTTCATAATCAGGGACAGGATGCCCCTATTAGATTTAAGAAAAGAAGTAACTTTGACCCAGTTAGTTCCAACCCCCATATCACAACTTTCATGAACCTGGTTACTGCAGAGACGCTCCAAATAATGACAAAAAAACGTACAAGCTATTTTAACATCTCAAAAGAGGAACGTAAAGCTATAAAAAATCTGGCTAATGATAACTCTATTATTATTAAGCCTGCAGATAAAGGAGGTGGAATTGTGATAATGGACTATACTCAATACCGTGATGAGGTACTCTCTCAACTAAGTAATCCACAATGTTATAAAAAATTGTTGAGAGACCCAACAAATGGATATAAGTCAGAAATTGACTCAATCATTCAGTTAGGGGTCAGCAATCGGTGGATTACTATGGACATAAAAAATTTCTTAACACAAAACCACCCGCGTGTACCAATTCTGTACTGTGTTCCAAAAATACACAAATCGCTTAATAAACCACCTGGAAGACCAATAATCTCCGCCCGTGACTCTTTATGCCAACCCATCTCTCAGTATATTGACTTCTTCCTTCAAAAATACATCAAAACATTCTCTAGTTACATAAGAGACACAACGGATTTTATTGGTCAATTACCAACTGAAACCACTGACAACACTGTGTTTGTGACTTTGGATGTGACAAGCCTATATACCAACATCCCACATGACTTGGGCAAGGAAGCTGTAGCAGCAATAGTATCTAGGGATCCAACATATGAGGGCCCCCCGTTGGAGTATTTACTACTACTTATTGATGTGATCCTTAATAAGAACTACTTTAAGTTTGAGGATCTTTTTTTCTTGCAACTACAAGGGACAGCCATGGGCTCCAACATGGCGCCCTCATATGCATCCATTTTTATGGAATATTACGAGCAATTGCATATCTTCTATACCCCCCAATATGCCCAACATATAACCTTCTTTAAGCGATTTATTGACGACATATTCCTTTTATGGAATGGTAGTTTGGACACTTTGAGGGAATTTGTGGATAACCTTAATTCAATTGACTCCACTATTAGATTTACGATGTCTTTTGATAAAAATAATATCAATTTTCTGGACTTGACGATCTATAAAGAAGAGCAAAAAATCCTAACAAAGATATATCAAAAAACAACTGACAAAAATACCCTCCTGCATGCTAGCAGTCACCACCCATTACCTATGAAGCGTGGTCTCCCTTTTTCACAAATGGTCAGAGTAGTACGCACAACCTCTGATATTGAGGAGTGCAAACAAGGCCTGCTTCGCATGCAACAGAGATTTTTGGACAGAGGTTATGATGAGAAAGATGCCCAAATGGCCCTGGATAAAGCCATCCAGCTAGACCGTAAGGAATTGTTGTCATTAAAAAAAGATAACAACAATAAAGAACAAAGATTCTGCATAAAAACTCAATTTAACATCATGTCTGCTGACATAAAGAGAGTTATAGTGAAGAACTGGCACATACTGCAAGGGGACCAGAAAATTGGTCACTTATTTAATAATCCGCCATTATTTTGCTATGAGAGGGGAAGAAATCAGGGGGATATTCTTAATCCGGGGGACCCAACTAATAAATATAATAAATAGTGATGATCGAGCACCCCGATGCTCGGGTGTTCGGGTGCTCTGGCCGAGCGCCCCCAGAGGCTCGAGTGCTCGGCCGAGCACCCGAGCCCCATTGAAGTCAATGGGAGGACTCGAGCATTACACCAGGCACCCCCTGCTCTGATGAGGGGAGGGTGCCTGGTTCATAGGAAAAGGTCAGAAAATGATGGAAACACCACAGAAATGGTTCAGGGACAGCATAGGGAGGATGTCTGGATGCATCTTGGACTCCAACGTCGCTGCTGGGAATGATGTTTCGCCCGTAGTACGCCATTTTTACAGACTGACCGTAAAACACACAAAAAGGAAGATAAAAACGATTTTAGGCGAAAAATTGTTACCAAACAGTATTTGCTGTATATTTACTTGAACTATCAGGATCACGTCCACTTCCCCGTCCCTTTTTACCCGCCTTCTTCATATTAAACGGAATATATGCCGGTAATCTGCGGCTAGGCACACGAAACAGAATGTGACGCTAATCTGCGGCTAGGCACACTAAACAATATGTGACGTTAATCTGCGGCTAGGCACACTAAACAATATGTGACGCTAATCTGCGGCTAGGCACACGAAACAGAATGTGACGCTAATCTGCGGCTAGGCACACGAAACAGAATGTGACGCTAATCTGTGGCTAGGCACAGTGAACGGAATATGTGACGTTAATTTGTGAATTTGCACACTAAACAGAATGTGACGCTAATCTGCGGCTAGGCACACTAAACAATATGTGACGCTAATCTGTGGCTAGGCACACTAAACAATATGTGACGTTAATCTGCGGCTAGGCACACTAAACAATATGTGACGCTAATCTGCGGCTAGGCACACGAAACAGAATGTGACGCTAATCTGCGGCTAGGCACACGAAACAGAATGTGACACTAATCTGCGGCTAGGCACAGTGAACGGAATATGTGACGTTAATTTGTGAATTTGCACACTAAACAGAATGTGACAATAATCTATGGCTAGGCACACGTTTAAAATGGCCCTTTTTGTCGCTGCGTTGTAAAATCATTGGCCCTGTGCACCTAACAGAATATGTCAGCTTGTCACTGCACTGTGAAATATTTGTCCCTGTGCACCTAGTACAATGTCACCTTAGAACATGTCCCCCCCCACAAAAAAATGAAATTCTGCCACCCCCAAAAAAAATTAAATGCTGCCCCCACACACAACAGTCCTAAAAAGGACTTTTGGGTCTTGAAAGAGTTTCAACAATTTTATTCTCCCTACACTGACTTCCTGTGCATCTAGTATTATATGTCACCTTACATATATCCCCCCCACAAAAAAAAGGAAATTGTGCCCCCCCAAACAAAATATAAATGCTGCCCCCACACACAACAGTCCTAAAAAGGACTTTTGGGTCTTGAAAGAGTTTCAACAATTTTATTCTCCCTACACTGACTTTCCCTGCCTAAGCGCATCTCTCCCTGGCTAAGAATGAGCCGAACTCGCGCGTCGGGTGCTATACAGCACCCGATCACGGGTTCTGGCCAGCCAATCAGTGTAATGCCAGCAGCCAACATGGCTGCTGGCATTACACTGATGTCAGAGCCTCCCCGCACGTTTATTGGCTGCGCAGCAGCCGCGAAACGTGGGGGGAGGAGACCCGAACATGGCGGGCGAGCACATGCGGTACTCGTACGAGTACCGCCATGTGCCGAGCAGAGCGATGCTCGAGCCGAACCGAGCTTCGGCCGAGCATGCTCGCTCATCACTAATAATAAACCCATAAACTGGTTGGCACGACCCAGAGGAGTTTATAAATGTAAGGGATGCTCCAATTGTAACAATATAATGACAGGGAAATACTATAAGCACCCAAGAACAGCGAAAAAAATCTGGATCAAGGACTTCCTCAACTGCGAGAGTAGATATGTGATATACCTAATCACATGCCCATGTGGACTATTTTATGTGGGCAAGACAATTACAATGCTCAAGGAGAGAATCAATAATCATAAATCATCCATTAAGAAAGCTTTGGAAGGCAATATGGATCTCAAGGACTATCAAACTCAACCAGTGGCAAGACACTTCCAAAGTCTACAACATAGGCATTTCCGTTTTATGCCTATCAGTCAAGTTCAAAAATCACCAAGAGGTGGAGATAGACATTTAACACTTCTTCAATTAGAAGCTAGAACCATTTTTGACTTTCAAACTATCACACCACATGGATTAAACCAGGAATTATCTCTATCCTGTTTCCTATAATTTAGAAATCAATGGCGACTATGGCGACCCCTGAAATTCAGACCACCAGGGGTTAGGCACCTAGTCATTGAGTAGGTTGAAGTATCATTGGATGGAAATCCCCTATTTGGATGTATACTGAAGGTATTTTGTCATCTTTACCAAGGAGCTACACAGAAAGCTTTGTATTGTAAATGGAAACTATTTAGTGACAATATATGGCAACCCCTATTAATGGGGTTAGGCACCTAGTCACTGAATACCCACCATTGAAGAATAATGGATTTATTATAACTATGGAAATACCAACACATACTTGAAATGAACTTATCTGGTGACAATATATGGCGACCCCCATAACTGGGGTTAGGCACCTAGTCACTGGAATATCTCTTTTTTGAAGAGTAATGAACTTATATTTATTTAACACTATATTTGTATGAACTTTTTGACAACACGTGGGACTAATCATCCATATATTGGAATAACACGTATGATTTCAACTTGTGTAAGCAATATGGATATAAGTGCTATCACATCTAAATGAAACTTAACAATATCCATATGTATTTGTAGTCTGTGCTCTTGATTAGCTATTGTAATCAATGTCCTTAACTCCTGAGGAGATCTGTCTCCACCACTATACAGCACTGCCTTCAGCCGACAGTGCTATCCATAGTGTTGCATACTTTTGTTTCGCTTCGGGTACCGGTTGCCTAGCAACCGGCGGCCCGTGACTTGATGACGTCACGATCCCCGTTGAACGCCGAGGAACGCTTGGTTGTGCGTTCCAAAGGTGGCTTTCGGCGGGGAGAGGTGAGTTAGTCAGGTAACTTTGCTATAAATAGCTTTATTTTAATGTATAACCCCATTTGCCCTGACGAAGGTCCCTGAGAGGACCGAAAACGTTTGGCTACTATAAGATGCTGCAATAAATAACTTGAATATCTTCAATCTACTTGAGTGCTGTCTCTTGCTACATCCTTGGAGTACCCAGGCTGAGTATATTTATATATATATATACATATATATATATATATATATATATATATATATATATATACATATACACAGTACTGTGCAAAAGTCTTAGGCAAGTGTGAAAAAATGCTGTAAAGTAAGAATGCTTTAAAAAATAGGCATGATAATAGTTTATATTTATCAATTAACAAAATGCATACAAAATATTTGTATGACCACCCTTTGCCTTCAAAACAGTATCAGTTCTTCTAGGTACACTTGTACACAGTTTGTTAAGGAACTCAGCAGGTAGGTTGTTCCAAACATCTTGGAGAACTAACCACAGTTCTTCTGTGGATTTAGAGGCCTCAGTTGCTTCTCTCTCATCATGTAATCCAAAACAGACTCGATGATGTTGAGATCAGAGCTCTGTGGGAGCCATACCATCACTTCCAGGATTCCTTGTTCTTCTTTATGCTGAAGATAGTTCTTAATGATTTTGGCTGTATGTTTGGAGTTGTTGTCATGCTGCAGAATAAATGTGGGCCAATAAGTTGCATCCCTGATGGTATTGCATGATGGATGATGGATAAGTATCTGCCTGTACTTCTCAGCATTGAGGAGACCATTAATTCTGACCACATCCCCAACTCCATCTGCAAAAATGCAGCCTCAAACTTGCAAGGAACCTCCACCATGCTTCACTGTTCCCTGCAGACATCAATTCTTGTACCACTCTCTAGCCCTTTGGTGAACAAACTGCCTTCTGCTACAACCAGATGTTGACTCATAAGTCCAGAGCATCTTCTGCCACTCTTCTGCACCCCAGTTCCTGTGTTTTCATGCATAGCTGAGTCGCTTGGCCTTGTTTCCACGTCAGAGGCTTTTTTGCCGCAAGTCTTCCAAGAAGACCACTTCTGACCAGACTTCTCTGGATAGTAGATGAGTGTACCAGTGGCCCACTGTTTTCTGCCAGTTATGAGCTGATGGCACTGCTGGACATCTTCCGATTGCGAAGTGAAGTAAGCATGATGTGTCTTTCATCTGCTACACTAAGATTCCTTGGCCGACCACTGTGTCTACTGTCCTCAACATTGCCTGTTTCTTTGTGCTTCTTCAAAAGAGCTTGGAAATCCATGTCTGCCATGAAATGTCTTCCTGGGAGAGACCTTGCTGATGCAGTATAACTACCTTGTGTGTTTTTGCTGTGCTCAGTCTTGCCATGGTGTATGAATTTTGACATTAAACTGTCTTCAGCAACCTCACCTTGTTAGCTGGGTTTGGCTGTTCCTCACCCAGCCAACACAGCTGTTTCTGTTTCAGTTAATGATTGTGTTTCAACCTACATATTAAACTGATGATAATTAGCACCTGTTTGGTATAATTGTTTAATCATACACCTGACTATATGCCTACGAAATCCCCAACTTTGTGGAAGTGTACTTAGAAAAATGAATGCTGTTTTGAAGGCAAAGGGGGGTCACACCAAATATTGATTTGATTTAAATTTTTCTTATGTTCACTCACTTTGCATTTTGTTAATTGATAAAAATAAACTATTAATATGTCTATTTTTGAAAGCATTCTTACTTTACAGCATTTTTTTCACACCTGCCTAAAATATTTCACAGTACTGACATAAATATATATATAACATTTATATATAAATGAAGTCCAAATGTATGAGCACTCACTAAATGAAACAGTCACTTGCCTAGGTATCAGTCAGTATGTAGAGGGTGTACAGAGATCTTGAAGGAATGACAGCACTCACAGGACTTGAATTATCAAAATTTGTGCTCTTTAATGACCAAAGTTTCGACCAACACTGGGGTCTTTGTCAAGGTTTACTGCACATGGTAATCATGACATATTAAAGGGCATAGTGAGTTTCACAATGCATTGCACACCTTTCTGATAATTAAAAGCCTAAATATCTTCTTGCATTCCACCTTCCAACAGAAGAACTGGAGCCTTTGGGGGATATTATTAGAGGTGTTGTTACTTTCTCAGAAAAGCACATGTCTCCAGTACAATCTTTTGAATCCTTCTTGAATCTCCTTGGTCTTCACTCCATACACAACTGGATTTATCAAAGGAAGGAGAAGGAAGGTAATGACTGTGGGAAATGTCTTAAGGTTCAGCGGGGGATCGGGATAATAAAAAAATAAGATAATAGGAAAGACAGACGAGATATAGAATAATGACAGCAAGATGATGTGTGAACTGCAAGTGTTCAGGGCTTTCCATCGAGCCTCAGAGGACTTCATCAGATGTACCACTCTCAGAATCCTAATGTAAGAGAATGAGATCAGGGTGTTATCTACACCAGGGAGGAGGCAGATCATAAGAACCAGGTATATAATAATGTAAGATGAGTCACCACAAGAAAGCTTGACTATTTCAATGTATTCACAGTAGGAATGATAAATGATGTTCATTTTACAGTAGGACAGGTGTGCAAGTATAAATGGAAGAGGAAAAGTAAGAACACCACACCGTATCACAATGAGCAAGACAGATTTCATGATGAAAGTGTTGGTCATGATAGCCGAGTGTCTGAGAGGATGGCAAATAGCCACGTAGCGATCTATGGACATTAAGGCAAAGAGAGAAGACTCAAGACCAAACATGGTATAAAGAAAGTATATCTGTGTGAGACATGTAGTGGTGCTGATTGTGGTTGAGTCAAACCAGAGGATGGCCAAGACTTTGGGAATAATGGAGGTGGCTATGGACAGATCTACAAGGGAAAGCAGAGAAATTAATATGTGCATGGGTTCATGGAGTTTACGGTCCACCCTGACAAGTAAAACCAGGGAGCCATTCCCAAGGATGACCAACAGATACATGAGCAGCACAAACAGAGATGCAAATGTCTTCTGGTCCTGGACCCAAGAGAGACCCAATAGGACAAACTCTGGTGGTATTGTGCCAGAAATATTAGAAAAGTTCATCATTCACTGTAAAATAAACAGAAATGATAATTAAATCACTCTGAAGGGAAATAGTTTATAGTAGCCACATAGCACAGTTTTAGTAACACAAAGATGAGTACTTTGGTATTTGGTGATACCGTTTTAATTTGGACTAACAGTTTATATTTTAAAGGGATAGTAATGTTTCATAATAAAAACAGCTCTAATTAATCATCATAGTAGTTGGACTTTGGAGAGTGTTATTTCTGTTCTGTCAGAGTTGTAGTTCAAGAGTAATTCAATGACAAAGTATCCTCCTCCTGCCCCTTTTCCTGATGTAACACTGCTCAGCCAGAGCAGAAGGGAGGTGCCCAGGTAGACTGCAGAGAGGGACAATCTTCAACTAAGATAAGGGAAAAACCTGAAAAACTTGTCAAGGGGGGCAGGGATTTCATTGTTCTCATAGGAAGAAGACTGTCCCCTTCTGTTATCTGTCTGGTCTATGGACTGGATTCCACATCTGAGAAGAGATGGCTTACACTAGGTAAAAGGGGCGGGAGGGGAAACTTTGCTTGTGAATATCTCTCAGACCATAAAGGTTTCAGAGATAAGACTTATATCGTTCTTCATGTTTTTTTAATGCCTACAAAATAAAATAAAGTTAAAAAAAGATAAAAAGTATTACTATCCCTTTAAGACAAGCTTTTGAGAGATCAACCCTCTTCCTCAGGTCAAGCAGTACTGAATCACAAAGACATGTTCAGTCACACATTCTGTTTAAAACATTGCAGTATTCGCAAGATAGATAACAATCTCAGATGCTTACAAACAAAGGTTAGAGATGGTACAAAAGGTGATATCTATGTAACTGGAGTGTGAAATAAATTAAGGGTGTCTGAGTAGTGGTTTGGATGCAGAGCTGAGGGAAAATGAGGTGAATGGGAAACCTACAGAGGAGGCACTAGTTAAAGGAATTTCTGGTAGTGAGATAAAAAATCCAGATCTTTACTGAGGACTAGTTGAAGAACCCATTACACGGGCCACAGTGCCACTGCCAGCTGGTCGCGGGGCAGTAATGCACAGTAGAGACTCCCAGGCCGTGGCTGATACAATGCCAGCCAGTCATGGTGCAGTCATGCTCAGTAGAGAGTGCCCGCGCCATGGCTGATACAGAGCTGGACGCTCCTTCGGAGCTCCCCGCTCTGTATCAACCTCGTCAAGGGCAGTCTCTACTGCTCATGACTGTGTCATTACACACGTGTTAGCGAATTATTATATAGGATGATAATTCTCTTTAAAACGCATGAAGCAGAACCCAATAAAGTTCTGGGATTTTTATATCGCTACCAGAAATTCCTATTACCAGTGCCTCCTCTGTAGATTTCTCATCTACCCCGTCTTCTCTCTGCTCTGCATCCACACCATTGCTCAGACACCCTTTATTTATTACCTTCTCCAGTTATATAGGTATCTCATTTTCATCCCCTTCCAAGCATTCTCTATAAGGATCCTAGATTGTTATCTAACTTGGGAACTCTGAATTGTTTGGAACATGAGTAAAGCGTGGTATCTTGTTAGCCATAGAAAATTCAGGAGACTAATAGAGTAAAAATGATACCTTTATTGGCAAATTGAGTGGCTTTGGATGTAAGCTTTCAAGTCAAGAGACATCTGTGAGCAACCACTGGATAATGGAGATAAAATTGCTGTGCTTCAATGCACTTACAAGATAGATTCTTGCCAGAATGTTCAAAAGATATAGATAGTGACGGCCCATTAGGTTTGGAGTGGTCATACAGAAGATTCGGTATGAGAGTTCCTTATATTCAGAGAATCCCAGTGAGATCTTCTTGATTGGAATATCCTTAAATATAGAAAAGAACAAGCCCTGTAATATGGGAAGTATATAATAACTAATATATTTTTCTTCTAATCATCATTTGATGTGGGTTGCTATCCAGGGGTCATATATTCTGATTTATGAGCGATCATTCCATCTTGAGTCTGGTGAGGGCATTTCTATTGGGGTCTTTCTAGAACTTTTCTCTCAGTTTTGCTCTTAGAGGGTTTGTTATTTTCTATATTTAAGGATATCACACTCAAGAAGATCTCAGTGGGATTCTCTAAATACAAGGTACACTCATACCGAATCTTCTGTATGACCACTTCAAACCTGATGGGCCGTCATTTGTAAAGATCCCACATCACTATCCTATATCTTTTGGGCATTCTGGCAAGAATCTATCTTGTTAGAGCATTGAAGCACAGCAATTTTATCTCCATTATCCAGTGGTTCTTCTCAGATATTTTGCACTTTTCGTCTTTCTTTGTCATATGTGAATTAGAGTATGCAGGTGCTGCTGTTGACACCATAGAAGATGCTGGAACTCTGTGAACTACTGTCTGCGATTACTGTGCATTATACAATTTCTACCAAGTGATTGGCAGGAGCTATCTGCATTCCCTACTCTTTTTCTATAATATATTGGATACTTCTGTGGCACCTACTAGCAGTGTGGGTCAAAAATTATACTCTACGCTCTGTTACTGTTCTTTGAAGTAGACTAGAAAATGCAAACAAGATTAATTATCTTTTCCAGGCTCCAGTGAAATTGACCAGAAATGGCTAGGTCTAAGGAATGTATGACTTTGTGATTTGTCCGATTTTGTAATTCAGTATTGCTTGAAAAGAAGAGAGTTGATCTCTCGAAAGCCTGTCTTAAAATATATAACTGTTATTCTGAAGGGAATGATACCCATAGTTCTAGCATAATCTTACTTTTAAGATGAGATTTAAAGGCACACTGACTGCTACTATTAATAACTCCTACTCACCTTAAAGGGATAGTAATACTTCGTTTTATCTTTATTTTATTTTGTAGGCATGAAAAAAACATGAAGAACGATATAAGTCTTATCTCTCAAAACCTTTATGGTTTAAGAGATATTCACAAGCAAAGTTCCCCTCCCCGCCCCTTTTACCTAGTGTAAGCCATCTCTTCTCAGATGTGAGTCTGGTTGTAAGACCACACAGATAACAGCAGGGGACAATCTTCTTTGTATGAAAACAATGAAAGCCCTTCCCCCTTGACAAGTTTTTCAGCTTTTTCCCTTGTCTTCATTGAAGATTGTCCCTCTCTGCAGTCTACCTGGGCACCTCCCTTCTGATCTGGTTGAACGGGGGGGGATACTTTGTTTGTGAATATCTCTTAATCCATAAAGGTTTGAGAGATAAGACTTATATCGTTCTTCATGTTTTTTTAATGCCTACAAAATAAAATAAAGATAAAACGAAGTATTACTATCCCTTTAATGGTCAGGTAATACTAATGACCAATGTGGATTTTATGTTCAAAAGAAAAGCAGAGAAACTCTTTCACTTTTAAAGGGTTGCACACAAAAGATTGTGCAACCACTTCACTCATTTCTTACGTCTTCATGATAAAAATGGTGACCTGAGGCTCTTGCACTGCATGCAAGTACGACATTCTCAAATCGCACTGTGAAACATCGCAATAAGCCGATTAGTGCCTTGTCCGAACAGAACCGCCTGTTTATAAACATTACTTTCTGCTATGCAACATCTGCTTTTCTCATCCAGCGTTGCTCCTGGCTCTCTCTCCCCCTCTCTGCAGACTGACAGAGCGGGCATGCAGAGAGGGAGAGAGAGAGAGGCTGGAGTAGTGTTGGATGAGCCTTGTTCATAACTGGAGATCCCTCCATCTTAACCAAGATAGTTAAAAGTGCATATTTATCATACGCACTGTACATACCCCGGAATGAAGAAAGGCCCATGAGCTATAAGACATAATCCAAGTGTGGAAAATGTACAACGCCAGTATTTTTGATAATTTCCCCCATGCACATCATGTCCATACCTGGGAACTTCCTCCCCTTGAGTTCCCAGAGAGGGTTCATATACTTCCAACCAGGGCGGATTAAATTACGTGATTTGTGTTTTAAAGGGGTGTGGCTTAATCAGGTGGGTGTGGCTTATAATCCTTGTATCATAAAGTGGGCATAAAGTGGGTGGAATTGGATGGAAAGGAGGAGAAGTGGGTGTGAAGGAGGAAAAGTGGATGGGAAGTGGGAAGACCAAGGTGGGAAGGAGGATAAGTGGGCAGGAAGTGGGGGGAACAGGGTGGGAAGGAGGAGAAGTGGGTAGAAAGTGAGAGGAACAAGGTGGGAAGGAAGAGAAGTGGGAGGGAAGTGGGAGAAACAGGGTGGGAAGTAGGAGAAGTGGGTGGGAAGGAGGAAGAACAGGATGGGAAGTAGGAGAAGTGGGCAGGATGTGGGAGGAACAGGATGAGAAGTAGGAAAAGTGCATGGGAATTGGGAGGAACAGGGTGATAAGAAGGCAAAGTGGGCAGGATGTGGGAGGAACAGGGTGAGAAGTAGGAGAAGTGGGTGGGAACTGGGAAAAACAGGGTGGGAAGAAGGATACATGGTTGGGAAGTGGGAGGAACAGTGTGGGAAGGAGGATAAGTGGGAAGGAAGTGGAAGGAACAGGATGGGAAGGAGGAGAAGTGGGAAGGAAGTGGGAGGAACAGGGTGGGAAGGAGGACAAGTGGGTGGTAACTGGGCAAAACAGGGTGGGAAGCAGGAGATGTGGGTGGGAAGTGGGAGGAACAGGCTGGAAAGGAGGACAAGTGTTCAGAAAGAATGGGGTGGGTGGAAGGAGAAGGGGTGAAAAGTGGAAGGAACAGAGTGAGAAGGAAGAAAAGTGGGTGGAAAGTGGGTGGGCAGTGGGAGGAACTGGGTGGGAAGGAGGAGAAATGGGAAGGAAGTGGGAGGAACTGGGTGGGAAGTGGGCAAAACAGGACGAGAAGGAGAAGAAATTGGCAGACTTTCAGAAGAAACTCACCAAACCAGAGAATCAGCCTCTGTTCGAGGTGACCCGTAATTAAATCTAAAACCTGGAGCCTCCAGGATAGGTCCAGAGAGTTACCGGTATGTTCACATCCATCGCTTGTCTATTTCCAGTAATTCTATATGATCTGTATATTGTACATCGGATACATGGCAAACTGGAGTCTTTCAGTTTTATTCCTTAAGATACCGGGGAAAAAACAACTGTACTATATGGTGGGGAATACAATATCCAATTGACTTAAATTAGACTTGTGTCCCCACCGCAAAGCATTGGAGACCACATAAGCATTCCAGGGGTTAAAAATCCCATTTAAAGTGGAACAAGCAAAGTTTGACAAATTTGGGTAATTTGAAAAACTCTCAATCATCTACATGTTATTTTACATGTTTATTTTATATTAACCCCTTAAGGACCGGGAAAATCTGCCATCGTTTTCATAACGTACTATGACCATCATGGAATTCCAGGTTCCCCCAGCAGCTTCATGCCGTTCGGGGAGTCTGCAACCAGAAGGAACAAAAAAAATGCTCCGTGGTGCTTAACTGACCGCGCAGCGCCGATCGTCTGGTCGTTAAAGGGTTAAGGACCGGAACAATTTTGACTTTTTTGACTATGTTGTTGTTCAACCATACTTTGTCTTTAATTCCTTTTGTACACCCACACAAATTATATACTGTTTTTTTAAGCACAAGTAGGGCTTTCTTTTGATACCACAATTATATGAATACCTCATCGTTTAATTTGATTAAAATAGAAAAAAGAGCAAAAAATATTAAAAAAAACAACATTTTGCTTACATTTTTCTCTCAGGATTCATTCATTACAAAAAATAGCCCTAAATATATTAATTTGCTTCTCCTGAATGTAAGAGTACCCCATATGCCTAGTATTTTAATCCCTTCCTCACATTTACAAGGTAAATATTACAAGATGGACGCCATTATTTCCAACCTGTAATTTTTCAACAATTGGCATGTGAGCATCATAGCTTAGCTGATGGCGCCAGAACCAAAAATGTCCCACAAAGGTATATGTTTCTGAAAACTAGACAACATAAGGTAAATAATCAGGAGAATTTTGGAGTTTTTTATGCAGCTATTTTTACAGAAATATTTTTCAAAATTGTGGTAATATTTTGTTTTTTTGCAGTTTTCACACTTACATTTCAATATTACTGTATGGTGAGGTACGGCTGCACGAGTTGATCACACAGATCAACTCCCCCATGTGTTTGTTGTAGTCTCTGATGCAGACTGGCTTTCTTAGTGCCCCCCTTCTATGAACAGAGGCTGCCACAGTTTTGTCCTCATGCATGGTGAAAAGCATGTAGACATCTTTTCTGTCCTTGAACTTATCTGCCAGCAACTCTTGTTGGCACAAAGCTGAGGACGTCCTGGTTTTTAGTTTTTTTGCTATAAGTTCTTTGGGCATCTCCCAACAATTGCGCCTGACAGTGCCACGGGCCACGGTGTCAAAATAAAAAAGTGACTTAAATAAAAGGGGGCTGGTGTAGTAATTGTCAACATATAAATGATATCCTTTATTTAATAAGAGGTAAATTAGATCCCAAACTATTTTACCATTTGTTCCCAGAGATTCAGGGCAACCAAGAGGGTCAAGTCGGCTGTCCTTGCCCTCATAAATTCAAAAAGCCTGGGTATAGCCTGTGGCACTTTTGCACAATTTATAAAATGTAATTCCGAATTTGGATCGCTTTGAGGGGATGTATTGTTTGAAACCTAATCTGCTTTTATATTTCATAAGGGATTCATCTATACTTATGTGTTTTTGTGGGGTATATAGTTGGGCAAACTTTTCCTGTAAATGATTTATTAGGGGGCTAATTTTGAACAGTCTGTCATACTGGGGGTGTTCTTTTGGGAGGCACAGGGAATTATCACTAAGGTGCATAAAGCGCAGAATCATTTTGTATCTAGTCCTGGTCATTGTTTTGGCGAATACAGGGGCATCATATATGGGGTTTTTACTCCAGTATGATCTAATACTTGTTTTTTTTACTATTCCAATTGTCATTGTTAGGGCCCAGAATTTCTTGAATTCTAAAAGGTCTGTGGGTTGACACATTTCTTCCTTGGAAACAAACGCTGATGTGTTGGCGGCAATATATTGGGCTGCATATAAATTGGTTTGAGACACGTTTTCCCCCAAAATTTCTTCCCCCAAAACTAAATAAATAAAACTCAACATGGGTAAATCCTGCCACATCCACTTGAATTCCTGGGTTGCCTGTGAATTCAGGAATTTGTGGGCATAAATTGGCTGATGATACCCGTTCATCAGCAGGAATGGCAGTACTTGTGGCAGGTCTTGGGGCATTTCTTAGGGCAGCTCTTATGGAAGGTCTTTAGGAAGCTCTTGGGGCAGTTACTGGGGCAGCTCTTGGGTCAATTGCTGGGGCAGCTCTTGGGTCAATTGCTGGGGCAGCTCTTGGGTCAATTGCTGGGGCAGCTCTTGGAGCAGTGCATCTTTTTTGACAGAAGGCCCTGCGTCATCACTAGAGCTGCTCTCACTCTCAGAAAACTCAGTAATGTCGAAGTCTGACCCAGCCAAAAAGGAATACTCCTCTTCTAAAGTGTACCTCAACTGCATTGTATACACCTACTCTGAGCTAAATAAATTACTAACTTCTATACCTAACTATTCCCCAAATGGTCACTATTCCTATGATATTTTTTTTTTTTTTGTATTTTGTATTTTTTTTCCCAATGCTACTCCTAAACTTAAATCTATCTCTAAGCCTTACCCTAACATATGTATTCCCTGAACCTACCAAACCCAACTGCCTATCTAAACTAGCTTGTAATATAAAATATATTTTTTAATAAAGAAACATTTTTTTTTCCCTACGGTACCCTTAAACCTAAATCTAACCCTAAACCTTACCCTAACCCTCGTATACCCTGAACCTACCTAACCCAAGTTAACTACCTATCTAAACTATAATTTATTCTAACAATCAATTTTTAAATATTTTTTTTTCCTACGCTACTCCTAAACTATGTATCTAAACTATAATTATATATTCTAAAAATCAATTTTTAAATAAAATAAAATCTTTTTTGCTTTTTTTTTGTTTTTTTTTCCTACGCTACCCCTAAACCTAAATCTAACCCTAAACCTTACCCTAACCCAATTGGACATAATTGGAATAACAGAAACATGGTGGAACGATGCACATGACTGGACTGTAAATATAGAGGGCTATTCCCTGTTTAGAAGAGACAGAATTAATAGAAAAGGGGGAGGTGTGTGCTTATATTTGAAAACAGAGCTAAATCCAGTTTTGCGGGGTGATATTAGTGAGGAAACTGGCCAAAATGTGGTCCATGTGGGTAGAAATCGAGACTAAATGTGGTGTAAAAGGTAAAAAAAAAAGTTGTTGGTGGGCAAATGCTACAAACCACCAAATATTGATGACAATGATGAGGCCCAACTGCTATTGCAAATGAGGAAAGCTGCCCAGTTTGGGCATACTATAATTATGGGAGATTTTAATTATCCATATATCAACTCGAATAATGAGACCTGTCAGAGTGCTAAGGGTAGCAGGTTTTTGAACACGCTTCGTGAAAGCTACATGTCACAAATGGTGGAAGCGCCGACAAGAAATAACAATGTATTGGACCTAGTGATCACTAATAACACAGAAATGGTATCCAATATTAAGGTAAGAGAACATTTGGGAAACAGTGATCACAACATGGTTACATTTGAGATCTGTCTGGCAAAGCAAAAATGTATAGGTTCAACCAAAACTCTTAATTTTAAAAAAGCGAACTTCAAATTGTTAAGGGCTTCAATGCAACACATAGACTGGGATATTTTATTTAAAGGCAAAAATACTGAGGAAAAATGGTCAGAATTCAAATTTAGGTTGCAGAAATGTACCCAACAGTATATACCAATGGGGAACAAGTGCAAAAGAAGTAAGTCACAGCCAATGTGGTTAACTGCACATGTAAAGAAGGAAATGGCAAAGAAAAAAAAGCACTCAAATTATTTAAGTCAGAAGGAACTGAACAATCTTTCTTAAAATACAGGGAGTGCAACAAAGATTGCAAAAAGGCAATTAGGGTAGCAAAAATAGATAATGAAACACGAATTGCAAGGAAAGCAAGACTAATCCAAAAAAGTATATGAGAGGTCAATACAAGGATCTCTGCGGTGAGCTGTTTATACCAAGGCCTGATCAGGTGACCAGGGGACACCCCTTGAGATTAGAGGAAAGGAGGTTTAAACTTCAGCAGAGGAAGGGTTTTTTTACGGTATGGTCTGTTAAATTGTGGAATTCATTGCCCAGGGAGGTAGTTATGGCAGATACAATGGACACATTTAAGAGAAGATTAGATACATTTCTTTCAAAAGGGAACATACAGAGTTATACTGTTTATCAGTAGGCTGATCAGGAAGGTCTGATAAAGACTAATTTAATTGGTAGCAGGAAAGCTATAAAATTCTCAGTTACTGGGGTATGAGGAGAAGGTTGAACTTGATGGACTTGTGTCTTTTTTCAACCTAATTTACTATATTACTATGTTACTATGTTACCCTGAACCTACCTAACCCAAGTCAACTACCTATCTTAACTATAATTATTTATTCTAAAAATCATTTTTTTAAATAAAATAAGATCTTTTTTGTTTTTTTTCCCTACGCTACCCCTAAACCTAAATCTAACCCTAAACCTTACCCTAATCCACGTATACCCCGAACCTACCTAACCAAGTCAACTACGTATCTAAACTATAACTATTTATTCTAAAAATCAATTTTTAAATAAAATAATTTTTTTTTGTTTTTCCTACGCTACCCCTAAACCTAAATCTAACCCTAAACCTTGCCCTAACCCACGTATACCCTGAACCTACCTAATCCAAGTCAACTACCTATCTAAACTATAATTATTATATTTTTGTGGGGGTTTTGTTTTTTTGTTTTTTCCTACCCTAAACTTAAATCTAACTCTTAAACTTTCCTTACGGGAGCACTTAGTTACAACCATTCCGCGCTCTCCCATTTTTCCGTGCGGCGGTGATGGAAGAGTTTAACCCATGACGGTCCAGAACCGTAATGGGTCCTTAAGGAAAACAACCCATGAGTGCAGGACCATTAGAAATGGGCAGATGGGAGTAGGGATGGACAAGAATTCCCCCAAAAATTCCACTTTTCCAGTGAAAATTCCCACCCATAAAAAAATGCAGAACATTTGCACATTTTTGCCACTTCTGATAAATTTCAACAGCTGAAACTTGTGAGCAGAGATAGTCCTACAGCAACATAGGCCGAGCCAATATTGTTAGCAGGCTGAATGCCTTTGTCCCATGAACCACCTGCTTGTACAACTCCTACGCTATCCCTAAACCTAAATCTAACCCTAAACCTTACCCTAACCCACGTATACCCTGAACCTACCTAACCCAAGTTAACTACCTATCTAAACTATAATTATTTATTCTAACAATCAATTTTTAACCCCTTAAGGACCCATGACGGACCTGGACCATCATGGGTTGCTATCCACTTAAGGACCCATGACGGACCAGGTCAGTCATGGCTTAAATGATAGCAGCATGCCTCCGTGCACACTGCTATCATTAATTCCAGGCTGAGACTGAGCGCTCTGAGACTGGGCTGTTCAGTCTCAGCCCTTCTTGCCTTTGCTGGTTCATGTGATCGCCGTAGCAGCGATCACATGTACCGGCATTCTGAGAAACAGAGTCATGCTGACTCCGAGTGTCTAGTCTACTTCTGTCTCCCTTACTATCAAAGTAAGGGAGAGAGAGAAGTAGAGAGGAGACACCTAGTGGCAAAATAAAATACAGCAGCTAGGGGTATTAACCCCTTCACTGCTGGTGCAGGAGGCTGGCTAAATGCAGGTCAATTTTTGACCTGCAATTATTTACTTTTTTGTTTTTAAAAACACAACACACTTTTTTTTTTGCAAAAAAAAAAAATGTATTAAAAAAAAAAAAACATAATTAAACAATATTGCAAGTGTGATTGTTGTGGAGCCATGTAATACGCTTATATACACCACCAAATGTCAGGGATAAAAAAGTGTCAAAATAGGGTGGGAAAAAGGGACATGGGTATTTTCACCCAGGGGGGACAGTGGACACTTTAAACTGCGCATTTTATAGGTATGACTGACCGGTCATACTTTTAATGCAGTCTCCATAAAAATTTAACCCTTTGTGACCAATTGATCCCAAGAGAAAAATCAAAAATGGTGTTTTTTCTACTTTTTTTTTTACTTTTTTTTTCAGTTTTCATAAAGTAAATTGTGGGTTATCCATATATGTGGGGTATCAAAAGAAAGCCCTATTTGTGCTTAAAAAAACAGTATATAATTTATGGGGGTGGAATAAAAGCCTAAGAGGGAAAACACTGATGAACAAAGACATAGTCAAAAAGGTCAGAATTTCTCCGGTCCTTAAGGGAAAACGACCTCAGATTTTCCCCGTCCTTAAGGGGTTAAATAAAATAAAATCTTTTTTTTTCCTACGCTACCTCTAAACCTAAACCTTACCCTAACTCACGTATATCCTGAACCTACCTAACCCAAGTCAACTACGTATCTAAACTATAATTATTTATTCTAAAAATCAATTTTTAAATAAAATAAAATCTTATGTTTTTTTTTTGTTTTTTCCTACGCTACCCCTAAACCTAAATCTAACCCTAAACCTTACCCTAACCCACGTATACCCTGAACCTACCTAACCCAAGTCAACTACCTATCTAAACTATAATTATTATATTTTTGTGGGGGTTTTGTTTTTTTGTTTTTTCCTACCCTAAACCTAAATCTAACTCTAAAACTTTCCTTAACGCACAAGGACTAAACCTATCCAACTACCTAGCTAAACTACCTACCTAACCCTAAAATATGCTAAATAATATTTTTATATTAAAACTTTTTTTTTAAATTTTAAAAAACTAGAAAATAATACAAGGGGGGGAGGGTAAGCAAACTGATCACTATTGGAGTGATCAGAGAGGGGGAAATGTATTGATCACTGCAATAACAGTGATCAATGGGGTTAAAATGGATTTATTTCTTTTTTTAACAGGAGCAGGAAAAGCTGGAACTCGATCTGAACTCTAGAACAAGATGTCGCTCTGTCTCTCTCCACCTCAGCAGTGTGTAAGATGGAGCGAGGCAGAGAGATGCGACAGGGACAGTATTTACAAATACTGTCCCTGTCATTCGGCTTTTTCAACATGTGATTCGCTAATCAATCGAATCACATGTTGCAACAATGTTGCTACTGGCTGTAACTACGTTCTCCGTTACCGGAGCACTTAGTTACAGCCATTCCGTGCTCTCCCATTTCTCCGTGCGGCGGTGATTGGAGAGTTTAACCTATGACGGTCCAGGACCGTAATAGGTCCTTAAGGAAAACAACCCATGAGTGCAGGACCATTAGAAACGGGCAGATGGGAGTAGGGATGGACAAGAATTCCCCCAAAAATTCCACTTTTCCTGTGAAAATTCCACCCATAAAAAAATGCAGAACATTTGCACATTTTTGCAACTTCTGATAAATTTCAACAGCTGAAACTTGTGAGCAGAGATAGTCCTACAGCAACATAGGCCGAGCCAACATTGTTAGAAGACTGAATGCCTTTGTCCCATGAACCACCTGCTTGTACAACTCTGGCATAGACATTCTTGCAAAATAACTGTGGCTTGGGATATGCCAGCAGGGTGCAACACCTGGCATCATCAACAAAAGAAAAGTTTGCCATTCCATAGGTACAAATCAGGAAAAAACATTTTATTATGGATCTTAATTAACCAAAATATTAAAACACAAAAAACAAGAGAGACAATTAATATCAAATGTTTCACAAAAACTAATATATGTGTGTAATCTCCAAATCAGGAGCAAATATAAGCAACATGATGGAAAAAACTATATATTTTAATAACATGTCTTGGAATCTCACACACAATAATTTGATACAGCGCTAACAGGCACATAACAGAGGCGTGAAAGTGTCACTAGACTTCCAACAGAATGACTGTACATATAACGTATAACAGGGGAACTGAATGTGTCACTAGACATCCAACAGAATGACTGTTCATATAACATATAACAGGGGAACTGAATGTGTCACTAGACATCCAACAGAATGACTGTTCATATAACATATAACAGAGGCGTGAAAGTGTCACTAGACTTCCAACAGAATGACTGTACATATAACGTATAACAGGGGAACTGAATGTGTCACTAGACATCCAACAGAATGACTGTTCATATAACATATAACAGGGGAACTGAATGTGTCACTAGACATCCAACAGAATGACTGTTCATATAACATATAACAGAGGCGTGAAAGTGTCACTAGACTTCCAACAGAATGACTGTACATATAACGTATAACAGGGGAACTGAATGTGTCACTAGACATCCAACAGAATGACTATTCATATAACAGAGGAACTGAATGTGTCACTAGACATCCAACAGAATGACTGTTCATATAACATATAACAGAGGAACTGAATGTGTCACTAGACATCCAACAGAATGACTGTTCATATAACATATAACAGAGGAACTGAATGTGTCACTAGACATCCAACAGAATGACTGTTCATATAACAGGGGAACTGAATGTGTCACTAGACATCCAACAGAATGACTGTTCATATAACATATAACAGAGGAACTGAATGTGTCACTAGACATCCAACAGAATGACTGTTCATATAACGTATAACAGAGGAACTGAATGTGTCACTAGACATCCAACAGAATGACTGTACATATAATGTACAACAGAGGAACTGAATGTGTCACTAGACATCCAGCAGAATGACTGTTCATATAACATATAACAGAGGAACTGAATGTGTCACTAGACATCCAACAGAATGACTGTACATATAATGTACAACAGAGGAACTGAATGTGTCACTAGACATCCAGCAGAATGACTGTTCATATAACATATAACAGAGGAACTGAATCTGTCACTAGACACCCAACAGAATGACTGTTCATATAACATATAACAGGGGAACTGACCGTGTCACTAGACATCCAGCAGAATGACTGTACATATAATGTATAACAGAGGAACTGAATGTGTCACTAGACATCCAGCAGAATGACTGTTCATATAACATATAACAGAGGAACTGAATGTGTCATTAGACATCCAACAGAATGACTGTTCATATAACATATAACAGGGGAACTGAATGTGTCACTAGACATCCAACAGAATGACTGTTCATATAACATATAACAGAGGAACTGAATGTGTCACTAGACATCCAACAGAATGACTGTACATATAACGTACAACAGAGGAACTGAATGTGTCACTAGACATCCAGCAGAATGACTGTTCATATAACATATAACAGAGGAACTGAATCTGTCACTAGACACCCAACAGAATGACTGTTCATATAACATATAACAGAGGAACTGAATCTGTCACTAGACACCCAACAGAATGACTGTTCATATAACATATAACAGGGGAACTGAACGTGTCACTAGACATCCAGCAGAATGACTGTGCATATAATGTATAACAGAGGAACTGAATGTGAAACTAGACTTCCAACAGAATGACTGTACATATAACGTATAACATAGGAACTGAATGTGTCACTAGACTTCCAACAGAATGACTGTTCATATAACGTATAACAGAGGCACTGAATGTGTCACTAGACATCCAACAGAATGACTGTTCATATGACGTATAACAGGGGAACTGAATGTGTCACTAGACATCCAACAGAATGACTGTACATATAACGTATAACAGGGGAACTGAATGTGTCACTAGACATCCAACAGAATGACTGTACATATAACGTGTAACAGAGGAACTGAATGTGTCACTAGACATCCAGCAGAATGACTGTTCATATAACGTATAACAGAGGCACTGAATGTGTCACTAGACATCCAACAGAATGACTGTTCATATAATGTATAACAGGGGAACTGAATGTGTCACTAGACATTCAACAGAATGACTGTTCATATGATGTATAACAGGGGAACTGAATGTTTCACTAGACATCCAACAGAATGACTGTTCATATAACATATAACAGAGGAACTGAATGTGTCACTAGACATCCAACAGAATGACTGTACATATAATGTACAACAGAGGAACTGAATGTGCCACTAGACATCCAGCAAAATGACTGTTCATATAACATATAACAGAGGAACTGAATCTGTCACTAGACACCCAACAGAATGACTGTTCATATAACATATAACAGGGGAACTGAACGTGTCACTAGACATCCAGCAGAATGACTGTACATATAATGTATAACAGAGGAACTGAATGTGTCACTAGACATCCAGCAGAATGACTGTTCATATAACATATAACAGAGGAACTGAATGTGTCACTAGACATCCAACAGAATGACTGTTCATATAACATATAACAGGGGAACTGAATGTGTCACTAGACATCCAACAGAATGACTGTTCATATAACATATAACAGAGGAACTGAATGTGTCACTAGACATCCAAAAGAATGACTGTACATATAATGTACAACAGAGGAACTGAATGTGTCACTAGACACCCAACAGAATGACTGTTCATATAACATATAACAGAGGAACTGAATCTGTCACTAGACACCCAACAGAATGAATGTTCATATAACATATAACAAGGGAACTGAACGTGTCACTACACATCCAGCAGAATGACTGTGCATATAATGTATAACAGAGGAACTGAATGTGTCACTAGACTTCCAACAGAATGACTGTACATATAACGTATAACATAGGAACTGAATGTGTCACTAGACTTCCAACAGAATGACTGTTCATATAACGTATAACAGAGGCACTGAATGTGTCACTAGACATCCAACAGAATGACTGTTCATATGACGTATAACAGGGGAACTGAATGTGTCACTAGACATCCAACAGAATGACTGTACATATAACGTATAACAGGGGAACTGAATGTGTCACTAGACATCCAACAGAATGACTGTACATATAACGTGTAACAGAGGAACTGAATGTGTCACTAGACATCCAGCAGAATGACTGTTCATATAACGTATAACAGAGGCACTGAATGTGTCACTAGACATCCAACAGAATGACTGTTCATATAATGTATAACAGGGGAACTGAATGTGTCCCTAGACATTCAACAGAATGACTGTTCATATGACGTATAACAGGGGAACTGAATGTGTCACTAGACATCCAGCAGAATGACTGTTCATATAACGTATAACAGAGGAACTGAATGTATCACTAGACACCCAACAGAATGACTGTTCATATAACGTATAACAGGGGAACTGAATGTGTCACTAGACATCCAACAGAATGACTGTTCATATAATGTATAACAGAGGAACTGAATGTGTCACTAGACATCCAGCAGAATGACTGTTCATATAATGTATAACAGAGGCACTGAATGTGTCACTAGACATCCAACAGAATGACTGTTCATATAACGTATAACAGGGGAACTGAATGTGTCACTAGACACCCAACAGAATGACTGTTCATATAACGTATAACAGGGGAACTGAATGTGTCACTAGACATCCAGCAGAATGACTGTTCATATAACGTATAACAGAGGAACTGAATGTGTCACTAGACACCCAACAGAATGACTGTTCATATAACGTATAACAGGGGAACTGAATGTGTCACTAGACATCCAACAGAATGACTGTTCATATAACGTATAACAGAGGCACTGAATGTGTCACTAGACATCCAACAGAATGACTGTTCATATAACGTATAACAGGGGAACTGAACGTGTCACTAGATATCCAACAGAATGACTGTTCATATAACGTATAACAGAGGAACTGAATGTGTCACTAGACATCCAACAGAATGACTGTTCATATAACGTATAACAGAGGAACTGAATGTGTCACTAGACTTCCAACAGAATGACTGTACATATAACGTATAACAGGGGAACTGAACGTGTCACTAGACACCCAACAGAATGACTGTACATATAACGTATAACAGAGGCACTGAATGAGTCACTAGACAACCAACAGAATGACTGTACATATAACGTATAACAGAGGCACTGCATGTGTCACTAGACACCCAACAGAATGACTGTTCATATAACGTATAACAGATGCACTGAATGTGTCACTAGACTTCCAACAGAATGACTGTTCATATAACATATAACAGGGGAACTGAATGTGTCACTAGACTTTCAACAGAATGACTGTTCATATAACGTATAACAGGGGAACTGAATGTGTCACTAGACTTCCAACAGAATGACTGTACATATAACGTATAACAGAGGCACTGAATGTGTCATTAGACATCCAACAGAATGACTGTTCATATAACGTATAACAGGGGAACTGAATGTGTCACTAGACATCCAACAGAATGACTGTTCATATAACGTATAACAGAGGCACTAAATGTGTCATTAGACATCCAACAGAATGACTGTTCTTATAACGTATAACAGAGGAACTGAATGTGTCACTAGACATCCAACAGAATGACTGTTCATATAACGTATAACAGAGGCACTGAATGTGTCACTAGATTTCCAACAGAATGACTGTTCATATAACATATAACAGATGCACTGAATGTGTCACTAGACTTCCAACAGAATGACTGTACATATAACGTATAACAGGGGAACTGAATGTGTCACGACACACCCAACAGAATGACTGTTCATATAACGTATAACAGAGGCACTGAATGTGTCATTAGACATCCAACAGAATGACTGTTCTTATAACGTATAACAGAGGAACTGAATGTGTCACTAGACATCCAACAGAATGACTGTTCAATTGTTCATATAACGTATAACAGAGGCACTGAATGTGTCACTAGACATCCAACAGAATGACTGTTCATATAACATATAACAGATGCACTGAATGTGTCACTAGACATCCAACAGAATGACTGTACATATAACGTATAACAGGGGAACTGAATGTGTCACTAGACATCCAACAGAATGACTGTACATATAACGTATAACAGGGGAACTGAATGTGTCACTGGACATCCAACAGAATGACTGTTCATATAACGTATAACAGTGGAACTGAATGTGTCACTAGACTTCCAACAGAATGACTGTTCATATAACGTATAACAGATGCACTGAATGTGTCACTAGACAACCAACAGAATGACTGTTCATATAACGTATAACAGGGGAACTGAATGTGTCACTAGACAACCAACAGAATGACTGTTCATATAACGTATAACAGGGGAACTGAATGTGTCACTAGACTTCCAACAGAATGACTGTTCATATAACGTATAACAGAGGAACTAAATGTGTCACTAGACAACCAACAGAATGACTGTTCATATAACGTATAACAGGGGAACTGAATGTGTCACTAGACAACCAACAGAATGACTGTTCTTATAACGTATAACAGGGGAACTGAATATGTCACTAGACAACCAACAGAATGACTGTTCATATAACGTATAACAGAGGCACTGCATGTGTCACTAGACAACCAACAGAATGACTGTGTTACAGTTTTCTGACACTCAGACCAGGGTATGAAGTAAAAACACAGTTTTATTGAAAGTAAAACAATGCCCCTAGAGGCCAGCACAGGAATAGCAGTAATGGCAATAATGACAAAGTGAATGCACACAATGATAGTGATAGGTGCTAAGAATGGATAGGAAATATTCCCCCAAAGGGTTAACAAATGCAATAGGTGAGATATAAACAAGATTGGCCAACGCCCGGGATAAATAGCAGTCTCTGGAACACAGTCTCTCAATAGCTGGATAGAGAAGTAACTGCAATGAATACACTCTCAAGTTGGTATAGTAGCGCAACAAAGTCCAGAGCTGAGCCGATACCACCACCGTGGGCTACAGAGGAATGCTATTGCCACGCTGTAGTGATCAGAACCAAAATCGCCCTTAACTGGAAAAGTAGTAACCCTGCGTGTGCCACTTGGATTGTGCCCAGACACCCCTTGGGTGCTATACTGATGGTGACTGCACAAGCTGTAGTAGAGCCGGCGCCCTCTGAAGTGCAATGGGAAATGTAACTTCAGCGTCAGTGGGCCGGAGCCTGAACTCCCCTCTGGTGTCGTACCAAATGATCACAGTGGAGCGAACAGGCTACCAGAATACGAGCACGGAGCAGATAAGGCTCTGAGGGTGAATGGGAGACACACAGAAGCACACAGAGTTAAGGCTCAAGTCAGGAAACGTATGCTTGGCAAGATATGTCAGAGGCACTAGACAGGAGACTACAGGCACTGCAAGGGTTAAGTGGTTCTGCACAGGAGCGAGCACCTTGGCAACCAGCAGAAGGCAAAGCAACCTCAGGCTACAGCTACTGACTAGTGAGAGGAACAGTGAGTTGCTTAAACAGTTCAGAATGTCGCCGGAGCAACCGGAATGATGCAGGAACACTGGAACAGCAGGCAGACCGGAACGGCAACCGGAACAGCAGGCAGGACCGGAACGGTGACTGGAACAGCAGGCAGGCCGGAATGGTAACTGGAACAGCAGGCATGCCGGTATGGCAACCGGAACAGCAGGCAGAACCGGAACGGTAACTGGAACAGTAGGCAGACCGGAA
This sequence comes from Rhinophrynus dorsalis, assembly GCA_037306005.1. Taxonomy (NCBI): domain Eukaryota; kingdom Metazoa; phylum Chordata; class Amphibia; order Anura; family Rhinophrynidae; genus Rhinophrynus; species Rhinophrynus dorsalis. The sequence continues at coordinate 630,129,715 of CM074719.1, read as the reverse complement.
TGAATCACAGAGCAGGGTCGTCAGCCAGAACCGGGTCGAGTCACGGAGCACGGTCGTCATCCAGAGCCGGGTCAATTCACAGAGCAGGGTCATCAGCCAGAGCCAGGTCAAATCACGGAGCAGGGTCGTCAGCCAGAACCGGGTCAAATCACGGAGCAGGAGCAGAAGAAGAGTCAGACTAGCCGGGTCGGTACACAGGAGACACAGGAATATGGCAACAAGGCGCAGCAAAAGGAACACCACGAAAGGGCAACTGACAAGTGCCCAAGCTCCAGCATATAACGGCACATCCTGGGCGGGCCAATCAGTCTCCACCAATGCACAGGCAAATCATGTCAGATTGACAGAAAGTCACGGAGACCGTGATAGACTGTTCATATAATGTATAACAGAGGCACTGAATGTGTCAGTAGACTTCCAACAGAATGACTGTTCATATAACGTATAACAGAGGCACTGAATGTGTCACTACACATACAACAGAATGACTGTTCATAAAACGTATAACAGGGGAACTGAATGTGTCACTACACATCCAACAGAATGACTGTACATATAACATATAACAGGGGAACTGAATGTGTCACTAGACATCCAACAGAATGACTGTTCATATAACGTATAACAGGGGAACTGAATGTGTCAATACACATCCAACAGAATGACTGTACATATAACGTATAACAGTGTAACTGAATGTGTCACTAGACATCCAACAGAATGACTGTACATATAACGTATAACAGGGGAACTGAATGTGTCACTAGACATCCAATAGAATGACTGTAATTATAACGTATAACAAGGGAACTGAATGCGTCACTACACATCCAACAGAATGACTGTTTATATAACGTATAACAGGGGAACTGAATGTGTCACTAGACTTCCAACAGAATGACTGTTCATATAACGTATAACAGGGGAACTGAATGTGTCACTAGACATCCAACAGAATGACTGTACATATAGCGTATAAAAGGGGAACTGAATGTGTCACTAGACTTCCAACAGAATGACTGTACATATAACGTATAACAGGGGAACTGAATGTGTCACTAGACATCCAACAGAATGACTGTTTATATAACGTATAACAGGGGAACTGAATGTGTCACTAGACAACCAACAGAATGACTGTTCATATAACGTATAACAGGGGAACTGAATGTGTCACTACACATCCAACAGAATGACTATTCATATAACGTATAACAGGGGAACTGAATGTGTCACTAGAAATCCAACAGAATGACTGTACATATAACGTATAACAGGGGAACTGAATGTGTCACTAGACATCCAACAGAATGACTATTCATATAACGTATAACAGAGGCACTGAATGTGTCACTAGACATCCAACAGAATGACTGTACATATAACGTATAACAGGGGAACTGAATGTGTCACTACACATCCAACAGAATGACTATTCATATAACGTATAACAGGGGAACTGAATGTGTCACTAGACATCCAACAGAATGACTGTTTATATAACGTATAACAGGGGAACTGAATGTGTCACTAGACAACCAACAGAATGACTGTTCATATAACGTATAACAGGGGAACTGAATGTGTCACTACACATCCAACAGAATGACTATTCATATAACGTATAACAGAGGAACTGAATGTGTCACTAGACATCCAACAGAATGACTGTTCATATAACGTATAACAGGGGAACTGAATGTGTCACTACACATCCAACAGAATGACTGTACATATAACGTGTAACAGAGGAACTGAATGTGTCACTAGACATCCAACAGAATGACTGTTCATATAACATATAACAGGGGAACTGAATGTGTCACTAGACATCCAACAGAATGACTGTTCATATAACGTATAACAGGGGAACTGAATGTGTCACTAGACTTCCAACAGAATGACTGTTCATATAATGTATAACAGGGGAACTGAATGTGTCACTAGACATCCAGCAGAATGACTGTACATATAACGTATAACAGGGGAACTGAATGTGTCACTAGACATCCAACAGAATGACTGTTCATAGATAATAACAATAGCCCATAAGATAGGATATGACCACAGCCCCAAAACATAGGGTAAAATATTAATATAATATAGCTAAATTAATATTGTGAATGGTCACTATACATATATATATATATATATATATCTATCTATCTATATATTTAAAAGAAGACTTTGTGCCTGCCAAAACACACCCAGGGGAGGCATAAAGCAGGAGTTACTACTCCTATTGGGTGATTCAATCATGCAGGGAGTTGGCCCGCCCCCACTATGCAGCCCGCCCACCACTATCAAAGTCAGAAAAAAACAATATGGCCGCCACTTGCTCCTACACCACAGACAAACACACATGCCCCACTCACACAGCACCAGACAAACACTCAGACATGCCCCACTCACACACACAGACCACCACACACACATGCCCCACTCACACAGCACCACACAAACACACACACACACATGCCCCACTCACACAGCACCACATACACACACAAAGCCAGAAATAAATATGGCTGACACACACACACACACACACAGTCACTCACCCTGACTCCCAGTGGCCTCAGCAGGACCTGTACTGCAGCACCAGAGGAACAAAATTGCACTCAAAGGGTTAAGGTAGGTCCTCATTGCTCAATTATTTCTTCACTGTCATCATTTGCCATGCAAGACACAGGACAGACAGCCATCAGATTCACACTTAACCCACTGACTGCCACAGGGTACTGTATCAACTTTTACCCCTCAGGGAGTGTGTTCAAACCCCTCACACTGTAAACTTGCATTTCTCTCCCACTTCTCCTCCTTCCCCAGCCTATTACTAACACTTTTCCATATTTATGTTAAGCCCCGCCCCTACTCGTGATTAAGCCCTGCCCCCTTTTAACCCAAATTGCCCCATTGCTCTCTCCACATCAGCACCACATGAGGGACTCCACAAGTAAAAGTTCACAGGTATTACACACTCATGCCCCACTCACACAGCACCACACACCCATACACACACAAAAAGCCAGAAAGAAAGATGGCTGACACACAGTCACTCACCTTGACTCCCAGTGGCCTCAGCAGGACCTGTACTACAGCCACTGAACGGTGCTGCATCACCAGGGGAACAAAATGGCACTCAAAGGGTTAAGGTAGGCCCTCATTGCTGAATTACTACTTCACTGTCACCATTTGCCATGCAAGACACAGGACAGACAGCCATCAGATTCACACTTAACCCACTGACTGCCACAGGGTTGTGTATCAAGTTTTACCCCTCAGGGAGTGTGTTCAAACCCCTCACACTGTAAACTTGCATTCCCCTCCCACTTCTCCTCCTTCCCCAGCCTATTACTAACACTTTTTCACATTTATGTTAAGCCCCGCCCCCTACTCGCGATTAAGCCCCACCCACTTTTAACCCAGATTGCCCCATTTGTCTCTCCACATCAGTCCCCTCTAGGGACTTCACAAGTCAGTGTTCCCAGGTATGAACACACTTCCCACTGCTATTTAACTCTGACATGCCTCTCTATACCTTAACCCTTTGAGTGCCAGAGGGGTACACAACTCATGAGCACATGTGTTTCTGCTCATATATGTTGCGTGTCTGTGTGTGTACATCTCTGTTACATATGTGTGTCCGTGTGTGCATCTCCAGTGTGTCTGTGTGTACATGTGTTTTGCATGTCTCTGCCGCTCACTGTGTGTATGTGCATACCTCCCAACATTTCACATGGCCAAAGAGGGACACTGTAGTTTTAGGTGATATTATTGGGGGTGTGGCTGGTGGGCGGGGCATTAGTAAGAATTTTTAGGTTATTTCATGACCTATTACAGGCTATTTATGTAACTGAATAAATGATTTAGTTCAAGACCAAAGTATTTTATTTGCACAGAATAATGTATAAACACATATACTGAAGTTTATTGCTTTATTGCTGTACAGCAAAGTAATACACACCACACAGTCAGGGCTGGTGCAAGGATTTTTGCCACCCTAGGCAAAACCTAATTTTGCCGCCCATTTCGCTCCGCCCCTTGTGCCCCACCCCTTTATACCCTGCCTACTTATACCCAACCTCTTTTCATGATTGTCCTCTCTCTGCCCCCTGAGCCACTCTGCCCCTGTTCTGGAGATGCCTGTAAGAGATGCCCCCCACCAGCTCCAACTTGCCCCTTATCAGCTTCACTTTGGCCCACCAGCTCTACTTTGCCCCTATCAACTCCAACTTGCCCCCATCAGCTCCAACGTGCCCCCACCAGCTCCATTTTGCCCCCTCAGCTTCACTTTGCCCCCTCAGCTCCAACTTACCCCCATCAGCTCCACTTTGCCCCCCATCCTCTCCAATTTACCCCCATCAGCTCCACTTTGCCCCCCATCCGCTCCAACTTGCCCCCACCAGCTCCACTATGCCCTCTCAGCTCCAACTTTCCACTATCAGCTCCACTATGCCCCCATCCGCTCCAACTTGCCCCCATCCGCTCCAACTTTCCCCCCCATCCGCTCCAACTTGCCCCACCAGCTCCACTTTGCCCCCACTCAGCTCCACTTGCCCCCCCTCAGCTCCACTTTGACCCTCATCAGCTCCACTTTGACCCTCATCAGCTCCACTTTGACCCTCATCAGCTCCAACTTGCCCCCACCAGCTCCACGATGCCCCCTCAGCTCCAGCTTTCCCCTAACAGCTCCAACTTGCCCCCATCATCTCCACTTTGCCCCACATCTGCTCCAACTTGCCCCTCAGCTCCACTATGCCCCCTCAGCTCCAACTTGCCCCCCATCACATACCTGTATCTCCCGCGCAGTCTTCTCTTCAGTAATGCAGAGCACGGCGGGAGATCATGACTCCCAGCGCGCTCTGCATTACTAAAGATCCGACCAGATGAGGGAGCGCTGTAGTAACACAGACCTGACTGTGTTGTGGTTCCTGGCGTGGTGTGTGTGTGGGCGCAGCTCTTCTCCGCTGCATGCCCGCGCCCCCAGTACGTGTGCGCCCTAGGCCGGCGCCTACCTCGCCTATAGGTGGAGCCGGCCCTGCACACAGTCTGACCTCCTAAAAAGAGGGACAACAGGGTGGTAAAGAGGGACAGAGGGATTTGGCCCTCAAAGAGGGATTGTCCCTCCTAAAGAGGGACACTTGGGATGTATGGTATGTGTCTGCCTGTATGCTGCATATGTCTGTGTTTATCAGTGTGTCTGCATTTCAAACACGTGCGCCCAATGGTCATAACATGACGGGCAACGCCGTCCCATGTTGCTAGTATATATATATATGTAAATGTCATTAAATAGAATATTAAACTATGTTATCTGTAATAAAATGGGAATAGAATATGGGCAGTAGGTAGTATAGCAGACAGACCCATTATTATAAACAATAGTGTATACAGAGCTGTCTTCCACACACATAACACCAGAGACATTGCAAATGAACCTAAGCTCTTACGTCCACTTGAACCCCCCTAGCAATACATTGGTTATCTCTCCAGGATTCAAGGGGGTAAAATGTCAGTCTTTATTTGTCTCCCACATTGTAGCTGGCTTGCCCCAAAATTGATCCACCTTGTTCATGCATATTTCCCCAGATCACTGTTTTTTATGCATAACAGAAAAGAAAATGTAAAGTAAACCCCATTATCCTGGAGATTCAGATCAGGCTTTCTTCCCCTTGCCTGGTGGCCTCCTGTCTTTTTTGTTACATGATAATAAAAATGATTTTATGTGTTCTTGAAATAAATGTAATACTATGTTTTGAACACTAGATGGTGCATCCACTCTTCAACTATCCAAGGCACCTTTAGCTCATGTTTAAAGTGACAGTCACCTCCTTTTTAATTGTAGGCATTCTGTAAGTGCATACAATATAAGACCAATATTTTTCATGTTTTATTTATGTATTTATTTATTTTTTATTCCTTTATCTTCTCCTGTGTGTTTACACTTATATGCCCCTGGCAATGAGCTCACTGAAATTATTTTTCTACAAATCTTTCCATCAGGAATTATGAAAGCAGGGACAGTGATATAGTGTAACACTATCCCTGCAGCACTGAGGTTTCTGTATGCTGTAGTGGAAGCAGGTTTCCCTGCTTCAAAGATAGTGTTACATTGTATCACCAGCCCTCCTTTCACTGTCCCTAATAGAAAGCTCACTGAAAACAGAAATTCAGGTATATAAAAGCATAAAAATAGTGAAGAAAACAGAAAGGAAACAGGCAGGGATTTTTCACACAAAGGGCTGTAAGTTTTAATTATTTGCTTCGAGAGGCTGTGTTGGCAGACACAGTGGATACTTTCGAAAATATTAAATACCTTCCTAGCCAAACCATAGAGAATTATGATAGAGAGTTACAATGCAGATAGAATGTTGAACCACCAAAATATCCAACTAAATTGAGTAAGGATTTTTATCCATTCTTGCTTGAATTTTTTTTTTTTTTGCCTTCTTCTAGAGCAAGAAAATCAAGGATAATACTACAAATGTTGAACATTTTTGAACATTATCATCAGTGTTGCTATGGCCTAGATTTCATTTCATCAGAAAAATACGCTGAATGGCTATTGCCACATCGACATATTTTGTAATGGTTCATTCTCCAGTCATCAACTGTACCATAGGGAACAAATAAATCTAAGGAAAGGTTTAAAGAACATTTGGGTTACTGCTCATTGGAGATGGACCTGCAGATTGAGTTGTTGGGATAGAAGTAATTCATAGACATCCAGGACAGGCTTAAGAATTGGATCAAGCACTGAAGGGAGATGCAATACAAATGCCAATAAGAGTTTATGTAATAGTTATTGGAAACAATATGTCAGATGTGGACTGGAAGGTTCCTGTTGCTTTTACCAGTAGGGACAGTCTGGATTCCATGCAGTGGGCCTCAATTACATAGATGGTGAAGGAGACAACTTGTACATCAAAAGAAAAGTACTAAATTTGATACTAATGAATGATGATATATACAGTGCCAGATGTATCTCTTGGTGACAGACTTAAAGGGATAGTAATACTTCATTTTAACTTTATTTTATTTTGTAGGCATTAAAAAAACATGAAGAATGATATAAGTCTTATCTCTCAAACCTTTATGGTTTAAGAGATATTCACAAACAAAGTATCCCCCCCCCCGTTCAACCAGATCAGAAGGGAGATGCCCAGGTAGACTGCAGAGAGGGACAATCTTCAGTTAAGATAATGGAAAAAGCTGAAAAACTTGTCAAGGGGGGCAGGGCTTTCATTGTTCTCATAGGAAGAAGATTGTCCCCTGCTGTTATCTGTCTGGTCTATGGACTGGATTACACATCTGAGAAGAGATGGATTACACTAGGTAAAAGGGGCGGGAAGGGGAACTTTGCTTGTAAATATCTCATAAACCATAAAGGTTTGAGAGATAAGACTTATATCATTCTTCATGTTTTTTTAATGCCTACAAAATAAAATAAGGTTAAAACGAAGTATTACTATCCCTTTAAGACTAGTCCAGTGATCACCTATCCAGTGCGGTTTGGTAAACAGGTAGAATACAGGCTACTATATGTCTGTACATCACCACACAAAGCAAATGTCTTATATTTTTGAAATGGTGATTTTTCTCTTTTGGATGGACATGTAAGTAATTTCATTAAGCTTGTTAACTACAGACCTGTGAGTCTGACAAACAGACACGTGCACACATAGACACCAAAGGGGGCTTGAGCTCCTGCCCTTTTTGTCCAAAGTGCCCTTGTGCCCTTTTAACAAAAAAAAAAAATTTGCCTTGCCGCCTGCACTAACCCCCCCCACCGCCCAGTCAGGTCTGTGCCTCCTTCAGGACAGACCTCATTGACTCTTTAGTATTACAGAGCGCCTGGAGATGACATCATCTCCCAGCGCTCTGCATGAAGAGAAGACCTCGCGGGAGCTCCAGCAGCTACAGGTCTGTGCCAAAGGAGGCACATACAGACCTCTCCTGCTGCTGAACCACCAGGGAAGAGGTAGGAAAAAGACACTGAGGGGCAATGTGGAAATGATGGGGCAATATGGACCTGATGGGGGGCAAGATGGAGATGATGGCAATGTAGAGATGATGGGGCAATGTATGTGAGGGTAAGTTGGAGCTGATGGCAATATGGAGCTGATGGGGGGCAACATGGAGATGAGGGGAGCAATGTGAGGGTAAGCTGGAGCTGATGAGGCAATATGGAGCTGATGGGGCAATGTGAGGGTAAGTTGGACTGATGGGGGAAATATGGAGATGATGGGGCAATGTGAGGGTAAGTTGGAGCTGATGGGGGCAATATAGAGATGATGGGGGCAAAGTGGAGCTGATGGGGGCAATATGGAGCTGACAGGGGACAATGTAAGGGAAATATGGAGATGATGGGGGGCAATGTGGAGATTAGGAGCATTGTGAAGGTGCCCAGTGGAGATGGCCAATGGGGGGTGTTTCAGATTTCTGTGCCTACAGGCTCCTGAGGTGTAAATTCTTTTCTTTTTTTTTTACATATATATGTTGAATAAATAATTATGAAAAGTGCCCTTTTTTCATTTGAGCCCCTGCCCCCCAAAATGTCTGTGCACGTCCCTGCTGACAAATATAGATGGGAAAATAATGGAAACACTTAAAATAGAGAATTGCGGCATATCTGAAGTCTATTTAATTGCAAAATCTATGGCAGAGTGGCTTTAGAGCAGGAACATCTTATCAAACAAATGTAGTTGGAATTTTTAATTATGTCACTCAATGACAGACAAGGGTGGGACAATAGATGTAGCTGATTTGGATTTTAGTAACGATTCTAACACTGTCCCACACAGCAGGCGGATTCCTAAGATGCATAGTTTAGAAATCTTAGACAAGTGAATAGTTTTCTGGATAAGGAATTGGCTGAAGTACAGGCTATAGTGTGTCTTATTCAATTGATTGCCTCAGGGGTCAGTGCCTGGTTCTGTTCTCTTTAATATCTGTTAGTGATATCTCAATATAAAGTGGGGCTTTTTGCAGACAATAAAAAGATATGCAACATGATGTAAACTCTAGGGAAATAAGCCAAATGCTTAGTCGTTTAGTCAAATTGACAAGAGTAAGTGATAAAAAGGTTAATTTTGCGAAGTGCAGTTTCAGGTACAAAAACCAGGAGGTGAAATATAGTACTTTGCTAACTTCAAGTGTCTGTGTCGACTGTTTAAACAGGTGATAAGGGACTCGAGCAAAAAAAAAAAATAGGTGTTAACTTTCCTGCGATTGCCAACCTGTGCAGTAACGCAGTAAGAACAGCTAACCAGGTCCTGATCTAAATGAGAAGATATTAGCAACAGAGGAGAAAGGCATTAATGTAGCATTATAGATCACTACTAAGGGTTCATCTGGAGCGATGTGTACATTTCTGGAGACCACATTAGTAAACTGTAGGTAATTCAAAGAAGAACCTCTAAAATTATACCAGGTATTCATGAAAATTCTTACAGGATAGACGCAAAGAACTTAATTTGGACAAGGGAACTGCTGTTGATGTAGTATATTTGGATTTTGCAAAACCTTTGACACAGTGCCTCACAACAGGTTACTGCATAAATTAAAAGGCTTCGGTTTGGGTGGTGGTATCTGTACATGGATTGAGAACTGGTTAAATGATAGATGGCAGAGAGTTGTTGTAAGTTATAAGTGGGGTGCCACAAGGTTCAGTCCTGGTCCCAATGATTTTTAATGTGTTTATTAATGATCTAGACTTGGGAATTGAAAGCAGCATCTCAATCCTTGCTGATGACACTAAGCTATGTAAGGAAATACGTACAGATCTGGATGGTTTTTCCCTACAGAAGAATTTAGATAAACTAAGTGAATGGGCAGAAAAGTGGCAGATGACATTTAATGTAGATAAATGTAAGGTTATGCATTTGGGTTGTAGAAACAAACATGGTGCATATACTCTAAATGGGAAACAACTTGGGAAATCCTCATTAGAGAAAGATTTAGGAGAACTGATAGACAATAGACTTCACAGCAGTGTGCAGAGTCACTCAGCTGCTGCAAGAGCAAATAGAGTACTAGCCTGCATAAAAAGAGGTGTAGAAGCAAGGAATGCTAATATTATCCTACCTCTGTATAAATCCTTGGTTAGGCCTCATCTAGAATATGGAGTACAATTTTGGGTGCCAGTTCTTAAAAAAGACATTACTGAACTGGAAAAGGTGCAGAGACGTGCAACAAAACTGATAAAGGGACTGGAGGATCTGAGTTATAAAGAGAGACTAGCCAAACTGGGTTTGTTTACATTAGAGAAGAGACGTGTAAGGGGTGATATGATTACTATTTACACTTATATTAGAGAAGAGACGTGTAAGGGGTGATATGATTACCATTTATACTTATATTAGAGACGAGAGGTGTAAGGGGTGATATGATTACCATTTACATTTATATTAGAGAAGAGAGGTGTAAGGGGTGATATGATTACCATTCACACTTATATTAGAGAAGAGACGTGTAAGGGGTGATATGATTACCATTTACACTTATATTAGAGAAGAGACGTGTAAGGGGGATATGATTACTATTTACACTTATATTAGAGAAGAGAGGTGTAAGGGGCGATATGATTACCATTTACACTTATATTAGAGAAGAGACGTGTAAGGGGTGATATGATTACCATTTACACTTATATTAGAGAAGAGACGTGTAAGGGGCGATATGATTACCATTTACACTTATATTAGAGAAGAGACGTGTAAGGGGCGATATGATTACCATTTACATTTATATTAGAGAAGAGAGGTGTAAGGGGTGATATGATTACTATTTACACTTATATTAGAGAAGAGACGTCTAAGGGGTGATATGATTACTATTTACACTTATATTAGAGAAGAGACGTCTAAGGGGTGATATGATTACCATTTACATTTATATTAGAGAAGAGAGGTGTAAGGGGTGATATGATTACCATTCACACTTATATTAGAGAAGAGACGTGAAAGGGGTGATATGATTACCATTTACACTTATATTAGAGAAGAGAGGTGTAAGGGGTGATATGATACCATTTACACATATATTAGAGAAGAGAGGTGTAAGGGGTGATATGATTACCATTTACACTTATATTAGAGAAGAGACGTGTAAGGGGGATATGATTACCATTTACACTTATATTAGAGAAGAGACATCTAAGGGGTGATATGATTATCATTTACACTTATATTAGAGATGAGAGGTGTAAGGGGTGATATGATTACCATTTACACTTATATTAGAGAAGAGAGGTGTAAGGGGTGATATGATTACCATTTACACTTATATTAGAGAAGAGACATGTAAGGGGTGATATGATTACCATTTACACTTATATTAGAGAAGATACATGTAAGGGGTGATATGATTACCGTTTATACTTATATTAGAGAAGAGAAGTGTAAGGGGGGATATGATTACCATTTACACATATATTAGAGAAGAGACGTCTAAGGGGTGATATGATTACCATTTACACTTATATTCAAGGTCAATACAAAGAACTATCCAATGAATTATTTACACAAAGAGCTGGGTTAAAAACAAGAGGTCATCCATTAAGAATAGAGGAAAGGCTCTTTCAGCTAAAACAAATGCAGGGATTTTTTACATTAAGGGCAGTATGTAGTAATGTAACTGCTTTCAAAAAGTAATGAATACCTATCTAGCACAGAACAATATTGAGAATTATGACAGTTGGCTTCAATGCAGATAGAATGTTGATCCAGGGAACTACTAGACTGCCATTTGGTGTCAGGAAGGAATTTACCCACTTGGGTCTTATTGGAAATGGCTTCAGAGGGATTTTTTTTTTCATTCCTCTGGATCAACAGGGGTGATACGACATGGGCTGAACTTGATGGACGCATGTCTTTTTTACAGTCTCTTCAACTATTATTATTATTGTTATTATAATTCTTTATATAGCGCCAACTAATTCTGCAGTGCTGTACAATAGAGAATGGACATACAGAGATATTAAAAAGTACAAATCATATGTGGAGAACAGAAGGATCAGAGGGCCCCCTGCTGGTGAGATCTTACAGTCTAGACTATGTTACATTGTTACTTTGTTACCAAGTGTAAATACTTCTTTACAGAAAGGTTGATAGATCCATGGAACAGCCCCTCGGAAGAAGTGGTACAGGCTAATATTGTAAAGGAATTCAAACACGCCTGGGATGCGTATGTTTGTTCTGATACAGAAAGTATACATTGCCTTTGTCAGTGTTCTCTGCCTCTCTATGTGATCATGAGTAGTGTTGAGCGAGCACCACGATGCTCGGGTGCTCTGACCGAGCACCCCCTGAGGCTCGAGTGCTCGGCCGAGCACCCGAGCCCCATTGGAATGAATGGGGCAACACCAGGCACCCCCTGCTCTGATGAGGGGAGGGTGCCTGGTCAATGCCCCCTTCATCTCCGCTATGCCCCCTTCATCTCAGAATGCCCCCTTCAGCTCCGCAATGTCCCCCTTCAGCTCCGCTATGCCCCTCTTCCACAATGTGCCCCTTCATCTCCGCTATGCCCCTCTTCCACAATGTGCCCCTTCATCTCCGCTATGCCCCTCTTCCACAATGTCCCCCTTCATCTCCTCTATGGCATAGAGGAGATGAAGGGGGACATTGTGGAAGAGGGGCATAGCGGAGATGAAGGGGCACATTGTGGAAGAGGGGCATAGCGGAGATGAAGGGGCACATTGAGGAAGACGGGCATAGCGGAGATGAAGGGGGACATTGTGGAAGAGGGGCATAGAGTCTATGCCCCTCTTCCACAATGTCCCCCTTCATCTCCGCAATGCCCCCTTCATCTCCGCAATGCCCCCCTACCTCCAGTCCCTGGTGGTCCAGCGGAGCTTCTTCGGATCTGTGCCTCTTCCGGCACAGATCCCTTCCACCCGAACATGTCGGGCGAGCACATGGCGGTACTCGACGAGTACCGCCATGTGCCGAGCAGAGCGATGCTCGAGCCGATCCGAGCATCGGCCGAGCACGCTCGCTCATCACTAATCATGAGAAAGAGATAAGCAGAGAAAAGAGCTCTCAGTGCTTCAAATGGACAAAAATGATGCACTTTTGTGGTACTGGGAGCAGGACTGTGGGGTGGGGGGACTTTAAAAGGATAGTAATACTTAAGTATTACTAATCCCTATATTAAAGCCCTACTAAAAAAAAATGTATTGCCCCCAGTGTCATCTCTCAAACCTTTATGGTCTGAGAGATAATCGCTCCTAAAGTTGCCCTCTCCCTCCCCCTTCCCTGTAGTAAGGGTTCTAGCTGACTGCAGGGAACAGAGTCGTACGACTTTCAGGCGGCTCTCCAGCACAGCCGGATCGCGTTACTAAAAAAGAAAACTTTCACTGAAATGGTCTTCTACGTGTGCTTGGTTTGTGCTTGGTTTGCAAGCACATGTAGAAGACCATTTTAGTGAAAAAAATTTTTTTAGTTAACGCGATCGCAGCTCTGCTGCAGAGCCGCCTGATGATCTATGGCCGGGTTTCCCTTCAGTCAGCTACAAAGCTGACTTCGGGGAAGGGGGAGGGAGAGGGCAACTTTAGAAACGTTCATCTCTCAAACTTTAAAGGTTTGAGAGATGACACTGGGGGCAATACTTTTTTTTTTAGTAGTACTTTACTATAGGGATTAGTAATACTTAAGTATTACTATCCCTTTAAAGAAAAAAATGTATGATTCTTTGACCATTCACTGAATAAATAATTTAGAGAAAGCACAAAGTACTTTATTTACAACAACTAATTTATAACCACATATACTGAAGTTTACACAAACCTTAATTACTATAATTAGTGTTATTATTGTAGAGCAACGTGATATACGTATATATACACACTATATAGTCTGATCTCCTCCTATAAAGAGGGACACCAGGGTGGGAAAGAGGGACAGAGGAATATTCATCTCAGAGGGACAATACCACCCCTAAAAAGGGACACTTGGGAGGTGTGAATCAACGTTCATACATTTTATTCAGTCCCTATTAAAAATTAACCAGTTGAGCAAAATTTATCATAAGGCAAGCTCTAAAATATTTTGTTTTTTTCTCTTTTCTTTATTATTAACAAAAGAAATGGTGGATTATACATATAAATGTGGTATTAAAATGAAGCTCTACTAGTGCTTATAAAATGGTATATAGATTGTGGGGGTGTACTAAATGAATTAGAGGAAATATATGGTTGAACAAAGGCATACTGAAAAGGCCAAAAATGCTCTTGTCCTTTAGTGTCAAAAAAGCCCTCATCTCTGAGGGGTTAATATATTTATTAGTGCTATTAGTAATGTTATTCATGACATTTATTAGTGCTATTAGTAATGTCATTCAATGACATAAAGATCTGTATCATGACACCCTGGAGGAAATAATCCAAATGATTCAGGAAAATTGGAGGAAGGGCAATAGTATAGAATCTAAATTTTAATGCTGCAAATAATAAGCTATTGCATTTTGGGCCCTAAAACCCAGATATGGATTGCAGGCTTAATGGCGAATGGGACTTATTAGTACACATGATCTGAACTTAGGCAAGCAATGCAGTGAAGCAGTGATACAAGCTAACATGGTACTGGGCTATATAAGAAGTGGTATTATGAGAAAGAAGAGAGAGGTATTAATGACGTTTCAAAGATCACTGGTAAGGCCTCACCTATAATACTGTGTACAGCATTAATAAACTGGAGACAGTTCAAAGAAAACTTAGTACTATAAACTGAATTACCTTAATATGTATAACTTGCAGCAGAGAAGGGAAAGGGGGAATATAGTAGAAATATTTAAATACATTAAAGTATTCAATAAATACTTTTAGTCAGGAAAAGAGAATTACTAAAACATGAGGGTATGAGCTAAATTTAGAGGGTAGGAGATCCTGAAGTAAAATATGCTAATACTACTTTATAGAAGGAGTGGTAGACTCATGGAACAGTCTACCAGTAGAAATGGTAGGGTCTTATGCATTAAGAATCCCTGTGATAGACATAAATCTATTCTAAGAATGATGTAAGACTATGTTTGGATTGGTTCTTATCTGCTTTTGAAGTCTGTATTTCTATATGGGCCATATGAAAATAAAGAAAAAGTGGATTACTGTTTGCATTTTGATCCTAATAGACAAGGGGTGGTCAATCTTTGGCCTGCCAGTTGATGGAGACTATAATGTCTGATCAGCGATGATGGAAAATGTAGTCCCAAAAGCGAGAGGTCCAAAGATTGTCTTCCCCATATTAGGTCAGAATTCTGTCTCTACCTGTTACATGTACAAAACGTGATGAAGAACAGAAAAATCATCAAGACAAAATGACCTTTCTTTTGTGTAGAGATGGTAATAGGGTGACAAAAAGCTCTGATTGTTTAGTATTCTGACTCTCAGCTGTGTCCATAAGACCAAGTGGGTACTTACCCCAACATTTCCCTGTACACCAGGATGACTGTTCACCCAGCCTGTTCTTTCAGTAGAAGAAGATTGTTTAGTTTTCTGACACTGAGCTGTGTCCATAAATTGCAGGTCAGGGAAGGTACTTACCTTAACATTTGTCAGGTCCCCCAGTATGGTTGAACGCTCTTCCCCTCAGCTGGTTCTTTCAGTAGAGACAGCAGATTGTTTACCTCCTATTTATCAGAATGGACATCACACGTCATTCTGCCCTAACAAGGAGACTCATATGTCCTGGACAATTAGTGATCATATCATTAGCAAAATGATAACCACCTCGGGGACAGGAATGGATGTTTATGATGACCTTGTATAATGTCTATATCCACAGGGACAACTTACAGGACCATTAAGAAACAGATGGTGATTGTAGACCACATTGCCAGCTGAGATATGATAGAACAAACAAATGTGACTCAAGTTCATTTAGTCTTGTACACAATGAATCCATAGAGTGGCCTGGTATTAGTGCGCTCGACAACACACACATCTTCTCTACAGCGGTGGAAAGACCCCTGGTGAAAGAATATTTTACCCACTTTGTACAGAAATACAGCTCTCCAATTCAAGAAGGCTCACACTCAGACCCCAATAGCATTAATACAGCCTGCCCAGTCCAATCAGAAGCCCCTAAGAACAATCCTATCCAGTTTCAGTACCCATCATGGGTCACCCTGGTTTCCTTTAGGCACCTTCAACTTTCCTCTTACAGCTTCCAACTTCTCATAAAAACTTTCCTTTAGCAACACCACGGGGGAGATGCACTAAAGTGTGATAAAGAGGTGATAAAGTGGAGATGAAGAGGAGATAACTAGATGATAAATAGATGATAAAGAGAAGATAATGAGAAGATAAATAGATGATAAAGAGGTGATAATGAGGAGATAAATAGATGATAAATAGATGATAAAGAGGTGATAAGGTGGAGATGACTTCTCCAATGAGATCACTTCTCCAGTTCCTACGTTATTCTATAGAGACTATGTACTAAGATATCTAAAGTTGAAGAGATCTTAGTGCATAGAATAACACAGGAATTGGAGAAGTGATAAACTGGAGACATCCTCTCCACTTTATCACCTCTTTATCACCGCTTAGTGGATATCCCCCATAAGCCCTTTCCACCTCTTCAGTATCAACAAACATATACATAAACAGCACTATATAATCACTTAAAAAAAAAATCACAAGAAAACTGGAACCTGTGACATTTACGAAATGTAACAATTTTTTTTGTTGTAAGCTTTTTATTCTGAACTAGTTGAAGAGCCGTGTACACAGGCAACAGTGCCGGCCGTCATGTGCAATAGAGACTTCCAGTGACGCGGCTGATATGGAGTGGGCGCTCCGATTTCAGACTCTGGTCCTCTCTGCTCACCCTTCGGTGCACAGGGAGGACCACGGCCTGAATTCGGAGTACCCCTCTCCGTATCAGTGGCGTCATGGGCAATCTTTACTGCGCATGACTGCATCAAGCGCAGCCGTCTCTACTGTGCATGACTGTGTTGTTACAAACTTTTAGTGAATTATTATACAGGATGAGGCCCCCTGACAGCCTGACGCACATCAGTGGAGGTCACAATGCAGTGACACCCAGCACCCAGAACTGGTCACATAGAACCAGAACCAGTATCAAAGTGTCAGAATGATCATGTGAATGGGGCCTTGTGCTCCCAACTGTCACGTACCTGGTACTGTTTGTTAGAATGGAAGTATGCTTGGTGTGTGTGTGTGCGCGCGCGTGTGTGTGTGTGTGAATGTATCGCTGAGTATATGTGAATATGTATTTGTACTGTATGTGTGTGCATGTGTGTATGTATGTATACGTGCATGTCTGAGCAGGTGTATTTGTGTGTATGTCTGTATCTGTGTACATGGATGCGCATATTTGTCTGTGTGTATGTGTGTGTTCCTGTGTATGTGTGTGTGTTCCTGTGTATGTGTGTGCTGGTGTATGTGTGTATATATGTTTTGTGCATATGAGTGTTTGTTTGATGTGTCAGTGTATGTGTGTGTGTATCTGTGTATATGTATGCAGGTGTCATTATGTGTGCATCTGTGTGTTTGTGTATGTGTGTGTGTGTGTGTGTGTGTGTATATCTGTGTGTGCATGTGCATACATGTGTGTTTGTGTATGTGTGTGTGTATATATCTGTGTGTGCATGTGCATACATGTGTGTTTGTGTATGTGTGTGTGTGTGTGTGTGTGTGTGTGTGTATATATCTGTGTGTATGTGCATACATGTGTGTTTGTGTATGTGGGTCTGCCTGTGTTTGTATGTGTGTGTGTGTGTATTTTTATATAGGTATGGGTGTGTGTATATATACATCTGTGTATTTGTGTGTGTTTGTGTATATATGTATGTATGCACCTTATGTCTGTGTAAGTGTGTGTGTATTTGTATATATGCGAGTGTTTGTGTATGTGTGTGTAGGTATGTGTGTGTGCATATTTATGTGTAGGTAGGTATTGGTATGTATGTTTGTGTAGGTATAGGTATGTGCGCATCTTTTGTCTGTATGTGTGTGTATGTGTGAATTTGTATATATGTGTATATATGCCTGCATGTGTGTATGTGGGTCTTTCAACACATGTGTATGTATGTATATTTGATAATGTGCATGTAGATGTATGTGTATACTTGTGTGTGAGTGCCTGTATGTATGTGTTTGTTTGTGTGTGTTTCTGTCTGTTTGTATACATGTACGTGTCAGTGTGTGTGTGTGTATGTGTCTCTCTATGTGTGTGCATGTGTGTGTGTATGTGAGTGTCTATACATGTCAGTGAGTGTTTTTGTGTGTGGATACATGTCAGTAAGTGTATATGTGTGTGCATGTGTGTGTATGTATGTATGTATGTATGTGTGTATGTGTGTATGTGAGTGTTTATGTATGTGTGTGGATACATGTCAGTAAGTGTATATGTGTGTGTGTGTGTGTGTGTGTGTGTTAGAACTAACACATAGGGAAGGGAAGATGAAGTGGGTAGGTTTAATGAGAATACAAATTTTACTGTTGAATGTTCATAATTCATCCTATATTAAAATTCACTAGGATGTTTGTCAGAAGCCGTCATGCTCAGTACAGACTGCCCGCTCTGAATTCAGACCAGAGTCCTCTCCTCGGACCCAGGAAGGTGCACAGAGAGGACCATGGTCTGAATTTGTAGCGCCCCTCTCCGTATCAGCCGCAGCACGTTCGGGCAGTCAGTACCGCGCTTGACCGCAGCGCCGCCAGTGTTGGCCCGTGTACACAGGCTTTACAACTAGTTCTAAATAAACAAATGTCCAGTAGATGTCTGTTTATATCTAACTACAAAAGTACCATTACAAATATGAATCAGATACAAGTGTAAGAGATTTAACATATTTCACTAGGCGTCTGGAACCAACATAAGCAATAAAGATATAGGAACTCTGGGTATATTCTTTATTCATAGATACTATATTAAAGGAGCTGTAAACTTTTTTTTATGAAAATACATATTTTCTTGGTGAGCATTTCTTGGTGAATAAAACAAGGTCACTCCCATCGCTGTCAGATGTTTTAGTCAAAATTTAATCAGGAAGTGAATTTACTGTGTTTACTTCCTGATAGTTCTAACTGACAGGAAGTGAGTTTACTGTGTTTACTTCCTGATAGTTCTAACTGACAGGAAGTGACTTTACTGTGTTTACTTCCTGATAGATCTGACAGGAAGTGAATTTACTATGTTTACTTCCTGATAGTTCTAACTGACAGGAAGTGAATTTACTGTGTTTACCTCCTGATAGTTCTAACTGACAGGAAGTGACTTTACTGTGTTTACTTCCTGATAGATCTGACAGGAAGTGAATTTACTGTGTTTACTTCCTGATAGTTCTAACTGACAGGAAGTGACTTTACTGTGTTTACTTCCTGATAGATCTGACAGGAAGTGAATTTACCGTGTTTACTTCCTGATTTTTCTAACTGACAGGAAGTGACAGGCAGTTTCTATCACATTCTATGGAGAACTGTATGTCTCTGACTTTCCTTTCCATTAGAATCTGACAGGAAATCTAATTAGAGTTTGACCACTGGAGGGCACTGCTAATGTAAAAAAACATGGGTTTAAACTGTAATAACTCTGGAAATTTAAATCTCTTGGCAGTGGGAGTACCCTTATTTTACTCAATAGGAAAATCCTTACAATATATATTTTTTCATAAAAAAAGTTTACTGCTCCTTTAAATAGTAAATAAGATAGTAAGAGGAAATATATACATCAATTAGGATTGGGATTATATATTAGATAGAATAAAAAACAAAACTGGAGACGATAGATTTAATAAACTTCCAAGCTTTGGAAAACGTGTTAATTTTTTTAGGCAGAGGATTAACTTGTAGGGAAATAGGAGATATTTTCAAAAGGAAATGTAATTTGGGATAAATTAGAAAAAGTAATTGAAGAAATACTGAAAATTAATTTTACATTTAAAAACATGACAAATGCACCATCAAGTCATCCCGATCTCCATACCCCTTTCCCCCCCCTTAATAAAACACCACAGAGGCTATCTGGATGGATCAAAAGGCCACAGCATTTATTAACATAAGTATCATTAACTTAACATTTATTAACAACATCAGTAATAAATTATATCATCAATATAACATATACATTACCATAAGAAACATAACATCTTAGTGCTTGTTAGAACGTCACACTACTTGACTGGGGGCCATGCCACCATCCGACCCTGCCCTATTGAACGTGGCAAATAATAGCCCACCAGCCGTAATTTCCTGCCCCTTGGGCCCCATGCCCAAGAGTCTTAAACCCATACCATCACCACAACCACCTGGCTTGCCCAGCAAGCACCCGCCAAGCTGTGACAAAGAACTGCCAGCACATCCGGCCACCAACGGGCCCCACACCACCACATGGCCCAGTGGACCAAAAGGCATGCAGCAGGGGAGGACGGGTGGGAACTGCTCACGTGCCGCTCCAAACTGAAGATGGCCAAGGGACCACAATCTCTTGCGGACGAAAACTCCTGCTGCGCGTCACATCCTCCCTTCTTCCTTCCTGTCGGGCCTTGTCATGCCCCCTCCGCCTACTTCACCCGGCTCTGGTAGGCTCTGTATGTCTACTAGGTAGTAAAATAAAACATCTCTGAAAGAATATGAGAAAATTATAATTTAGATATGTGTGTCAACAAGGATGATAATATAGACGAACTGGTTAAAAAAAAACAGAAAACAATATGGGAAGATATAATATCAAAAGTTAATAGCTTATCCCCTAAACAACCTCCCGATCTAGCAACGGGGCAGTGAGACACATCTGTACACTCAGGATGGTAACGTCCATCTGGTTTTACACTAGTGATGGGGCAGTGAGATAAATCTGTACACTCAGTATGGTGATGTCCGTCTGGTTCTACACTAGTGACAGGGCAGTGAGATACATCTGTACACTCAGGATGGTGACGTCCATCTGGTTTTACACTAGTGACAGGGCAGTGAGATACATCTGTACACTCAGGATGGTAACGTCCATCTGGTTTTACACTAGTGACAGGGCAGTGAGATAAATCTGAAGACTCAGGATGGTGACGTCCGGCTGGTTCTACACTAGTGACAGGGCAGTGAGATAAATCTGTACACTCATGATGGTGACGTCCATCTGGTTTTACACTAGTGACAGGGCAGTGAGATACATCTGCACACTCAGGATGGTGACGTCCGTCTGGTTCTACACTAGTGACAGGGCAGTGAGATACATCTGTACACTCAGGATGGTGACGTCCGTCTGGTTTTACACTAGTGACAGGGCAGTGAGATACATCTGTACACTCAGGATGGTGACGTCCAGCTGGTTCTACACTAGTGACAGGGCAGTGAGATAAATCTGTACACTCAGGATGGTAACGTCCGGCTGGTTCTACACTAGTGACAGGGCAGTGTGATACATCTGTACACTCAGGATGGTGATGTCCGGCTGGTTCTACACTAGTGACGGGGCAGTGAGATAAATCTGTACACTCAGGATGGTGACGTCCGTCTGGTTCTACACTAGTGACAGGGCAGTGAGATACATCTGTACACTCAGGATGGTAATGTCTGGCTGGTTTTACACTAGTGATGGGGCAGTGAGATAAATCTGTACACTCAGGATGGTGACGTCCGTCTGGTTCTACACTAGTGACAGGGCAGTGAGATACATCTGTACACTCAGGA
Source organism: Rhinophrynus dorsalis (assembly GCA_037306005.1). Taxonomy (NCBI): domain Eukaryota; kingdom Metazoa; phylum Chordata; class Amphibia; order Anura; family Rhinophrynidae; genus Rhinophrynus; species Rhinophrynus dorsalis. The sequence goes on along the minus strand of CM074719.1, from coordinate 630,108,060 downwards.
TGGTGACGTCCGGCTGGTTCTCCACTAGTGACAGGGCAGTGAGATACATCTGTACACTCAGGATGGTGATGTCTGGCTGGTTCTCCACTAGTGACAGGGCAGTGAGATACATCTGTACACTCAGGATGGTGACGTCCGGCTGGTTCTACACTAGTGACGGGGCAGTGAGATACATCTGTGCACTCAGGATGGTAACGTCCGGCTGGTTCTACACTAGTGATGGGGCAGTGAGATACATCTGTACACTCAGGATGGTGACGTCCGGCTAGTTCTACACTAGTGACAGGGCAGTGAGATACATCTGTACACTCAGGATGGTGACGTCCGGCTGGTTCTACACTAGTGACGGGGCAGTGAGATACATCTGTGCACTCAGGATGGTAACGTCCATCTGGTTTTACACTAGTGATGGGGCAGTGAGATACATCTGCACACTCAGGATGGTAACGTCCATCTGGTTTTACACTAGTGATGGGGCAGTGAGATACATCTGCACACTCAGGATGGTGACGTCCGGCTGGTTTTACACTAGTGATGGGGCAGTGAGATACATCTGTACACTCAGGATGGTGACGTCCGGCTGGTTCTACACTAGTGACAGGGCAGTGAGATACATCTGTACACTCAGGATGGTAACGTCCGTCTGGTTCTACACTAGTGATGGGGCAGTGAGATACATCTGCACACTCAGGATGGTGACGTCCAGCTGGTTCTACACTAGTGACAGGGCAGTGAGATAAATCTGTACACTCAGGATGGTGACGTCCATCTGGTTTTACACTAGTGATGGGGCAGTGAGATACATCTGTACACTCAGGATGGTAACGTCCATCTGGTTTTACACTAGTGATGGGGCAGTGAGATACATCTGTACACTCAGGATGGTAACGTCCATCTGGTTTTACACTAGTGATGGGGCAGTGAGATACATCTGTACACTCAGGATGGTAACGTCCGGCTGGTTCTACACTAGTGACAGGGCAGTGAGATACATCTGTACACTCAGGATGGTGACTTCCGGCTGGTTTTACACTAGTGATGGGACAGTGAGATACATCTGTACACTCAGGATGGTGACGTCCGTCTGGTTCTACACTAGTGACAGGGCAGTGAGATACATCTGTACACTCAGGATGGTGACGTCCGTCTGGTTCTACACTAGTGACAGGGCAGTGAGATACATCTGTACACTCAGGATGGTAACGTCCGGCTGGTTCTACACTAGTGACAGGGCAGTGAGATACATCTGTACACTCAGGATGGTGACGTCCGGCTGGTTTTACACTAGTGATGGGGCAGTGAGATACATCTGTACACTCAGGATGGTGACGTCCGGCTGGTTCTACACTAGTGACAGGGCAGTGAGATACATCTGTACACTCAGGATGGTAACGTCCGGCTGGTTCTACACTAGTGACAGGGCAGTGAGATACATCTGTACACTCAGGATGGTGATGTCCGGCTGGTTTTACACTAGTGATGGGGCAGTGAGATACATCTGTACACTCAGGATGGTGACGTCCGGCTGGTTCTACACTAGTGACAGGGCAGTGAGATACATCTGTACACTCAGGATGGTAACGTCCGTCTGGTTCTACACTAGTGATGGGGCAGTGAGATACATCTGCACACTCAGGATGGTGACGTCCAGCTGGTTCTACACTAGTGACAGGCAGTGAGATAAATCTGTACACTCAGGATGGTGACGTCCGGCTGGTTCTACACTAGTGACAGGGCAGTGAGATACATCTGTACACTCAGGATGGTGACGTCCGGCTGGTTCTACACTAGTGACAGGGCAGTGAGATACATCTGTACACTCAGGATGGTGATGTCCGTCTGGTTCTACACTAGTGACAGGGCAGTGAGATACATCTGTACACTCAGGATGGTAACGTCCGGCTGGTTCTACACTAGTGACAGGGCAGTGAGATACATCTGTACACTCAGGATGGTGACGTCCAGCTGGTTCTACACTAGTGACAGGGCAGTGAGAGACATCTGTACACTCAGGATGGTAACGTCCAGCTGGTTCTACACTAGTGACGGGGCAGTGAGATACAGCTGTACACTCAGGATGGTAACGTCCGGCTGGTTCTACACTAGTGACGGGGCAGTGAGATACAGCTGTACACTCAGGATGGTAACGTCTGCCTGGTTCTACACTAGTGACAGGGCAGTGAGATACATCTGTACACTCAGGATGGTGACAGGGCAGTAAGATACATCTGTACACTCAGGATGGTGACAGGGCAGTGTGATACATCTGTACACTCAGGATGGTGACGTCCGGCTGGTTCTACACTAGTGACAGGGCAGTGAGATACATCTGTCACTGTTATCAAGAATACACCATGAGTCAGTACTGTAATTGTAAAACCTCCTTTATTAGAGTAATAAATACAGATAGCTATCACTGTGCCCAGTGATTGCCTGTGACAGTCATTGCCCTGGAGTGACATTGTTTACTATCTAAACGTCGCTCATGCTGAGTCGTTATTCTTATAGGGCACCACACTGATGAGGTCATTGCTCCACCTACCCATCAGGGTTTTTAAACCTCAGCCTGTGTCACTTCCAGTGCCCTTTCGTGGTGTACCTGAGCTTAGTTCTGTGTGGTGCTTACCGTTCCTGTGTATTACCTGTCTCTTCTGACTACCCGTTCCGGTTTTACTGCTGGCTCGTCTTACTTCTGTTCCGGTTCTGACTCCTGGCTCGTCTGACTACCCGTTCCGGTTCTGACTCCTGGCTCATCTGACTACCCGTTCCGGTTCTGACTCCTGGCTCGTCTGACTACCCGTTCCGGTTCTGACTGCTGTCTTCACGAACTACCTGTTCCAGTTACGACCATTGGCGACGTCTGACTTACCTTTACGTTGCGCTCCGTTACCTTCCCGTTGTACGGGTTGGTTGTTGTTCTGCCTGTGCCTTCTGCTTGCGCTTGCTTCCGTTAGAAGCTGCGCTTGTCGGTCACTCCATGTGTCTGACCTCCCGTGGCCGTGCCAGTCTGTGTTGCCTAAGCCTATCTCCATCAGCTACATTATTGTGTATCACCTGTGGGGATACTGGTCTGCTCCATTTATTGCTGACCTAGGGCCTAGTCTAGGGCCATTCCGCTCTTATCCACCTGTCCTGTGAAGGGTGAGGAAAGTACCTACACTGTTCCTCTCTGGTCTCGTGAAGGTGTGCCAATATCTACTGCCACTTGTTTCATTATCTTACTACTGTGTCATTTATTTGCCTGTTGCCTTGCACCCTGCCTTTTCATTACTTAATAAAGTTTTACTTTAAATTCAGTTGTACTTGTCAGTGTGTTATTCCTAGTCACTCCGTGACAATAGCAAAATAGTAGCAATCGCATAGGGCACAGAGGGAACTAGCAACTCCTACCGGAAATATGATGCCGCTTAGAGTGACCTCTCTGCTAGAGACTAGGCAGACAGCAATGGTAGTCTCAGAATCGTGATCACAGAAACCCGAGAGGAAAGACTGCCAGAGCCACAGGTCCGCACCAGATTAGGTGTCTACTATGTAGAAGGGTTAAGGCAATGCGAATAGTCAGAAAGAGCCACAGGTCACCACCAGGATGGATGGTCAGACAAGCCTAGGTCATTCACGGAGCAGGTAGTCAGCCAGAGCCACAGGTCTGCACTAGATTGGATGTCCACTATTAGGGCAACAAAAGAGAGTAGTCAGAAAGAGCCACAGGTCTGCACCAGATTGGGTGTCTGCTAAGCCAAAGGGAAACGCAGGAAGAGTAGTCAGACAGAGCCACAGGTCAGCACCAGGATGGATGGTCAGACAAGCCTAGGTCATACACGGAGTGCTACAAAAAAAATAAACAACTACAACAAACACCATCGTAAGGTAATTGCGTCATACATACAACGCGCGCCTGCAAGTGAATCCACTGACTGAGGAGATGCATTGTCTCCAGCGACACACTGCACTACCGCGTCTATTGGGGAAAGGATCGGGCCAGTCACAGGAGTTACAAGACGCAGCCAGGCCACAAGCACAGAGAGACGTGAGTAGTGACACCAAATAAGTGAAAATGGCACTTCCTGCCAAGCGGAATATTTTTCTTGAAAAATGAAGATTTTACACTGTGTTTCTGTGTTTGTGAGAGATATAGAAGGCAGCACAATTTTGAAATAGCTAGGACTGGCAAATTAAACAAAGTTGGAGTATAGTGTATGGAGTCTTGTGGGCAAGCATTTTGTTCTCTGTGTTAGTGGACTCTGGGAAGGGAGAAAGGAGGTTTACCTAAAATATGCCAAAATCTTGATTGACTGATTTCTTTCTTGGTGTAACTGAGAAGTCACAGGTAGTTCTGATCCAAGTTTTTACAGCTGGCTTTTCTGTGTGTTAAAAGGAGTCTGGGAGAGTGTGAAGGGAACAAAGGAAATTTATCCCAAATACCTCAAAACTTTGTGTGACTGAATGGGAAGACACAGCCAACTGTGATCTAAGTTCCGTACAGCTGGCCGTACTCTGTGTTAGGGGAGACAGGTGGAAGAAGTAGTTACACAGGGTGTTTGGGTCCTTTTTTTTTTGTCGACGTTGAAAGGGGTAGTTAATAAAAACAATTTTAAAAAGTGAAAGAAAAGATATAATTGTTTGACTGATAGATGACAGAGACAGGGACCCTGACTTGCACTGTTTCAAGACATAGAGATACTAGAAGAGATAGAGTATTTTGTGAAGGGCAATACATCACACACAGTCGGTTCTGTTCCGTATTTCAGTGTTAAAATAGTCACACCAGTATAATAAATGTCCAGCAAATGTACTATGTGCAGGGGGAAAGTGGAAGGTGTAGGAGCAAAGCAGGGATATGTTAGTAAATTGGTAGCCCTAGTTGATGCAGCATGTTCAATAAATGATGATCTTTCTCTTTCTGAGGGGCTATTTGTCAAAGTCCTATGAAAAGTTCCACCACCCGCCACCAGTAGAAATATTAATAAACCATGTAAGAACACATAAAAAAGTTGCATCACCACTAGTAATATTAATAAACCATCTAAGAAATACTGAAGGTGACAACAAGTCTTATTCTCATGTTATTGGCTTCAAGGAGGAAGGTGGAACAGTTCAGCCAACTTCTGTGCCTGACAGTGAGAGTAAAAAAGCAAGTCCTCAAAGTAGCGGCGAATGTAGTGACAATCCCATAACCCTCTGAGTGCCAGAGTGGTACGCAATGCATTGCTTTACAATGCTTTGCATAACACTCTGGCACTCATAGAGTTAAGAAGAAAAGTAAAAAGAAATTGTTCGACACTTCAAAAAGCCTAGAAGAATCTAAAAGTAGTGGGGAGGAAGCAGGGGAGGGCTGGCCTGGGGAGCAGGGGGGCAATTGCCCCCAGGGCTGGTGATATGTCTGGGCTGCTGGGGCACTGCACCTCACTAAATCTCCTGATTGCTGCTGTAAATGGATCTACACTAGTGATACCACAGAGCTTACAATTGAAATGGAACTATATAAATGATACCACAATCCAAATGGAGCTACACTAGTAGCATAAATAATTTCCCTTGTCAGCTCTATAGTATCACTAGGTAAGCTTTACTTAAATTGTAAGCTTTGTAGTTTTGCGCTAGTGTAGCCCCATTTCAACTGTAAGCTATGTGGTATCACGTGACTTACATCACAACATTAATGCCAATTTTAAAATTAACAAAAGGGGGTGGGCTGGAACAATAATAGAAATGGGCCACTTGAATGTATTTGCCCCCTGGGCCACAAGTTGGCAGCCCTCCCCTGGGAGGAAATGGCGGGAGATGCTGAAGATGACCTAATTATTGATGATGATGATGTTGATCTAAAACTTATCCTCTGCTCTTTCAAGGGGAGTTGAGAATGAAAGAGATGGTAACAAGGACAGAAAAGTAGCTGAAAAACAAAGGCTCAGTCTTCCACCCCCGAAAAGGAGCATTGTGCCTTGTTTATAAACTGTTTGAAAAGTCAACCGTAAGTCTGACTCTGGCCAAGTAAAGATGCCTAAAAGTGCACAATCATTCTGTCAGCCATCATCAGCACTGTCACCTCTTACAAGTCCAACCCCCACCCAGTCACACATGAAGTTTTTAAAATCCAAATGCCCTAATAATAATAATAATAATAATAATAATAATAAAAAATGTTTTTAATATATTCAGTGCCAGTGGTATTGCCGTAAGTAAAATAAAATGATACTTAGCATATATGTCACTGTCTCCGCCGCCGCTGTGTGAGGCTGCTGAGGCGGCGGCGGAGACAGAATACTATACCCCCCCCTCTTCATGCCCACTGGCCAATGCCCGCTACGGTCTGAGGGAATTAGAACTGAAGCTGCCCTTATATATGGGCAGCCTTACTTCTAATTCTCTCCCAGCCAATCAGTTCAAAGCACAGCCACTCAAAGCTGATTGGCAGGGAGGTGTGTAAGCATATCCCAGCCAATGGCTATGAGAGAATTAGAATTAAGGCTGCCCATATATAAGGGTAACCTCAATTCTAATTCTCTCAGACCGGGGCAGGCATTGGCCCGTGGACAAGAAGAGGGGGGGTTGGCACAGTATTCTGTTTCCGCCGCCGCCTCAGCAGCCTCACGCAGAGGTGGAGACAGTGACATATATGCTAAGTATCATTTTATTTTACTTATGGCAATACCACTGGCACTGAATATATTAAAAAAACTGCCACACTACTAAATACTTTGACCCTTTGGGCCCCAGAGAGGTATGCAACGCATTGCTTTGCAATGCGTTGCATACCCCTCTGGCACACAAGGGGTTAAACTATGTATGCTTTTAACTTAAATTTTTGTTTTTATTTTACAGCAAGAAGACAGAAGATACAAGAGACGAAAGAAGAGAAGACTGAAGAGAAGACTGAAGAGAAGACTGAAGAGAAGACTGAAGAGAAGACTGAAGAGAAGACTGAAGAGAAGATGACCAGGAAGCTGAGGACTTCGCTGGACATCAGGAGTGATGGTAAGTGTTACTTGTAATGTGATGGTTTTTTTAACTTAGTTGTGTTAACCCTATGAATGCCGGCGGGGTAATTATACCCCACGTGCACTCATAGGGTTAATTCTTCTAACGTCTGACACATATTTTATACTTTGGATGTATTGATATGAGGCTTAGAGCCGAATTGTAATTGTACAACGCCTTGTGAAAAGGGACGAATTGCACAACGCGACGCCAGGCAGCTGGGCACAAAGCCAACGCGAGAGGAGAGGTATTGGAGGAAGCGGGCAGCAAATACAAGCCTACCACCCGCTTCCTCCAATGTCTCTGTCCCCTCCTCCCGCTTTCTCCAATAGCTGTCTAGTGAACATGGTTTTCTTATGCTGCGGGCTTCACAGCCGCCCGCAGCAAGGGGATGAATAATAAATAAAGAATTTATAAATAAAGCTGAGGGAAGCGCTGCAGTCACAGGGCAGCCTGCTCCCTCAGTTGTATGTTAACTTAGATCTCAACCATTCATGATGCCCTACTTACTGTGTCCCATTGCTTTTAGTACTTTTGCTCCACTCTCAGTTTGAAGAAGAGTGGAGCAAAAGTACTAATAGCAATGGGACACAGGAGGTAGGGGGTTAAAAATGAATGAGATGTAAGTTAAACTGTCTAATCACAGTATTTTAATAAAACAAAAGTTTAAAACACACACATACACACACATATATATATATATAGGCAAGGTATGTAGTCCATACGTTGCCTATTAACCCTTTGGGTACCAGAGGGGTAGGAAACATGCTAAGCAATGCTTTCCTACCTCTCTGGTACTCAAAGAGTTAATTGTGGAATAAAAGACAGATTTGTCCACTACATGGAAGTCCATGAGGTGGATGTGGATGGGGTTAGTATGTCCCATATATGCAATATATGTGACATACTAAGGGGGGGGATGTGGAAGGGGGCATTGTGTAGTGCTTGGTGTACTAGTTTTATTGATTTTAACCCTTTGAATGCCACAGGGGTGAGCAGTGCACATCCCTATGGCATTCAAAGCTGTCCATGGTGCTGAAAGCCTTCTCTGTGTTGCCCTAGTGGCTGGGTAGGGAAAAACACAGAGAATGTTGTTCAGAACTGGAGACGTTGGTTTTCTACTCTGACTTGTGTGCTGTACTCCAAAAAAAATAGGCATTAGATTTCTGGAGAGAAATGTTGCAATTTAACGCGAGTTAGCCCTAACTCCAACATTTGAATAGCTTTTGGCGTCGTTTGTATATTATCCTCTATGGGTGAGATCTTGCTGTTCTGGCGACGGGCGATGTCTGTTTCAGAACTAGCATCTCTTGTTTCTAGTAGAACATTTGCATTGCTCAATTGACGTTAAAACCAGCGTCTCCAGTTTTTTCTGGCGACGCCAACATTTGGATCGAGCCCTTAGTGTCTGTGTCAACTCTTTAAACAGGAGATAAGGGACTCGAGTTAAAAAAAAATAGGTGTTAACTTTCCTGCGATAACTTGAATCCCTTATCGGGTTTTCACTGCTAACACAGACATCTGAATTGCTATTTATAGTGTTTTCATCATTTTCAATGGGTGAAAACACCTCTTCATCACACGACGGCTCTTTTGAATAGCTTACTTTGCTGGAAATAATGCCGTAGTAGTTGGTACTGAGCCTTTTAAGCCTTTGAGTTCCAGAGAGTTATTCAACACATTGCTTTGCAATGAGTTGCGTACCTCTCTGACACTCAAAGGGTTAACACTAAAATAATGGTGGGGTCACATTCTAGTGTAGTTTCCATAGCAGCAGGAAAGGTATAAAGAAGCTTTTCGTTAAGAGAAAATAAATATAAAGAAACTTTTTTTAGACTGAAGATCCTACAAGAGGAAGAGAATGTGATACTATGGGAGGATGCTGATGCTGCAGACCTGATTAGTGATAATGCTGATTTAGAGGATGTCCCTCTACCCAATTCTTCTGATACAAATCAAGTAGAGTGCGATGATGATAAGGCAAAAAAATCAGCTGTATCTGAAATGAAATGGCTCAGTCTTCCACCACTGTTTAGAAGCAATGCACCTCTTTATATGCTCAGTTGGGATTAGCTGGGGTAACTGGACAAGTAAGCAATGCCTAAAAATACACAACCTTCATCTTAGTCATCATCATTAGTGATAGAACTTCCACCAACCCCCAAGCAGTCACGTGTGGTATTATTCACTAAGCAACAGCAATAGCCCTATCTATGAGCAGCTGTCACCAACTGTGACCGTACCGGCGGACACCCAACCTTGGTGTCCCCGTCAATGGACACTTCTTCCGCTACGAGTCAGATGGACATCCAACAGCATACCGCAATAGACCCCAAAACTAGGCAAAACTAGTGTCATGGTACCAAGAGCACACTCTGGATACAGCAATCTTTACCCCAAGCATCAGACAACACCAGTGTCTTGGGGTTAGAATAACAACTGACTTTATTGGAACAAACCACACATATTTATACACAAAACCTACATTGAAATACATGGGCAGGCAGGATACAATGGGTGAGTCACAGGGATAATATAATCACAACATACAGGACAAAGGACCGATTACAATGGCACAGACATGATTGCATTACTACACAAAAGGCTAGCAACAAATGGTACAACACAATACAAAGGGCCAGACGTGATTAGGTTAGCACAACACAGGGGGTCTCAGTACAGTTCACAGACCTACAATTACTGGAGTGGCTGAGGGTGAACAATGAAACAAAAGGCTTGAGGGACTGTAATATACATTTGCAGCATCCTTGGCCAAACTCAAATACTTAACCCCTAACGGCCCTGTCTCCTGAAAGCAGGCTATGATTTTTAGTCCTTTTGGCATAGCTGTCCTCCAATATAACATCCCAAAGTTCTACATCGCTTGAGACACTGGGCTGACAATCCATACACCTAGACAAGGGTTGTTTTAGGCATGACAAATGTCCACAGTTGCTTGTTTCACAGTCTCAGGCAGAGGCCATACCTGTTCCAGGGCTAGGTCCATAGTCTGTGGGCAGGAGGCTGGCCCTCAGGCCCCTCCAGGAGCCAGGGGCCCAGTGGTTCCTGTGACACCAACTACTACTATTACTGCTGCAACATCTCACTCTTGTGGTAAAGATGATGGAATATGTAGTGGTCTATCAAGAGTAGTATTGCAGCAGGAATTCTCACAGCCATAGAAAGCATTGGTGAAAACTGGTAGATTATCACAAGAATTTCATTGGCGGTAGAAAATGCTTGTGGATTTTGTATCTGTGAGAAGAGAAAATGATGTTTTTCCATGAAAATGCTGGAGTAAACTTTTCATGTAGCCTTAGTCTTCAGTCGTTTCATACTTACTGAATCTGTACCGCCACCTACTGTCCAGTGGTGTAAACACAATGCTTTCTGTATCCCTCTGGCACTCAAAGGGTTAACAGCATTGTTTTTTTTGTTTCTTTGTTTGTTTGTTTTTTAACCCTGGAAGTGCTAGAGCAATGTCCGATGTATTGCTTTGCAATGCTTTGGTTATCCCTCTGACACTCAAAGGGTTAAAGTAGACTGCATTAACTTAACTGTTGAAGGCCACGTAATTCTCTGTTGCAATGAGTTGGGGAGCTTTCTGTCATTCACAGAGTTAAAAGCCCCATTTAAGTTTTGCCCCTTATGGCGCAGTTGGTTTACCCCCAAAATTGTTCCACTTTTTATGTTGTGCATACTTCTCATAAAACCCATGCCTAAAGTGCAGTCTTCTGGCAGTGAAAGGGTTAACCCACCACTTCCACAGCGATATCAGTGGTATTCCCAGTGACTGTAAATCTTTTCCATATTCCCTGCTTCAGAACAAGGGGTGAATAACTGGTTCTACCTCTGGGGTTACCCACCTGAGATCAGGGAGGTGTGCAATGAATTGGTGAAGCAACGTCTTACTCACCTCACTGGACTTCGATGGTAGACTGACCAGACCTCACCTTTATCTGGGGACACATAGGAAATAGGCATATTTCAGGTCTGCACTGAAACCAAAGCATCCCTGCAGTATGTATTTTTCATATGTGTCCCTGGTTAAAGGTGAGGTCTGATCACCCTATCAATGGGTTACAGAGGGATACCCCTAACTGTCTCAGTGCCAGAGGGATATGTAATGCCTCACTCCTCACACCCCACTGAAGATCAAAGAATTAAAGGATGGAAAACGTGTTTTGTTTTCAAGCAACACCCGTTCTTATGGCCTATCAACAGGTCAGGTTTTACAGTTATCTCTTCTTAACCCTTTAGGATCAAGTCCATAAGAATACTGGTGTTTAATAGACTGAACTATTCTCTAGAACTGAGGAGTATCAGTTACACTACAGTACTGATGGGCAGGCGATTAGGCCTACCAGATGAATAGATTGTGTGCTAGCTAACAGGGTTAACCCTTTGAGTGTCAGAGGGGTACGCAACGCATTGCTTCGCAATGCGTTGCGTAACCCTCTGGCACTCAAAGGGTTAAAAACATTTATATTGGTAAAAATCTCAGGCAGGCCACACACACTGAGGCTGCATGCTGGATACCCATGCTTCAGTGCATAGACTCCATAGAATAATATAGGATCTGGAGACTTCATCACACTGGAGAAATGACACCTTAACCCTCTGGGTGCCAGAGTAGGCTGACCAGACCTCACCTTTAACTGGGGATACACAGGAAATAGGCATATTTCAGGAGTGCACCAAAATCAAAGCATATGTGTCCCCGGTTAAAGGTGAGGTCTGGTCTCTGTACGCCAGAGGGGTATGCAGGGCATTGCAAAGCAATGTGTTGTGTACCCCTCTGGCACTCAAATGGTCAATATCCCTTTAACCTTTTGAGTGCCAAAGAGATATCAAATGTATTATTCCATGGCAACACATTGGATTCCTCTTTGGCAGTCAAATAAATAATGGCTACATGTGAAATCGTCATTCTGCAGGAAAGCATGGGAATCAGTGCACTTTTTATACGTGTACCCGATATACAGGGACAGGTGGTCACTTACCCATAACTTACTGAGGCTGATGCAGTAAGAAATACTGGTGGGAGATGCTTTAAAACAGTGGTTCTCAACTCCTGCCCTCAGGACCAACTAACAGGCCAGGACTTAGGGATTTCTCTGCTAGAACACAGGGGTGGTGATCAGAGGCTCATTCACATTAATTAACTCACCTGTGCTCTAACAAGGAAATCATCACATTCTGGCCTGTTAGTGGGTCCTGAGGACCGGAGGTGAGAACCACTGTTCTAAAGTTTAGCACATGTCACTCAGGTTCTTCTTAGTCCACCACCTCAAAATGTTATGATTAAGGTAGGGTGACCAGACCTCACTGGGGACACATAGGAAATAGGAATATATCAGGACGGCACTGAAATTAAAACAACCCTGCGGTATACATTTTTCATAGGGGTCACTGGATAAAGGTGAGGTCTGGTCACCCTAAAGTTCAGTTCTCCAGCGCCACCAACAGGCCAGGATGTAAGGATTTCCCTGATTACACACAGGTGAGTCAGTCACAATGAATGATCCACTAATCAACTCACCTGTGATTAATCAGGGAAATCCTTACATCCCGGCCTGTTGGTGGCGCTGGAGAACTGAGGTTGGACAGTCCAGCTGTAGGACATGGGAATCAGTGTGATCTGCAGTGTGGGGTTTTCATGTGTTTTTTAGGATTCCCATGTCGGGTTTTTGAATGAACCAGTTGATTTGCCCAGAAGATAAAGTGATTTGTTTGGGGGCGGGATCCGGTGTCCGGGCCCTGTTCTTTTGCACTGGACAGCAGCATGGTGAGGAGAGGTCTGAAGCCTGCAGGATCTCCCAGGAGTCATTGGGATTAATACTGCTCTCCGGTGGGTATTCTAACTACTGCCCCTGCTTAGAGCTATTCCAAGGACAACAGGTAAAAAGACAAAAGCCAAGACATTCTGTGGCACAGAAACTGCTTAATGGGGGACCAGCAAACATTTACATTGATTTAAATCCTTTCCATGACAGAGGGGGCACGCAGTGCATTGCTTTGCATACACCTCTGGCACTCACAGGGTTAAATGTAGCTTTAACTGCTTGAATAGAGAGGTCTCCACTGCATTCTACAACTATAACATTAAAAAGTCAGTTTAACCCTGTGAGTTCCAGGCTATCAATGCATTGGATACCTCTCTGGCACTGAAATGGTTAAGTGTGGGATTGTGTATGTATCTCTTCCCCCTTGTGATGCAGTTGATTGTTGGCGAAAACAGAAGAGACGTGAAGAAGAATTTTATTTATCATCTTGGATGCTGTAGAGGTCTGTAATGGATTGTGATGTGCTGGGACAGCACTCTAGCCGACAAGGGGTTAAACAGACTGGTAAGAGTTAACACATGCCCTTTTCTGTGAGCATCTAATTGCTACGTAACCCCTCCTCCTTTATTTTTCTGATTTTTAATAAAGTTTTCTCAACCACTTAACCCCTTTTGAGTGTTTTGCAATGTGTTGCGTACCCCTCTGGCACTCCAAGGGTTAAATTCTGGGGGATGTCACGCTGTGATGTAAACTGGATACTCTCCTAAACTGAAACGGTGTTAAGAAATAAGATATTTAACGAGCATGTCCTTATACTGTCCTCTCTATAACGAAAGGAACCGTATCCCCTAATACAGAGATGTCTTCGTTCAGTCCCCCAGGGCAACAAACAGGCCGCAATGTACAGGTTTCCCTGCCTGATCACAGGGGGATCAGTAGAATGAATCCGTCACTAATTATCATATGTGCTTCAATGAGAACTAAGAGGGAGATTTCTAAAAGACTTTAAACTAAATCTCTCTCCTTCTTTACTGGAATCCGGTACTTGTTCTAAAGCCAGAATGGTAGTATTTTCCATTGATTTGTTTTGATATTGCTGAGAATGTGTGGTTAATGGATGATTAATATCTCCGTTAAAGGGTCAGTCATGCCCGTATTTCACTTGCACCAATACTGTAGATGTAAAAAAAAAATAAAGTATATGTAGAAAGTCCCATCTCTCAAATCTTTATGGTTTGAGAAATATCTGCTGTTAACCCTTTAAGTGCCAGAGGGGTAAGTACCCCTCTGGCACTCAAAGGGTTAAAGTTCTCCCTTCTCCTGACATCAGCGCTCTGGGACCAGCCGGCGGCTCTTCAGCAGAGCTGCAATAATGAAATTTAAAAGTAAATATTTCATTGGAACGGTCTACAAAGTGTGCCTGGTCTGCATGCACACTCTGAAGTAGTCCTTTTTAAATGTCATTATTTCGGCTGAAGAGCCTCCTCTAGTCGCAGGACTCAAATCTCCTGTCAGCTTTACAGCTGCCATCAGGAGAGGGGGGGAACTTTATGGTTTGAGAGATATTCGCCACTAAAGGTCTAAGACATAGGACTTTCTGCATGTACTTTATTTTTTTACATCTATATTATTGAATCAATTGAAATAAGGGCATTACTGACCCTTTAATAATACCTCTTCTTTCCTTCAAAAATTGTAAGAAAACATCTTACTAGGAAATACAGGCAACAGAATTAAGTTTGTTTATTGTGCAGAAGAGAAACATATTGGATATTTAAATGTCTCACACTGGCTCCAAATGGACTTAATGACAAAACTGATGTCCATACATTCATAGGGAACTGAATGTGCATCCAGTGTGATAACTCTCTCTCTTCTGGAATTTAAATTTTAAAATATAAGAAAATATACCTCTCCTTAAAATCTAAATTGTACTTTATTACAATACAGTATAGTATTAATATATTATCATAGTTGTAGGCTTGCATTTATCCCTGCGCGATGCATGCATACACACTTGATAGGAAGATAATAATATTGTTATCTATAGCAGTAGTTATTATTGATGATTACATTATACATTAAGGTAATTTATTAATAGGTCCCTCTTTTTTGATTGGAGGTTTAATGAGCTTTGTATATCATTTTTGATAGCAATATACTGAATAGGTAGGGCATATGTACATATCTATAGTTCTAGGGATATGGTCTAGATTAATGATACGGAAACAAGTTTACCAAGAACAGAAAGATGACGTCACTATGGCACTAAATATAAACAGGACACCAAAGTTGTTCCCATTATGTTCCCTGAGGAAGTACCTAAGGGATACGAAACGCGTTGTGATCCCTCTTATTCTACAGCGCTATTTTTACATATTGTATCCAGTGGTTCTTGATCAGTGAAAGGAAAAGTTAAGTGTGTGAGAAAGAGGTGATCAACTGTAAGAACGGGAGATCTACCCCAGAAAGGTGTCTTTGAAGTGGTGCGGTTTCCATAACCGCAAAGTCAGAGAGCAGTGCGATTCCTCCACCTGTAAAGAAACAAGTTAATCAAAATAACAGAAGAAAAGATACAGCGCACATCTGTGAAAACAAGCCAAGGTTGATATTACCTCAATACAATAGTAGAGAAACCGCAAAGACCGTAGATAAAAAAAAAAAAAAAAAAAAAAAAAAAAAGTATAAAGTTGGGTTAAAACCCATAGAGGAGAAAAGGAGACCGTGAAGCAACTACCACATTAAAGATCTGCCCGCTAAGTAGAACAGCATCAAAAGCTTTAATATTTCCTTTAAAGGGATAGTAATACTTCATTTTATCTTTATTTTATATTGTAGGAATTAAAAAAAACATGAAGAACGATATAAGTCTTATCTCTCAAACCTTTATGGTTTGAGAGATATTCACAAGCAAACTATCCCCCTCCCGCCCCTTTTACCTAGTGTAAGCCATCTCTTCTCAGATGTGGAATCCAGTCCATAGACCAGACAGATAACAGCAGGGGACAGTCTTCTTCCTATGAGAACAATGAAAGCCCTGCCCCCCTTGACAAGTTTTTCAGGTTTTTCCCTTATCTTAATTGGAGATTGTCCCTCTCTGCAGTCTATCTGGGCACCTCCCTTCTGATCTGGCTGAGCAGTGTTACATCAGTAAAAGGGGCAGGAGGGGGATACTTTGTCATTGAATTACTCTTGTACTACAACTCTGACAGTATTGAAATAACACTCTCCAAAGTCCAAATACTATGATGATTAATTAGAGCTGCTTTTATTATGAAACATTACTATCCCTTTAAGAACATTTTCCTGCATAGTACGCTTTACAATAACACCTTTCAAGCGTGAAAACTTTTATTTCTATACATTACTCTGATAAAGGAACTTCTAGGACGGACACTTGAAATTAGCGCACGTACCATTTGCTTGGGAGCCTTCAGTTTCATGTATCGTTCTAGCGTTACAGCATTTTTAATGATGTATTAATATATATGTGAATTGTTATTGTTACTTTTTATTATTGTATTAAATATACGGTAAATAGTAACATTCTCTGTTTAGTGTGTTTCTGGATATATAAATACCCCAATAACTGATGTGCCTCGAGCATGTTTCGAGTTTTTGGGAGCTGCACACAAGGCCCAGGAGCAGAAGTTAGTGAAAGAGAGAGGAGGAGACACTTGACCGAGGTAGATGGAGATACAGCTGAGAGTGTTGCTCTAAAAATAACACATTGTACACTTTGACACATATTGCATACACAAATACACACACACCTTTTATTTTAACACACATAACACATCTTTATCTTTTCGTTATGTCCCCTGGTGGACACTGTGTAATGTCAACAAAGGAGTTCCACATGTTGGTTGGGATAATGGAGTAAAACAAGCCAAAAATGATGTGAGAGGCTCTGAGTACGAACAAAAGCACAATGGCCTGTTCTCCGGCTAGTCACCGCTCAAGAGCATCACATTTTAGCTCTCTAGTGCCATTACAGAGAAGAAATTTCCACATACATATTAGACTAATCCCACCCATAAAGGCGGTCCAGTACCAAAATGATGGGCAAGTCTCCTCTGCACGGAAAAACCAGCTAACCCCAGACGTACGTTTCGGCCTTATTTGGGCCTCGTCAGTGAGGTGAAGCTGGCTTCCCTAGGCACTGAGAGCAAGGGGTCCACGTCTGGATTACCCTTTACACTTAGGGATAGACCCTAAGTGTTTCTCAAAAACAACCCAAATGATGTGAGAGGCTCTGAGCACGAAGAAAAGCACAATGGCCTGTTCTCCGGCTAGTCACCACTCAAGAGCATCACATTTTAGCTCTCTAGTGCCATTACAGAGGAGAAATCCAGACGTGGACCCCTTGCTCTCAGTGCCTAGGGAAGCCAGCTGCTATCACTGACGAGGCCCAAAATAAGGCCGAAACGTACGTCTGGGGTTAGCTGGTTTTTCCGTGCAGGGGAGACTTGCCCATCATTTTGGTACTGGACCGCCCTTATGGGCGGGATTAGTCTAATATGTATGTAGAAATGTCTCCTCTGTAATGGCACTAGAGAGCTAAAATGTGATGCTCTTGAGCGGTGACTAGCCGGAGAACAGGCCATTGTGCTTTTGTTCGTACTCAGAGCCTCTCACATCATTTTTGGCTTGTTTTTGAGATAATGGAATAGCAACGGGCCTGCCTGCCAGCATCTGGTAGATGGCCATGGAAGACCAGTGTGGGCTTGTGTCTTACTGGTGCGGAGACTAGTGCCCAACTGGGAAACAGTGGAGCGTAGTCACACTTGTATCGTTGGCACATAACGTAATCCTCCAGTGCTGCTGTCCTTCTCAGTAACCCTCTGGATCCAGACATCACACCTCTCCCTCTCCTGAAACAGAGCACAAGACATACAACACACAAAAAAATAGGGAGGGGGGAGAGAGATCTGGAACAGCCTCAGGGTCACCTCCAACTGCAGAGGACTTCGTCATGCTCCCATCTATCAGGAGGGCAGGATGTCCTGGTGGGCCTGGTAACTGGCTCTAGAGTTTCGAGATCATTTGTGTTTGGTAGAGGCAGCCTTACTGGAGCTGTTTTTGGAGTTGTAGTGACTGAAGGTTCACAATCTCTGTATGAGTCAATACCATGGCGTGATGCACCCACTGCCAAACGTCATCTTTTCAGACCCCAAACTCGGTGGGGAGCCACCAGTAGCTTTGTGTGCTTGGGGGCCAGGGTGTAGCTGATCTATGTGCCTCTTCCATCTGATCCATTCGTCCATCAGGATTACATAGGTATGGATCCTAACACTCAGGTGTGCTGGGGGGTTCCTGGAGCTCCCTAGTCCTCGCATGCCTTCTTCTGTCTTTGTAGGAATTGCAGTGGAAACCTAATGCTCTTAATATCTCTCACTGTAACCACACCACATCTGAGGACGGTGAGATGTCCCTTTAAGATGGTGGTGAGGTGCTATCATCTGGTAGGGAGTGACCAGTGGGAAGGTGTGTGTTTTCCAGGTGGGTGGATGCCAGTGTGGCTGTTTGTAGTGATTGCTGTTTACCTGTTGGGTACGTCTGTGACTTGTAATGGTGCATCTAGTTGTCCATTGGCTATTGATGTTGCACAGGCAGGACTGGGTTACCTAGCCACTGCCAGGTGTGCATGTTGTGTAGACGTGTGTTGGTATGTGTTAACCCCTGTTGTGCCGGGGTATCATGTCCGGCTTGTTAGTGGTTGATTTGTGAACCCCTTGTCTGGGGTTGATGTTTGTCCAGGACTACTTTGTAGGGTATGTATATTTGCAGGGTAGTTCCTTGGCATTGGAGGGGTTAATTTTTCCATTTCTGTCATTGTGCTGCGTGTGTTTCATCTTCTGGGTTTTTCCTCAGCTGTGTGCTGTACGCCAAAAAGTCAGCACAGACGTTAATCGCTGATGGGTAGAGGGGCACATGTATGCAGAAGTCCATGATGGATTAATGTTATGGTGCAAGTGTGGGGTATGATTGTGGGGATAAAGGGGAAATTGCATTAATAGTGGAAGGGCTAAAACAAAACTTATTAATATGTTAATTTTGGTATTTCACAAGCATTGGAGGGGGATGAAACAGGAACTCCGAAAACATGTGAAATGTCTAATCTAATTGGGATTGTTTTGAAAGATTAATGCACCTATTTGTAACTTATTTTAAGTCTTCTCTTTCCTATTTTCACTAACTCCTTCTTTACTTTCCAGTTGTCTTTAGATGGTTGTGCTGCAACTGTCCTTCTCTCCTGTCCAACTCCAACAACCCAGATAAAACTCCCCTAACTCGGGATAAATTTATAGTAACTAGGAATCCCGTCCAGAACTGACTGACTGGGTGAGGCCAATTACAAGTTATTTTGCCTATGGAACGCCTTGAATGCAATCAAGTGTGACTCCTAAAATCTCTGGTATTTAACAGACACAGGGAGGCACAGATAAGTGGGAGAGGCAGACAAAATGGAGTCTGCAACAATGTTTTAGGTAGGGTTGCCGCCCAGCTGGTATTTTACTGGCACAGCCGGTAATTAGTACACTAGAGCCGGTGCTGGTATAACTAATATACCGGCAATTGAAAAGCCGGAATTTGTGTGATCTGTGCGCTAGGATTTACAGAGGGGTACCACTTCGGATAATTAAATAATAGTGTGCCATAAAACAGTTTTTTGGGAACCAAGATAATTATCAGAATGCATGGGGATGTCACTATCCCTGTTACTGGAGTTGACAGTCTCACTATCCAAGCCCAAGTTCCATCACGGCGCCCGCGCAGTTACCATAGTTATGGGAGAAGGTTCAGGAAATGACATCGGGCTCCTGCCCCAGTGAGGACATGCCTCTGCGCTGGGAATCGGATCACAGGGAAAAAGTTGCCCACCACATGTCTCATATATCGGTGGCACTAGCAGTGGCCTTTATATCCATATCAAGGGCTGTATACCCACAGCTGTCCAACATATCACAGAGAATCCATTTACTCACAAAACACTTGTCACACTAAACTGTATATACACCACTGTCACTTGTGTCACACTCAGCTGTATATACACCACTGTCACTTGTGTCACACCGGCCTGTATATACACCACTGTCACTTATGTCACATTAAACTGTATATACACCACTGTCACTTGTGTCACACTAAACTGTATATACACCACTGTCACTTATGTCACACTAAACTGTATATACACTACTGTCACTTGTGTCACACTAAACTGTATATACACTACTGTCACTTGTGTCACACTAAACTGTATATACACTACTGTCACTTGTGTCACACTAAACTGTATATACACCACTGTCACTTGTGTCACACTAAACTGTATATACACCACTGTCACTTGTGTCACACTAAACTGTATATACACCACTGTCACTTGTGTCACATTAAACTGTATATACACCACTGTCACTTGTGTCACACTAAACTGTATATACACTACTGTCACTTGTGTCACACTAAACTGTATATACACCACTGTCACTTGTGTCACACTAAACTGTATATACACCACTGTCACTTGTGTCACACCGGCCTGTATATACACCACTGTCACTTGTGTCACACCGGCCTGTATATACACCACTGTCACTTGTGTCACACTAAACTGTATATACACCACTGTCACTTATGTCACACTCAGCTGTATATACACCACTGTCACTTAGGTCAAATCAGGCTGTATATACACCACTGTCACTTATGTCACACTCAGCTGTATATACACCACTGTCACTTATGTCACACTCAGCTGTATATACACCACTGTCACTTATGTCACACTCAGCTGTATATACACCACTGTCACTTATGTCACACTCAGCTGGATATACACCACTGTCACTTATGTCACACTCAGCTGGATATACACCACTGTCACTTAGGTCAAATCAGGCTGTATATACACCACTGTCACTTAGGTCAAATCAGGCTGTATATACACCACTGTCACTTGTCACACTAAACTGTATATACACCACTGTCACTTAGGTCACACTAAGCTGTATATACACCACTGTCACTTGTGTCACACTAAGCTGTATATACACCACTGTCACTTGTGTCACACCGGGCTGTATATACACCACTGTCACTTGTCACACTCAGCTGTATATACACCACTGTCACTTGTCACACCAGCCTGTATATACACCACTGTCACTTGTGTCACACCGGGCTGTGTATACACCACTGTCACTTATGTCACACTCAGCTGTATATACACCACTGTCACATATGTCACACTAAACTGTATATACACCGCTGTCACTTATGTCACACCGGCCTGTATATACACCACTGTCACTTGTGTCACACCGGCCTGTATATACACCACTGTCACTTGTGTCACACCGGCCTGTATATACACCACTGTCACTTGTGTCACACCGGCCTGTATATACACCACTGTCACTTGTGTCACACAAGGCTGTGTATACACCAGTCCCTTATGTGTATACACATTATTGTATCATACGACACCCTGGAAGTGTACACAAAGCTACTTTTGTATGTTATTCTAACCGCGTATTCACCCAAGTCTAATTCCAGGATGGACAACTTGAGGCTTTCCAGCTGTTGTGGACTACACCTCCCATCATCCTCAGCCAGTCACTAGCTGGAGAGAATTGAACTTTCACTCCACAACAGCTGGAGATGCTCAGGTTATCCACACCTGCTCTGTGTAGCGTATGTTATGATAGAGTTATCTTCCTATAGCTGACACTAACGCTATCCTAGTACTGTCCTGACACAACCGCTTCTTATGGAACTGTGTTTCTATACACACACCTGCGTAGTATGCCACAGGCTGATTTATATACACAAATGATTCATCATTCACATAACTGTCTAATATTCCAACCTGGGACTGTGTACAAACAACCGCTTCTTATGTAACTGTTTCTATACACACACCTGCGTAGTATGCCACAGGTTAATTTATATACACAAATGATTCATCATTCACATAACCGTCTAATATTCCAACCTGGGACTGCATACACACAACTGTTTGTTACGACAATATTGATCTGTATACACATTTCATTGAGAATCAATGTGTTGTATATCTCTCAAGAATTCAGGGCGTTAAATGCTTAATTTACAACAGTAATTGTTTCTCCTCTATGATGGTCACAAACTGTTATGTACAGTGCGTTCTGCTATCACAAGTATGACAGTGAGCAGATGCATTAGATCACATTGTCCTTCTGTCCAGGATATGAAGATCTTTGTGATGGTCACACACCGCAGGAATTGTATGTACAGTGATGCTTATGATACCAAACTTTTTCCGGTATGCACAGAGATCCATGTCACGTCACTGTGATATATGGAAAGATTATTTTGATGTCATTGTCCAGTATCAATAAAGATCCATGTGATGTCACTGTTCTGGGTACAAAGGTTCTTTTGATACAATTGTCCAATATGGACAGACTTCCATGTGATGTCACTGAGGCAGATGTACCGAGTAAAACTGGAGTAGTTCAGGAGCAAACAAAGTTACCTGTGGTGCACCTGGTTTGCTCCAGAATTGCTCCACTTTCTTATTACATCAGCCTCCTTGTGTGACATGCACAGAGATCGAAATGATATAATTGTTCAGTTTGCAGAGATTATTTTTAGATGTCACTGTCCAATATACATAGACCTTTAACCCTTTGAGTGCCAGAAGGCTACACATTGCTTTGCAATTCATGTCATACCCCTGGTACTCAAAGGGTTAATGTACCAGAGAGGATAAATACGATCTATCCGTGATGGTATACAAATTCCCAAATAGGTATCTGAGGACCACTTAAAAGAAAAGCGGTCAGTCAATGAATCTAGATCAGATGTGTCAAACACATGGAGTGTTTCCGATATTTGCATATTGATCTTGAAATCTGATAACCGTGAGAAGGCGTCTAGTTCCGCCATAAAAGCAGGTAAAGCTGATTTCGGGTTGGAGGTGGAAAGAAGTACATCGTCGGCTAACATTCATAATTTGTGGGTGGATCCCGCAACAGATACCAGGTATAGAGGCGTTGTTCCGCACATGTTGGGTCAATGTTCAAAAAATTTGAACAAAAAGCAGGGGCGATAATGGGCATCCCTGCCTGCTACCGTTGGTAATCCCAAAAGACTAAGAGAGTCGGCAGTTGACCCTGATTCTAGCCATGGGGTTGGTATAAAGGTAACAAATATAAAAAAGAAAGCCAGGCCCAAGCCAAAGGAACGTAGCGTTGCAAACATAAAGGGCCAGCGTACCCGATCGAATGCCTTTTTGGCGTTGGTTGTGAGAAGTACCGCAGGCACTTTATTAGATTCAACATAGTGTAAAATATTTATAAGTCATCTAGTATTGTCCCTGATTTCTCCAGCTTGTATAAATCCAGCCTGATCAGGGTGTACTAGTGTCAGGAGAATTGCATTGAGTCTGTTAGCGAGAACTTTTGTGTATATCTTTATATGCAAGTTAAGAAGGGAGACGGGTCTGTAGTTGGAGCAGTTGAGAGGGTCTTTGCCAGGTTTGGGAATTACCATTACGTAAGCTTCAGTTGCATAAGGGTGTTTGGAGATGTCGGTAGGAAGTGTCAGGAAGGAGTCAGTGAGTAGAGGAGTCAGGAGGTCACGGAAATGTTTGTAGTAGGCTTGTGGGACCAGGACTTTTCCCAGGTGGCAATGTTTTGATCACCAATGAAACCTCATGTTCAGAGATTGGTAGATCTAGCGTGTCTTTGTACAAGACATCAAGCTGAGGGAGGTTGGCTTGTTTAAGGTAGGCATCAATCAAGGCCTGGTGATCAACTGCTAGAGGAAAAGAAGCTCTAAGATTGTAAAGGGATGAGTAGTATTTGCTAAAGATATCAGGAATTTCAAAAGGGGAGTGTGAAACAGAACCATCACTTGGTTTTGTCCCATCACTTAAAACTGTTATGGGTCTTGGTCCGTAGCTGTCAAGTGAGAAGAGCCCTGGGTTTGTTGCCTTGTTCAAAATGTGATTGCCTCATTCTTAGAAAGGCACATTCCACATTAGCGTTTAAAAAGTGATTGCAGTTCAGTCCGGAGATGGCTTAGTTGGGCTAAGAGCGCAGGGGTCTGAGAAGATTTATGGGCCAGTTCCAAATCGTGAATCAATGATTCCCAGCGTGATGGGAGTTTGTTTGTTTTTTTTTCTTCTAGCCGCCAATTTGATTAACTCACCCAGAATTACGCATTTGTGGGCCTCCAAAATTGAAACCAGGGAGGCCTCAGTGCTACCATTTTCATGGATATAATTGGTAATCGAGGTGGAGACAGCCAACTTGATGTCACGTAGAAGCAAGTTTTCATCAAGTCGCCAAGACGAAGGGGGCCTGCTCCAAGAGGAGGGTTGCATGGAGAGTGATAGGGGGGCATGATCTGACCACGTGATGTTGCCAATCCTGGCAATGACAAGATCTAAGGAGGAATGTTGGAGGAAGAGGTAGTCAATTCTTGAGTAGGACCTGTGTGGATTCGAGAAAAAGGTGCAGTCACGAGTGGAAGGGTGTAAGATCCGACACAGATCCACTAACTTGTAAGTGTGTAGAAGATGTTGAAAGGCACGTATCGTGGAAATAGCGTATAAGGATGAGTTCAGAGCAGTGGAGGGTTGGAACAGTGGTAAATTGAAGTCTCCTCCAAGAACTAGAGTATCTTCTTGGAAATCAGCCAGAGAACCTAGAGCCCACAAGAGAGAGGACATCTGGTCACTGTTGGGGGCACAGAGGCAAAAGTGTAGTCGTGACCCTCTATAGATCCCTTAACAAATATAAAACGACCATGTGTATCTCTTAAGCTATGGCGAGAGACAAACAGGATTTTCTTGTGGAATAAGATAGCAACCCTACTTTTTTTTGTAGGTGCTGAGCTAAGGAAAGTTTGGGAGTAATACCTATTCATGAGTTTCCTCTCCACCCCCTTTTAAAGTGGGTCTCCTGCTGCAATACCACATCACCCCTCAAGAGGTGGAATTCACTTTGGGCCTAAGACTGCTTTTTAGGGGAATTTAGACCCTTTACATTATGGGAAACATTCAAGTTATTTAGGTTAGCCACAACTGTAGGTAGAGAGATGGATGATCAGGGTACCTGAACGCTGAATTCCACAGAGTAGTATACATAGGGTCATCGTAGAAATCGCACCATGAGTTGCAGGCAAGCCATGGAGCACACGGGAGGGTAGAAGGGCGGGGGACGGCAGAACAAGAGGAAGAGGATAGAGAATGAAGAAGTTTAAAGTCAGACCCCCAAAAGTGAGGGGGGAGAGAAGATGGATACTCCTCCTAGACTGAGCAGCGGATCTCAATCCACAGTCTAGACATATATACAGGACAGGAGAAGGGAGCGGCGTCACTGTGTAACTATCCACCAACTGGGTAGATGCAGAGGAAAGCATCAAACTGCAGTAGATTTTAAATAGAGGCAACAAGTGCATCATCAATAATGTAGGCATTAGACACACAATACTGGCAAAAAGTATGTGTCTGGGACTCCAGAGTCTCAATTAAAAGGGGAATCCAGAAAGTAGCGACCCGGGAGGGGGGCATACATAAACAGCCGAATGCTGCGGGGAGATAGTCGTGGAAAGACTGAATAGGGAGTGCAAATGTGGAGCAGCCCAGGGGGGTGGGGAAACAAAATATTGAACAACAAAAGTCAGGGTGAGGCCCAGAGACGTACTCGCCTGCAGCTAAAGATACCTTGCCCAGCTTCAGAGCTCCCAATCCAGAGGACCGACACAGACGACAGCCATAGGGATGGCTAGTGAAGAGCGAATCCCTCACCCCGGACGAGGATGTCTCATCAGGTGGTGGAGGGTGACCCGCAGCAAAAACGCCATGGTCCCCAAAAACTGGTGCCAGCAAACAGCTCCACAGACCCCTATAATCTGGAGTCAAGGCAGTGGGTTTACCCCCAGCCAAACATTATTCAATCTTCCTTTGCATATTTGTATTAAGTATTTACTGGGAGTGAAAAAAGACAGTCACTGAAGCAATATAAGAGCAGTGATCCCCCAGAAAAGTGCAAGCGAGGTGTATTAGGATAGCGGCCCCCCATATGGCAAACGTGTGTCCCTACAGGCACCGCAACTCCAATCGCATGGGCAAAAGGCAATTCCTATAGTCTGGGGGTAATGTTCCTTAATCCCAGGAGCTCCTGGGTCGCGAAAGTCTTCCATCAGGGACCACCCTCAATAGCAAGAGTTGCTGTGCGTATTGCAACTCCGGAGTCACAGAATCTGATAGTTCCAAGACCAGGAACGGGAACAAGGGTGGAGGAAGCCACCTGTCAAAGATATCCATCTTCAGCCTGCAGAAGATCTAGGTAGCTTGGCTGCAACAATTGACGATGGAGAACGCCTGGAAACTCTGTTTCTTCATTGTTGACCAGGAGGATTGGAAGTCCATAAATTCACCCCAGGACGAGGGGTTTGTTCTTCCTCTGCCTTCTCCAATCTGTAGAGCTGCTATAAATCCTTTGTAATCCCCTTGGTAGCATAGGGTATGGGATACATTATCTTTTGAGGCCGTTAGGGACATAGGGAATCCCCATTTATACTTCAAGTTTTGAGCACGAAGGGCAGCAGTGATAGGTTTCATATAAAAGCGACATTTGAGGGTGAGTCAGGACAGGTCGTTGAAGACCCCAAATTTTTTTTTTTTTTTTTTTCGACCTCAAAGAAAATCGGCACCATTTTCTGTGCCCCGGCAGTGATCGGTTCCTTGTAGGAGAAGTAGTGTAGCTTTAGAACAATGTCCCTAGCGCCTTCAGCAGATCCTTTCTTGGAGCGCAGAAATAAGCGTTGCAGGTAATGAATCAGGGCATCAGGCCCTATGGTCTCAGGTACTCCACAGATGCGGAGATTGCATCGCCTCTGCCGATTCTCAAGATCGTCCAATTTTAGTGCCATATCCACTTGTTCCTTATGAAGGGCCTTTAAAGCCATTCCATGAGTCTCGATCGTCTTCAATCTGAGCAACTCGAGCACCCAATTGAGAGAGATCTTTTGACCTCCACTAGTTCCGAGCGGAAGAAAGTTTTCAAGTCGTTGAGCAAGTTATTGATGTCTTGTTTTGTAGAAGGAACTTCCATATTGTCTGATAGTGAATCGGCATCTGAACCACTTTGGGCTTGATGGCCCGATATGTCATCGGGGAGAGGTGATGAGGGTAAGTTCGAAGTCTCTGCCATTTTGTCTGCGTTTGGCGCCAACCGTGAATCCTGAAATTTCTTGAATAAAGCGTGAATGTCACCCCCAGAACGGCGACCTTTGTTCTTAGGCATAGTTCAGGTAGTGGCAGGGTGATAGTAGGTCTCGGATGAGAGAGATTTACAGCCAGTATATAACATATTGTTGAACTAATTATGGTGAAGGTATACAAGGGGTTAAAACAAGAGAACCAATCGGGTTGGATATCTTCGCATAAATAGATAAATGACAATATTAAATCATTTTGAGAACTTTACACTTTATTAGGTATTGACACTCTACTTCACAGTAAAGAACTGATAAAATAATCCCGCATATTTGTGCAAAAATATATATAATTTATTAAAGTACAATATAATATATATATATATATATATATATATATATATATATATATATATATATATATATATATATATATATATATAATGTAAACAACAATGACCTAAATGAGTGATCAGCAATTACAATAGATATATAGTAACTCAAACCACAATTCTCCCCATTAGGATTACTAGCAATTAAAGGGTTAACCACACATAGGTATTTTAAGAGGTATTGGATAACAATAATTGTACTCAGCAGCATAGAAAAGAATAATTGATCCTTACAATTAATAAAATACAGTTGGCAGCAGTGTATATGAATACCTTCTACCCCAGAAACTGCATAAACTGTTAATTGTGGTTTAAGGTATATTGTCATGTGAATTGACCCTAATATGAAGCAAGGTCCTCTGACAATTCCCTTATACCATATATATAATAATCAAATTTAGAGACTAACTAGAATAGAATCCCAGATTTAAATCACTATAATTTAATTATGAACTTATTTCAAATATTGCATACCTTCTGAATAAAACATATAAATTGCAATTAATATAGTCAGTCATAGATTATATCAAGAATATACTTAGAATCAGTCCAATAATATACATCTATACAGTATACCAACTTCATGCAACATATATCATAAACATGACTATAGCAATCCTATATAAAACCTATAGGCACTTCAAGGGTTAATCCACTTATTTAAAATATGATGCCACACCCAAGATGGCAGCTTCTGTTTTAGACCCAAAACATACACAGAGAACTCCAAAGAAACACCACTAATAAGCAGACAAATAGCAGTTAAAGGGTTAATAACCAAATTCAAAGAATTCCCCCAGATCAAATATTAGCTATTATAATCTTTCCAGAAACACAATATTCTAGAAATAACAGAAATTATATTAACGAATATATAAAAGGATAACTAGATCTCACTACCATCACTATTTTATTATCTATCTGGTAAAATATAACAATGAATTAATTAATTTTGCGTAATTTCAGAATTACTATAACTAAATATAGTTTATTATAAAATTTGCTACATACAACTGGGTAGGCTTATATTTGGCAAATTTAATTATCTTTCCTCAAATATCAAGGAAATATGATTCTGAAATTTTGCAGAATTAAAATAAAAAAATGTATAATTACCAGGTCAATAAGGTGGGTTCTCAGATCATCTTTGGCATCTCCACAAACAGGTCAGTAGGAATGGACTAGGGACCAAGAGGAAAAACACAGCCAATACTTAAAGGGATAGTAATACTTCGTTTTATCTTTATTTTATTTTGTAGGCATTAAAAAAACATGAAGAACGATATAAGTCTTATCTCTCAAACCTTTATGGTTTGACAGATAGTCACAAGCAAAGTTTCCCCTCCCGCCCCTTTTACCTAGTGTAAGCCATCTCTTCTCAGATGTGGAATCCAGTCCATAGACCAGACCGATAACAGAAGGGGACAATCTCCTTCCTATGAGAACAATGAAAGCCCTTCCCCCCCTTGACAAGTTTTTCAGGTTTTTCCCTTATCTTAATTGAAGATTGTCCCTCTCTGCAGTCTACCTGGGCACCTCCCTTCTGATCTGGCTGAGCAGTGTTACATCAGTAAAAGGGGCGGGAGGGGGATACTTTATCATTGAATTACTCTTGTACTACAACTCTGACAGAATTGAAATAACACTCTCCAAAGTCCAAATACTATGATGATTAATTAGAGGAATTATTAGGAAACATTACTATCCCTTTAAAAGGAAAAAACCCCTAACACTCCAGAGGAAAAAGCCTCTTTCTCTCTCAAAACCTTACTTTTTAACCCCATCGAGACAAGTGACTTACCAGGTACGTCCTCTGTCACTAAGTAAGTCCCAGAAGTCATTTGCTAGAATGGCAAAAAAACAAAACCCCATCTTTAAGTGCCGGCCGCATGTGTGTCACTAAGGGGTTAAAGTAAAAAATGTTCTTATCAGAATCTCCGCCCAACCTACTCTGGTTGGATAAAGATCCGTCTCGTATACAGTGACATCATGCATATTATTCTCATAACTTTTGAGAATTTCTCAAAACACTGGTGGTAATGCTATTTACATCCACCAGATGGCACTCTCTTTCCACATTAGGATTTTACAAATGGCATCTGGCCTGGCATTCATCTCAACAGGGAGAGGTCATAAGTTTATCAGAGACCCCTTAAGCTTTTCACTTTTAACTTTTACTAGGCTTTCCCATAGGGGAGTCTGTCTCCGTTTTAGACTTGTTGTCTCGCACGAAGTCGTTTGTAATTGTTTATCCCCATAATTGACATTCAGTTATTTTTCTCCCTACCTTGAACCAAAGGCCATTGTTTTAACATGAGATCATTTATACACCTTTAAAAACAGAATTTCAGTTAATTTTGTTTTTAAAATTAACCCTCAACGTTCCACCAAGACAAAGTCTCTGGCAATATAGCAGGGGCATGGAGCTCTAGATCTATCCAACCATCCAACAGTGCGACCAAGCCCCTAAACCCTTATTTATATAGTAGGTCTTTTCTGTTGACTTAAACAGTACTTGCACTGCTTCAGTCAAAAGTTATTACAGAGAAAACTTGCATTTTTTTATGTTTTGAGTTCGACGTTTTGGCAGCCAGGTGGCACTGTTGCTTTTGCTGTCTGTGAAAGCTTTGAGTCACAGACTTGAGATTTCTCTACATGATTATAGCAACAGCACTGCCTAGTAGCAAAAAGTCTTGGACTTCATCTATCAGAAGAATGCCAAGTTATCTCTTTAAGAACACTGGAATGAGGCATTGGAAGTAATTTTATTTTTACTCAGTAGGAAAAGCCCCACAACGTATTTTACATAAATCGACCCCACCTAGAGTATTGTGTCCAGTACTGGAGACCCCATTTCCAGAAGGATATAGAACAGTGATTCTCAAACAGGGTGTTGTGGCACATCAACTTCGTGTGCCCCTTGTTTTCTATAATGTTAATCTTCTTCTGGTGAAGCCATGCTGTTGTGGATTTGGATGTGTGCTTTGAGTCGTTGTCGTACTGAAAGGTGAACGTCCTCTTCATCTTTCTAACGGACTCCTGAAAGTTTTGTGCCATAATTGCCTGGTATTTCGGAACTGTTCATAATTCCCTCCACCCTGACTAAGGCCCCGGTTCCAGCTGAGGAAAAACAGCCCCAAAGTATGATGCTGCCACCACAAGTATAACTTTATATTACTTATTTGTACCCTTCATAACACCCTTGACAAATGGCACATAAAATGTCAGAGGTGCCCCGAGGAATCTAAAATACAAATTAAAGGTACCCTGAATAAAAAATGTTTGAGAACCACTTATATAGATACTTTAGAGAGGGTTCAGAGAAGGGCTATTAAAATGGTGACTGGCATAGAAGAGAGAGAGGGGATATAGTAGACACACTCACATACATGAAGGGATTCAACAAAGTGCAGGAGGGACGTACATTTCACAGGAGTAAAAATGTTAGGACCAGAGTTCACAGTCTACTCCTAAAACTAGACAGAGGTTATGATGTAATATGAGAAAGTTCTACTTCACTGAGAGGGTAGTAGATAAGTTAAATAGCTTACAAGTTGAAGTGGTAGAGGTTAATACAGTAAGGGAATGTAAGCATGCATTTGATTGAGAAAAAGACTATGCTGAACATAAGACAAGACCAAATAAGATTAGCGGTTTTAACAGTAGGAAAAATGGGTAGATTAAAGGCTGGATTCTATTACAGGTGCTAATTTTATCTCCAATGTTTGATAAAACGGGTGTTAACATTTTATCACCTGCAATAGAATCCAGCCCTAGTTGAGCTGAATGGTTCTTATCTGCCGTCAAAGTTTGTTTCCATTGGGGTTTACGGAACATGTACTTGTTCGGAAAATAATTTCCACAACCTTTTTTTAACTATTTTTATAACCGCACATTTCTCATTTTTGCAGAATATATCCAATATAGAAATAATACAAATACTGTGATTTTATTTCAGGACTCTGCATGCCCCTGCGATGGCCTACATGGGGAGTCCTCGTGTGTCAGGGGACAGTCAGAGGAATCCGTTGGAAGATGAGGAGCCAATCCTGGAATCCAGCCTTGGCACAATAAGCTGCTGTGACACCTGTTGTAATCTCAGCTTCTCACTAGAGAAGCTTATCAGGCCGAGGCTGGAGAAGGGCCACAAACAGCAGGAGACGACCACAAGCAATGGAAGGAAGTCGCTCAGTCGCCCTATCGTCGGCGTTGAGGATGTAACACAGAGGTAAATTAATAATGAGTATTATCATAGCTTATTGTAATGGCATCTGGATCATAGATGTTTAGTATAAAGCTTTCCAAATGTCACAGGTTTATTGTTCATGTGTGCAGAGCATTCCAAACGTCACCCTATTCATGTGTACAGAGCATTCCAAACTTCACCCTATTCATGTGTGCAGAGCATTCCAAACGTCACCCTATTCATGTGTGCAGAGCATTTCAAACTTCACCCTATTCATGTGTGCAGAGCATTCCAAACGTCACCCTATTCATGTGTGCAGAGCATTCCAAACGTCACCCTATTCATGTGTGCAGAGCATTCCAAACGTCACCCTATTCATGTGTGCAGAGCATTCCAAACGTCACCCTATTCATGTGTGCAGAGCATTCCAAACGTCACCCTATTCATGTGTGCAGAGCATTTCAAACTTCACCCTATTCATGTGTGCAGAGCTTTCCTATACTCTTCATATGTGCAGCACATTTATAACCGCACAATATCTTCTTCTTGTCTACAGAGATTTCCTGATCTCACAGGTCTCTTATTTACAGATCTTTCCTAACCTCACAAGTCTCTTAACCTGTCCAGAGCTTTCTTTTCCTTGAAGGTCTCCTCTTTTTTGTGTACAGATTATTCATGAGAACATAACTTTCCAATCCACATGGGCCTCTTCTTGATGTGAATGGAGAAACCTCTATTACCCATAATTAAAAGCAAACATCTGATCTATCATCTCTAGAGTAATCCATCCCTTTTATCTAGAAGTGATGGACCTTTAAAATGGTGTTGGGCAACTGTTCTAGAATAGGGTTAAGAAACCCTTGAACTTCCAGCTGTTCAGGACACTATGTGTATGTATGTTAGGCTGACCATATTTCCTTGAGACAAAAATGGGACTGGACGTGGGACTCCATCACTCTGAGTCCGATCGTAGTAAGCTACAAGCAGCGAGAACGCATTTGTTCCATATCTTACTAACGGTGTTCTCTATCTCTGGCCAAAAAAATCCTGCCCCTGATGTATATTGGAACTTCCTCTCTTCGTCACTCACACTAGTGGTTTTACTGTGTTTTCTGTACGCATTGATTACCATAGAGTATTATGACTCGAGTGACTTATAACTGTCTAAGAGACTATGGTAATTTACTATAGACTTGAGAGTCTTGGACCGTTATGAGTCACACGAGTCATAATACTGAATGGTAATCAATGTGGACAGTAAAACCATTAGTGTGATGAAAGGGAAATATGGAAAAAACGGTACTGTCCAGTTTAAAAAGGTACGTATGGTCAGTCTAATGTATGTATATCTTTATTTATATGGCGCCACACGGTGTACGCAGCGCCTTACAATAAACGTAAGTTACAATCAATAGGAGGGGATAAAAGTGCCACATTCATAGAAACAATAGGAGAGAGGTCCCTGCCCCAAGGAGCTTACAGTCTAAATGGGAAATAGGAGACAGACAACCGGGTATGAGGGTGTCAAATGCTATGAGTCAGTGGTGAGTTTTCCAAAAGGTAGTGCATGGTACTAGTGCTCCAGAAGATAGGACTGCAATTCCCATTGTCCTCAAATAGCTGTTGGGTGTTCTAGTCCCCAACCGCTAGACAGCCAAAGGTGCCTGCACCTGACTTTGATAAACGACTGCTTCTTGGATCAGTGTAAGTTCTATTATAATGTAAAGTCTATTTTCTCATCTGTGCCAATAGCTGATAAGAATGATGCATTCTCTGGATCTGTTTGAACCTGAATTCATTTATGTGCTTAAAGGGATAGTAATGTTTCATAATAAAAGCATCTCTAATTAATCATCATAGTATTTGGACTTTAGAGAGTGTTATTTCAATTCTGTCAGAGTTGTAGTACAAGAGTAATTCAATGATAAAGTATCCCCCTCCCACCCCTTTTACTGATGTAACACTGCTCAGCCAGATCAGAAGGGAGGTGCCCAGGTAGACTGCAGAGAGGGACAATCTTCAATTAAGATAAGGGAAAAACCTGAAAAACTTGTCAAGGGGGGCAGGGCTTTCATTGTTCTCATAGGAAGAAGATTGTCCCCTTCTGTTATCTGTCTGGTCTATGGACTGCATTCCACATCTGAGAAGAGATGGCTTACACTAGGTAAAAGGGGGGCAGGGCTTTCATTGTTCTCATAGGAAGAAGATTGTCCCCTTCTGTTATCTGTCTGGTCTATGGACTACATTCCACATCTGAGAAGAGATGGCTTACACTAGGTAAAAGGGGAGGGAGGGGAAACTTTGCTTGTGAATATCTCTCAAACCATAAAGGTTTGAGCGACAAGACTTATATCATTCTTCATGTTTTTTTAATGGCTACAAAATAAAATAAAGATAAAACGAAGTATTACTATCACTTTAATGGCCGTGCATGTGGGGTACAGAGATCCACATTTGTACAAGTTGGTTTGATGCAGGTTTGCTCTCATCACAATGTGCAGTATTTTCAAAAGCAGCATTGCCATATGGGCTTATGGAAACAAACTTTACACCAATTTTGTATCCTCCAAGTCCTGTTTCTCCTTATGTTGTACTGTATGTGGTTTTATTGCTGGTAGTTACTGGTCTCGTTAGTCTATGGACTTTATTAAAGGGATAGTAATACTTAAAATGTAAAAAAATATGCTGTAGGGTTTATCCACCTGAGTAAAACAAGAGTACTCCCACTGCTGAAAGGTGTTTCTTTCAAAAGTTATTAATTTTCAAAGTTGAATTTTTTAGGTGCAATATCACAGTGGCCTGAAATTGTACAGTGGCGCTGTTGCTACACCATCCTATGGAGATTTATGGTCCCGGGACCAGAGCTGTCCATAGGATGGTGTAGCAACAGCGCCACTGTACAATTTCAGGCCACTGTGATATTGCACCTAAAAAATTCTACTTTGAAAATTAATAACTTTTGAATGAAACACTTTTCAGCAGTGGGTGTACTCTTGTTTTACTCAGGTGGATAAACCCTACAACATTTTTTTTACATTTTAAGTATTACTATCCCTTTAACTACTAGCAGCTCAGTACTTCCATCTAGAGGAGTTATCTGTGAATGCAGCTATATAGATCCATAATCCTACTGTACACACAGTTCTATAGTAATACAATAACAATGTATTCAACTGGTGTGCAGTGCACATAGGTATCTGTGTGTAAATGTGTAAGCCTTAGTGTGTGTAAGATATGTAATATAAAATACAGGCATTGTCAATCCATTGCAGGATGGAGGCCTACTCGGCAAGTTTCCAACAGTATGGGTATTGTGGTTTCTGTTGTCACTGTGTACCAATAAATTTGGTAATTTCATAAACCCATCTTGTCTTTGATATAGATATATAATAATCTATTGATCGTCCTGCCTATAACAGGACTGGTTAATCTTGCATGAATGTATTTACACAATGAATATACAACAAAAATATAGGGGTTACAATAAATTCATATTGCATTAAAGAGAGAGTGGCTTTATCTTGACTCAATATGTTCTGCAGGTTTACAATACGTAAAGTCGGGTTTCGTTTTTACACATTTATATCTATCTTCAGAGCAGAGCAATATCTGCTAAAGAAAACGATAGAGGTAGAGGGAGGGAACTTAGGGAGTTCTTTACTTACCTAGAATTAACACTTTTAATGACTACATCTAGATCTATCATTTTGTTTTCCATATTGAATAAAAAAGAGGGATACACAAAGCATTGCTCTTCAATGAGTTGTGAATCCCTAGATGGACTATGTAAAACAAGTCTATAACACAATTATAAACACAATTATAAACAGAAATTATACCATAGTCCTTACTGTGCAAATATAGGAAAAATTTTTCCAGATCCAACTGCCCCTTCAACTTTCTGTACCTGGATTGTCTTCCTGGGACCATTGGTCATGCAGGAAAAAGATTATATTAGGGAAGAAAGGAGCACAGCATCTAGTGCAGCATATCAAATGTAACCCCTGTGGGATCACAGAGATTTCTGCTGCCACTGACTATCCTGCAGTTCCTGTGGAGTGGCCAGCAGGTGGCGAGTAGCTATGCACATGGATGGCTATTCAGGACTCCATTTTAGTTTGGAGTTGGTGTTAGAGCTGGGTTGAAGTGGGTGAAGGAGCCTCTTCTAAGCAGGGAATGCTGACCTGGCTGATCCAGTGCTGGAGGATCCTGGAAGAAGCATTCCAGCAGACAGCTGTAACCAGACCAAGGCACATAACTGATCCTGGCAGGGAATGCTGTGAAGAGTGCAGGAATTCCAGCAGCAGTTAAAGGAGCAGGTGCTCCCCTTCCTGAACTGACCAGATTGCAAACTGTGGAGTGGTAAACTTGACACCTCTCCCCCTGTTTCACCACAGGGCACCCTGAATCTGGTTACACAATTAAAGAGACCTTGCTCTATAGATTCTCTGATCACTGGAAGATTACAGCATAACACAAACCATAATGTGGATTACAATTACTCTGGGCCCCAACTATGTGCAACAACTAATGGTACCCAACTGCCACTAGGGTGAAGCCTAGGGTGGGCTGCAGTATTTGTTGTGGGTGGGTGAATACCATATTGACCATTGCATTCTTGTACTGTTTTACTGTATTATATTCGTGTATCTGTTATATTCCTGTATATCTGTTATATTCCTGCACAGGGTTTTCTTTCTGTGTAATACAAAGTTCTATTTAAGATAGTTCTGTGTCAGTTTTATTGCTCACTTAAAT
This sequence comes from Rhinophrynus dorsalis, assembly GCA_037306005.1. Classification (NCBI taxonomy): domain Eukaryota; kingdom Metazoa; phylum Chordata; class Amphibia; order Anura; family Rhinophrynidae; genus Rhinophrynus; species Rhinophrynus dorsalis. The sequence continues at coordinate 630,071,740 of CM074719.1, read as the reverse complement.
ATGTTCCCAACTGGGCCCCTCATCCATACCCTGGATGCCCAGCTGGGTGGAGGAACTGCCGCAGTCATGTACCCCAACTCCCAGGTAGCGGAGGCTCAGGATCGGCCTGCAGAGCACAAGGAAGTTTCTGGGGTAAAGGACCACAGGGGTGTCTGTGGGCCTATGAACCCCGTTACACAAATATTCATAGGAACCGAGCAAATTAAGTTGAAGGGACTCCAGTCCAAGTTCAATCTCTGCCTCATAAACCAGAGAAATGAGAATTGAATAAGCTTTCCTGCCACCAAATGAGTAAGTCTACTTCCCAGAACGTCCTGCTTTACCTAGTAATGTACAGTGTGTCTAGAATTAATAAATATCCACTCCACTGATTTCTAAAGTACTGGGATAATATCCCAAATGTGGCATTTAATCACTGTTGCAGTTCAAATGTTTTGTTTAACCTGATATCTACTATACTTTTGTTTCTTAGAGTAAACAAAGGGTCTACAGGTAGTTCCATGTATGTCAATTTATTTATAATATCCAACATCTGCTTCCATAATGGTTCTAAGATGGGATATGACCACAGACCTGTTGACCAATCCTTGGAGTATAGCCAGCATCTGGGCTAAGTGGCAGGGAAGTTCTGGAAAGCACATATGGCATCCTGCACCACCTGAAATGAATCTTAGGTTTGTTTCCAAAACAAGGGTGCCAGAAATTGATCTACGTCATTAAAACAGGTCCTCTCTATACAAAAACAGGCCGTAGAAACATGGGCATCAAACATCAGCCAGGCAATATCCTGCATCAGTCTAGAATGCTTTTGCATATCTGTGCCCCATTAAGTCGTCGTCTTTTATTAAAAAAAAAAAAAAAAAAAACTTTATTAATGCGTTTTTGATTAACAAACTGAAAACTAGAAAACAAACAAAAGTAAGGGAAAGAAAACAGAAGGAAGAGAGAGAGGAAGGTGAAAAGGGGGTAAATATAAGTTGATCATATATCCAAGCATAAGTACAACCAAAGCACAGAGAGACCACTTCAGCGCTATCCGTTACTAACAGAGTTCGCCTCTACATGGGTATGTCAAGCATCACACAGATTATTTGTCAATGGGCAGTCCAACCAAACAGAGCAAATATTATAGAATTTCCCAGGACAGCCTCTATTAGTACAAGACCATTTATAAAGGGGGAGATCCTGATTAAACACCTGAAGACATTGACTAGTACCAGGGGATTCAAATGCCTTCTATTTAAGAAGAATGAATTTGCTTATGTAACCCCTCTGGGACACAAATTCCTGTAGTTCCTGGTAGTGACCAGCAGATGGGGAGCTTCTATGCACATGGCTGGATTCAAGACACCATTTTAGTTTGGTTTTAGAACGGAGTTGAAGTGAGTGAAGGAGCATTCTCTAAGCAGGGAATGCTGACCTGGCTGATCCAGTGCTGGAGGATCCTAGAAGAAGCATTCCAGCAGATAGCTGTAACCAGACCAAGGCACATAACTGATCCTGGCAGTAATTACCACCTTTTCTTCAAGAAAATACCGGCCATGGCATGCCCTCCATAGACTTAACATTGGACAGAAGCCAATTTTTTACCAGCCTGCCGGTAAAATACCGGCTGGGTGGCAACCCTACCTGGCAGGGAATGCTGTGAAGAGTGCAGGAATTCCAGCAGCAGTTAAAGGAGCAGGCGCTCCCCTTCCTGAACTGACCAGATTGCAGACTGTGGAGTGGTAAGCTTGACACCTCTCCCCCTGTTTCACCACAGGGCACCCTGAATCTGGTTACACAATTAGAGACCTTGCTCTATAGATTATCTGATCATTGGAAGATTACAGCATAACACAAACCATAATGTGGATTACAATTACTCTGGGCCCCAACTATGTGCACCAACTAATGGTACTCAACTGCCACTAGGGTGAAGCCTAGGGTGGGCCGTAGTATTTGTTGTGGGTGGGTGAATTAGGGTGACCATATGTCCCTGATTTCCCAGGACAGTCCCTGATTTTAAATGTGTCCCTTGTCCCAGGCAGCCCCCTTCAGGGACAATAGAAAGTCCTAGAATGAAGACTCCAGAGCACAGAGTTCTAGAGAACTGCCCAGTGACTACTGTGCAGTTCATTGATGCCTCTGCTGGGCTACAACAAAATGGCCTTGAGACTGACATCAAACAGAAGCTGTTGTGCAATTTTTCTACCCACCACAAGCATCGCTGATGCACCTTGATGTCCATTGATATATGACCCCTCCCGTATAGCTGCCCTAGAGGTGAGGACATGTATTTTGCTGCTCTCGTGTCCACAGTGTCCCTGAATGTCAGAATGGAAATGTGGCCACCTTAGGGTGAATACCATATTGACCATTGCATTCTTGAATGGTTTTACTGTATTATATTCATGTATCTTTTATATTCCTGCACAGGGTTTTCGTTCTGTGCAATACAAAGATCTATGTAAGATAGTTCTGTGTCAGTTTTATTACTCACTTAGATATGTTCCCAACTGAGCCCCACATCCATACCCTGGATGCCCAGCTGGGTGGAGGAACTGCCGCAGTCATGTACCCCAACTCCCAGGTAGCGGAGGCTCACGATCGGCCTGCAGAGCACAAGGTTGTTTCTGGGGGTAAAGGACCACAAGGGTATTAGTCGGCCTATGCAAAACCTCATTACACTTACATAAAACAAAACAAGGCAAAACTGTTTCATGTGCTCGTAATATTTGAATCTGGAAAAAGGTCAAGGAGACTGAACAAATAGGAAGTCAAGAATCAATTTCCAGAACCTAAAAAATATTGGGCATGACCAAACAGGATGGGGAAAAAATTACCAACTTGGTACAAAGATTACTTGGGACCCTGCCCAGTGCAAACAATTGAGTTTGGGTATAATAAACTCTATGAATACATTTTCACTTTTTTAATTGTGTGAGCTTAGCAGGGATGCAAAATCAGTGCTCACCTCCTCCTGTAAGGCATGAAATATCAATTGCCCACTTGGTTTATGAGTGAGTCGATGGGTAGGCACACTAACCTGCAACACTGGGGATAGTAGCAGGTAAAAGGTAAAATCTACAGGCTGTGCAGCAAACTGGACATTAGGAGCATGCCTCTGCTAAAGGCCTCTAAAAAGAAATGTATATTGAGTAGGCCAAATTGCTGTTTAAGGGATTCATAGGTGTTAAAAGTAGATCAGTCCACAATATAACATGTATTTAAAGGGATAGTAATACTTCATTTTAACTTTATTTTATTTTGTAGGCATTAAAAAAACATGAAGAATGATATAAGTCTTATCTCTGAAACCTTTATGGTTTAAGAGATATTCACAAACAAAGTATCCCCCCCCTGTTCAACCAGATAAGAAGGGAGATGCCCAGGTAGACTGCAGAGAGGGACAATCTTCAATTAAGATAATGGAAAAAGCTGAAAAACTTTTCAAGGGGGGAAGGGCTTTCATTGTTTTCATACAAAGAAAATTGTCCCCTTCTGTTATCTGTACTGTTATACAACCTGATCCACATCTGAGAAGAGATGTCTTACACTAGGAAAAAGGGGCGGGGAGGGGAACTTTGCTTGTGAATATCTCATAAACCATAAAGGTTTGAGAGATAAGACTTATATCATTCTTCATGTTTTTTTAATGCCTACAAAATAAAATAAAGTTAAAACGAAGTGTTACTATCCCTTTAAACCCCCTGTTCACAAATATGTGTGAGTCCTGCAGATCCTAAAACTGTCAGCTAGGGATTGTTCCACAGTGAGGAGTTAAGGGACCACTTCAGACTAGGGGAGTGTAGGGGGAACCCTGCCCCATATCAGACCAACATTTCTGATCAGAGTAGTAACAAGAGACCCCCTCTGAACACAGTACAGAGTCTCAAAGGAACCCATAGCAGTAGTTTCTATTACCACACTAGAATTGGGCTTAAACCACCAAGGTACAAAGATGATCTGAGAGGCCAAAGAGTACAAGCAGAGATTAGGGGGTGCTAGTTCCCCCACATTACATTGAGGCCTGCAAAATCTTCTTACCGAATCTAGGAGTTTAATTATACTGATCAAAGTAATTACAACTTTATCAATGTTTACAGAGCTGCTAATGGAGTATTAGATATCCAGGACCACCAGAATCCAGTTCTATGCTTCTGGTGAAAACTGGGGTGTGAAGAAAGGGGTGTGATGCTCTGATATGTAGACAGCCCCAAATGAACCCCTGCTGTGATTGAAGCCAAAATGAAGTGCTGTCCGCAAGGTTAGATTTTCTGAACCCTATCTGAGCTGAGAACAGAATATGTTCACCTGTGAGCTGGTTTGATGGGTAGCACAGGACTCTGTGGTTGAAGCTGCTGCTGACAAGTTCTAGAGGACACTGCTGGATAGCATGCAGAAGGCAATCAAGCTGAAGGGCTAAGCTCCCAGGTTTCACGTCTGGTGTTTCCTAAGAGGGGAGAGAGAGCCCATTGAACAGGTTGCTGGGAGGAAAACCAGCTGGGCAGATGGATCACCTCTGATTTACAGGATGCTGGACAGACGGACAGCAGGCGGATCACTTCTGGCATTCAGGCTTCTGATGCGAGTGCCAGGGGTCAGATCACCTCTGGTGTTACAAGCTGAAGAGTACAGAACTAAGAAAGCACTGGTCACACTGAAGAACTAGAGTGAAGCAGAGTCCAGTGAAGCCAGGCAGTGATAGATCTAGGAAACTCACATTAAAAGGCGGTAAGAGAAGATGGTAAGGTACAATAACCCCAAACCCCTACCCACCCTGTCCATCCCATTCCAGCACAGGATAGACCTATAAAACAATCAACTGGCAATTTACGTGGTCAATGCAAATACAGAGAACAGGTATTTAAGTGCAAAGCCTTCTCACAGAAACCATTAAGGAGGAGATCCACCAGGCTAAGACATTTAGGATAATTTAAAGAGGAAAAAGCTGTCCATTAAAGTTATAAGTAAAATGTGGGTATAATAATAAACTTAATGAGCATGCACAAGGTACAACCCTTCATCCATGTCTTGCTCACCCCCCTCTTCCTCTCAGCACCCCCATCAGAGTCTCTTTCATGTCTTTCACTTACCCCCTCCTCCAAAAGTCTGTGTGTGGTTTTGGCTACTAGTGGACAGTGGAACAATTCTAGGGTGTATGTGTGGTCCTGTGGATACCAGTGGAACAAGGCTGGGTTGTGGGAAGAGTGTGGTCCTGTGGCTACCTGTAGGATAATGGCTTAAGATCAGGTGGCAGAAGGTGCATGTGGTGGTCTTTAGGTACTACTGGACAGTAGAACTATGTTTGGGTTTTTTTGTTTTGTTTTTTTTTTGTGGTTCATGGCTACCGGTGGAGCAGTGGATCAAGGCTGGGAAAGAAGACCGTGTGTGTGTGTGTTTGGTTTGTTTTTTGTGCCTACCACTGGCTCAGGCTTGGGTGCCTGTGTGTAAATGAAAAATTAGAAAAGCGCGTGTGCTACTAGTGCTTTCTTCTCTTTATGTAAGTGTTTTTACTTCAGTTTCCTAGTAATATTTTAGTATTTACTTTGTATATTTTTATTATGCCTTTTCTATTAGTCTCTATGAGCAAAAGAAACCAACTCACAGAGCTAACTCACATGAACTTATTTAATTTTACAGATATAAATAGAGAACAAAAGTGAATAAAAATGAATAGCAGAAAGAAGTGTGGGAGTTCTCCAGGATCCCCAAGATTAGGCCGAAGCCCAAACAAAAAACCCAAAGCGAAACAAATCTACACTCCTCCATATAAACTATCCAAATGTGGGCCTGTGTAAAGCATGTGTTATACCACTTTAGTGAATTTGGGGTTTTCATTGCATAGCTTGGCCAAAATATTTTTAAGCCCGCCTGCTGCATCAAGGCAACCTTGTATGGAGGAGCCTCGACGAGGCAGACGGGCTTAAACATATTTTGGCCAAGCTATGCAACGAGGACCCCAAATTTACTAAAGTGCTATAATTTATGCTTAACACAGGGTTCACATTTCGATAGTGTGACGTACCAGAGGACACCCAGCCTTGGTGTCCCCATCAATGGTCACTACTTCCGCCACGAGCCAGATGGACATCCAAAAGCATACCGGAATATACCCCAAACTAGGCAAGACTAGTATCAGGGTAACGAGCACACACTCTGCATACAGCAAGCTTTACCTCACCAGAAGCACCAGTGTAGGTAAGACAAGAACTGACTTTATTGGAACCAACCACACATATTGATACCCAAAACCTACATTTGAAATACATGGGCAGGCAGGATACTATAGGTGAGTCACAGGGATAATATAATCACAATATACAAGACAAAGGGCCAACAACAGAAGGTCCCAGTAATTACAGTAACACAGAGATGATTGCATTACTACACAAAAGGCTAGCAACAAATGGTACAACACAATACAAAGGGCCAGACGTGATTAGGTTAGCATACCACAGGGTGTCTCAGTACAGTTCACAGGCCTACAATGATTGGAGTGGCTGAGGGTGAACAATGAAACAAAAGGCTTGAGGGACTGCAATATACATTTGCAGCATCCTTGGCCAAACTCAAATACTTAACCCCTAATGGCCCAGTCCCCTGAAAGCAGGCTATTATTTTTTTAGTCCTTTTGGCATAGCTGTCCGCCAATATAACGTCCAAAAGTTCTACATAGCTTGAGACACTGCAATGGCAATCCATACGCCTAGACAAGGGTTGTTTTAGGCATGACAGAAATGTCCACAGTTCCTTGTGTTCCTTGTGTAACAGTCTCAGGGAGAGGCCGTACCCTGTTCCAGGGCTAGGTCCATAGTCTGTGGGCAGGAGGCTGGCCCTCAGGCCCCTCCAGGAGCCAGGGGCCCAGTGGTTCCTAGTTTATATGGAGGAGTGTAGATTTGTTTTGCTTTGGGTTTTTGTTTGGGCTTTTGCCTAATCTTGGGGAGCCTGGAGAACTCTCACACTTCTTGTTGCTATTCATATTTATTCAAGTGGGTTCTCTATTTATATCTGTAAAATTAAATAAGTTAATGTGAGTGTAGATTTGTTTTGCTTTGTGTATTTTTTTTTATATAAGATCTTTGGAATACCTTCCTATGAGCCCGTTTTTGCTGTCTTCGGTAAATAAACCTGAATTAGATTAACCTAATACATCCATCCATCCAGACATACATCCATGGAGAAATGATATAAGAAATGTCAGGCATTAAGACCATTTCCCCGATGAAGTGATGTTGCATGTTGTCATGAAATGTGTAGGGATCATGTAATTTGATACATTTTACTTTGTTTTCCCGGAAAGCCCTTTGTTGCCTGTCTGACAATTATACAGTTCCCTTTTCTTTTTTCATATTGCCGGATTTTCCTTATCCTATAGGAAGGAGCCTCAAGATAATGGGACAATGAACCAGCACATGACTCATACAAGAACATCAACAAACTTCTCCTGAGACACAGGAGAGAGTGTTTGTTTTAATACTTATTAGTGGATTACAAAGGAACAGCACTAAACTGCTCTTGAGACACAGAGATGGTATCTGTCTGAAGATTTCTCCAAGGGGTCTCTGTGATCTCTGACCCACAAGGCTTCTCCTTAGACACAGGTGGGTCAGGATAGAGATCATTACAGAAGAGTACCAGGGACATCTGAAGATAAATGAGTGGGCCATTCCCAAACCACAATGACATTATTAAGATAGTAGAGGTCTATCTGGTACAGAGCCACTTGTGTTGTGCTCAAGTCATCATGTTTATTAACAACGACACACTGGAGTTCCTGTCTGGCGAGGTCTACTGTACACGTTAATATGAAAATAATAAAATGTATAAGCAATTGCCTATTTATGGACTTTCAAAATATGTAAAGTCAAAATAAAGGGCTACTATATTTTTAAGTGTCACAATCATAACACCAACAGGAAAGTGCTCCCTGGCTTCCAGAACATGCAGTCTTATTGACTCTCTGGTATCTCCGTTCCAGAGCACTCGGTCAGCACTGGTCACATCTGTTGTGTAATATCCCACGTTCCTGCGCGCTGATCATTGTTTATGTTGGATTTTATACCTGTCCTCATGGAGAATGTCCAGCCTGTGTGCATAACAACGTTCGATAACCCCTTGAATGCTGAAAACCCTCACTAATATTTAGCTTTTCAGTGCATTAGATATGTTTCCTAGCATCTCAGGAGATTAAACTGTGAGTTATACGCACAAAGAAAAAGAACCAATTCTGGGAAAACCCAACGGCACTATAGGGGCTAATCAAATTTATCATTGATTAAATGGAGCTTTTAACATCTTGACTACTTGGAAGGTCTATTTAATTGGATGGTTTTAATGTCAATCTTCCTTTTGATCAACAAAGGATCCACATATCTGGCAAAATATGAACTTGATCAACTTGTGTTTTGTTTTGTTTTTTTCCCCCCAACCTCATTAACTGTATGTTACTATGTAATCTGTTCCCCCACCAGGAGATCAAAGGTCAGAGATCACGAGGAGGAGATCTGTGTACTGGAACAGCGTCCATCATGTGACACCTGCACTCGGTGCACCATCCTGTACTGCCATGCCTGTGCCATCTTGCACTATGACCCAGACTACATCTCTCACTGCATCCTGGAACACGACGATTCTCCCACACCGCCCTCCTACTCTGGAACAGTCTCAGCCAGATATCGCAGCCAAGCTGAGGTGAGCAGTGATTTGAGTTGGTCAGGAGAGGTGAGCAGCAATTTTGGGTATGTCTGGTGAGGTGAGTGATGCTTTGGGTGGGGTCAGGTGAGGTGGGCGGTGCCTTGGGTGGGTGTTTTCAGTGGTATTAAGTGGGCAGAGTTTTGGATGGGAACATGGGAGGTGGATGGAGTTTTGGGTGAGATTAGGTGACGTGAATGGCACATGGGTGGCTTTTGAGTGGGTCAGGTGAGGTGAGCAGCAATTTCGGCAGGTCAGATGAGGTGAGCAGCAATTTGGGTGGAATCAGATGAGGTGGGCAGATCTTTGGTTGGGATCATGGGAGGTGGGTGGAGTTTTGGTGGGATTAGTGAGGTATATGGCACACGGGTGGCTTTTGAGTGGATCAGGTTAGCAGCAGTTTGAATGAGTCAGGTGAGGTGAGCAGCGATTTGGGTGGGATCAGGTGAGGTCAGGGCCGGATTTACCATTAGGAACAGCAGGCAGTAGCCTCGCCTCCCACACTAACACCCCCACTGCCCAGTCAGGTCTATGCCTCCTTCAGGACAGACCTGTAGATTCTGCATCCCTAGTCAGCTCTTTAGTATTACAGAGCGCTGGGAGATGACATAATTATGACATCATCTCCCAGCGCTCTGCATGAAGAGAAGACCGCACGGGAGCTCCAGCAGCTACAGGTCTGTGCCAAAGGAGGCACATACAGACCTCTCCTGCTGCTGCTGGACCACCAGGGAAGAGGTAGGAAATGGACACTGGGGGGCAATGTGGAAATGATGGGGCAATATGGATCTGATGGGGGGCAAGATGGAGATGATGGCAATGTAGAGATGATGGGGCAATGTATGTTAGGGTAAGTTGGAGCTGATGGCCATATGGAGCTGATGGGGGCAATATGGAGATGAAGGGGGCAATGTGAGGGTAAGTTTGAGCTGATGGGCAATATGGAGGTGATGGGGGCAATGTGAGTATAAGTTGGAGCTGATGGGGGCAGTATGGAGCTGATGGGGCAACATGGAGCTGATGGGGGCAATGTGAAGGTAAGTGGGAGCTGATGGGGGCAATGTGGAGCTGACTGGGGACAATGTAAGGGCAATATGGAGATGATGGGGGGCAGTGTGGAGATTAGGAGCACTGTGGGGTGTCCAATGGAGATGGCCAATGGGGGAGCTTCAGGTTTCTGTGCCTAAAGGCTCCTGAGATGTACATCCGGCCCTGGGTGAGGTGGGTGGTGCATAGGTGGAGCTTTTGAGTAGATAAGGTGAGGTGAGAACTTTGGGTGGTATCAGGTGAGGTGAGTAGAATTTTGGATGGGATCAGGTGAGGTGGGTGGTGCATAAGTGGAGCTTTTGAGTAGATAAGGTGAGGTGAGCACTTTGGGTGGTATCAGGTGAGGTGGACGGCGCATGGATGCAGCCTTCGTGTGGAATCAGGTGAAGTGAGTAGCACTTTGGGTCAGTCATTCTTACACCCAAAATTACCCAGCAGCATCATTTGAAGTCCATTAATGCAATCACTGCTTTTACTAATGTGCCATTTCAGAACTTTTATGTTCTTTATTTATTTTGACTTTATAAATTAAAAGATCGTAAAAGTTTTATTATAAAAAATACATATACTGTATTGTTTTACAATCCATCTAATAATCTGAGATTTTTTTATCTAGTTGAATGTCATGGCTTACCGGTTCCTGCTGGTCATCATCCCACCATTAGCAACCACTTGTGAATGTGCACTTCTCTTACATTCCAGCTCACGGGTGTCTCATGATGGAGGTACCCTCTTGAGAAAGTGACTTGGAAAGGTGACAGGTCCTTTTTAAAAAAAAAAAAAAAAAAATCAAATAACATTCTTGAATATTTCTATTTAATTTGCCAACACTTCTAGGTAGTAAAGCCCACATTTTACTGCAGTTACAGTAAAGAACCCTTTCCTTTTGCAGAAAGCAAAACCTACATACCTCTAATCTCAGTGCATGACCTCATGTAATCTGTACAGCCTATATGTCTGATGAAAAGATCCCAGAGTGCGCTTTGTACTGTAAATAGTATTCATGTCCCCACATACACACCTCCGTTCCAGAGTAAATAATGAATGACAATATTCAAAAACCAACAAAAGAAAGAAGAAGCGCCCAATGGTGAAATACGTTCACTTGAATATTCAATTCAATAAACAAACGCCATTGTACTCACAATTGCTCCAGGTCAGCAGAGGGGATATTCCAATGCTGACAACATAGCTGGTGGAGATATTACACCGTCTCCACTCGGTGACCAAGGATACTGCTGCTCCGAAATAACTCCTTCCACTCAAATGCTTCAATATAAAATTTATTAAAACTGCGTATACAATTAATTAAGAAGAAGGAGAGTGAATTAGAAGTACCACTATTTATCACAAAGTTTAACAATAGGACGAGTGAAATTAGGAATGTTTTCCAAAAGTATTGGAATATACTAAGAATGGATCCTTTTCTTAAAGATTATATTTCGGAAAAACCTAGATTAGTTTACCGTAGAGCACGTACACTGAAAAACATTCTTGCACCAAGCCATTTCGTGACTAAGCAAAAAGATAAGACAAATTTTGGTCAATATACTTTGGCTAATGATGGGTCTATTAAAGATAGTATTTTGGGCTCTTATAAATGTGGTAGTTCTAAATGTTATACCTGTTTGCACATTTCACATAGGGTTAAGTTTTTTCACTCGACAGTGACAGGGGATAGGTTTCATATTAAAGATTTCTTAAACTGTAATTCTGATTTTGTGGTCTATCTCCTAACTTGTACGTGTGGCCTACAGTATGTAGGAAGGACTTCTCAGAAAATTCGAGAGAGGTTCGGACAACATAGGAGAAATATCATCAAGGGGTATAATTTACATGGAGTATCTCGACATTATGCCCAATTTCATCACAGTAATCCACAGGGGTTAATTTTAACCCCTATAGAGCGGATTGGTCCGTCTATGTTTGGAGATAGATTACAAAAATTGATTAATAGGATATCTTTTTGGATATTCAAGTTGAATACCTTAACTCCAATGGGATTAAATGAGAATATTGAGACACCTATAATATAAATATCCAGGGAATTTTTGCTGCTTCTTTATATATATATATTTTTATATATTTTTTTATTTTATTTTTTATTTTTTGGTTATTTGTATAATGATGTTATATATGTTTGTGTATTTTGGTATGTATACATTTATATTTTTTACTTCCACTCTATGTTTGTCTATTTTTATGTAATGCTGATGCAGGCTTCATGTTGGCGACAGTTGGGTGTTTGACTGTTCTTTTCATAACTGATATGGAATGAGTATATGATAATGTTTTTGTGTTTATGTGTTTTGGTATATATGAGATTTGGCACATTTGGGCACCTTATATTATTTTTGGGGGATTTGTGGGAGTATCCAATTTATCTTTTATGGTATGTGCAGTGAGCATACTATTTTTTCCATCTTTAGTTGGATTTTGTATGTGATTATGTCTTTTGATGTCTATTCTATTGTAGTTATATTTTAGTTATACAGTGTATTTGTAAGGTGTAGGTGTTCGTTGATGTTGTGGTTGTGGAGATTTTTAGTTTTTGAGTATGCACCCATTCCATTGAAGCTTGACTCTGCTGGAGTTAGTGCGCATGCGGGCATTTCCATTGGATGTAGTTTGCACATGCACCGAACTCCGGTAATGTTGTGTATATCAAGTATTGGTGGTTATCCATATGGTGATGTTTGGATTCGTTGGAGGTGGTGCATATGTTATGTTTCTTTTGTGATTGTCTATATATGTGTCTGATGATGTTTTGTGTAGAGATTTTTTGTGATTGATATTTTGTACAGTTGCCCATTCGATTGATGTTTAGCCTCATCGGGGTGGATGCGCATGCGTGAATTTCTAGTGTTTTCATTGGGTATTATTTGCGCATGTGCTATACTCCGATGATGCTATGTCTATTGGGATCATCGATATTTTGATCTCTAAGAGAGAGGGTGTATACGTAGTGGTTTTTTGAGAGTTGTGATGATCAGGTAAGTGTTATATGGAGTTTAGATGCGTTTTTTCACATCTTTTATATCTCTCATAGGCCTTATGTGATTGCAGCTATTGTGGGCTTATTGCCCTTATACAATATGGAGTGGTGAGTTTTTATTCTTCACTACGCATGAGTGTCATCACGTGACTATCATTAGACATATGTGGATATGATTGGTTATATTCTCACGAGTGTTCAGTTTGCACCCAATTGTGACGCTGACAGGGAAGTTTAAATTCTGTGTTGTATCATCATTAGTTGTTCTTGGCTTGAGAAAGCGGTTTGAAATCGCGAAACGTTGCCTGTCAATATACGCAGTTTTAATAAATTTTATATTGAAGCATTTGAGTGGAAGGAGTTATTTCGGAGCAGCAGTATCCTTGGTCACCGAGTGGAGACGGTGTAATATCTCCACCAGCTATTTTGTCAGCATTGGAATATCCCCTCTGCTGACCTGGAGCAATTGTGAGTACAATGGCGTTTGTTTATTGAATTGAATATTCAAGTGAACGTATTTCACCATTGGGCGCTTCTTCTTTCTTTTGTTGGTTTTTGAATATTGTCTTGGACCGCTTGGAGAGAGCGTGTAAAGAAGAAGCAGCCCCCTAGACGCAATTCCTGTGCTGAATCAGGATATTCATTCAGCAAGTGTGTTAGCTGTTTTTTCATATATATGATCTAACAGCCAATATTTTTGTAAGTACCCACGTGTGGGGTGAATTGGTGACGGTGATTCCATTTACCATCTGAATTGCACTAGGGCGCTTCCTTGTTGCTCTCCTTTTTTTGTCATTTTAAATAATGAATGAATTCATGTTTATTTATATAGCGCCACAAGTGTACGCAGCACTTTACAATTTAAGTTTTAAGACCATACAGGGTTACAAGTGCTTTGTAGAGTGAAACACCGGGTGGGAGGTCCCTGCCCAAAAGCTTACAATCTAATATGGTAATGGGAGACATACAGAGTACATGAGGGTCAAGTGCTGAATACAGTGCTAGTTCTGATGATGATAGAGGACATCAATAATGTAAATAATTTATAAGAGCGTTCATTGTACAACATCAGTGCCTTCTAGCATGTTGGGATTGTATCCATGAGGTGCGTTATTAAGTGAGATTTGAAGGTTATCAGAGAGATGCAGTGGCGCAGGTTGGATGGTAGAGCGTTCCATAGATACGGAGCAATGAGAGAAAAAGGTCTGATACGTGACAGAGCTGTAGACACAAAAGGACCTGAGAGAAGACAATCATTGGCTGAACGTAAGTGGCGGGATGGGGTATAACGGGAGATCAGAGTGGAAATGTAAGGAGGAGTAGAGGAGAGAAGCATCTTGAATGAGAGAAGTAAGATTATGTAAGATATCTGGAGTCTGATAGGCAGCCATTGGGGAGATTTGAGGAGGAGCGGGGTAGGGACAAACCTAGGTGACAGAAGAGTAATTCGTGCTGCAGCATTCTGTATAGATTGAAGGGAACAGAGATGGGAGGCAGAAATGCCGGACAGCAGAAGGTTGCAGTAGTCCATGTGGGAGAGGAAAGACTTTCACTTGACAAAAGCTTTCCATTCCTATTAGTTTTATAATTTCTTTACTCCCTAGAGCCCTAGACTGCATGGTATAAGACTTTCTAAATAAAATGCTCAAGTTAACTTCTTAAATAAAATTTAGGCTGGCGGTAGACAAGTTTTGGACCTCCAGCCAACGGCTGCATAGCAAACTAGTGTCCTGACAATTAGTGTATCCACAGTTCACCTGGTGTCCGGCCATTGTGTTCTACGTGTGAGGGGAGTCACTGGCTACAGCCTCCCATAGAATGTGATTGGAAGTGCTGCACTACTTCATGGCTGTTTGAACAGGTATATCTTTTGTATAAGGTATTTCCCAGTAGTAGTACCCCTGTCTTACTCAGCAGGTAATCGGGTAAAATATATTTTCACCATAGCAAAAATTGTACTGATCTTTAAATTTAGAACTAGGTCTCTCCATGGGCCTTTGTATCGCCTTTAAAGGGATAGCAATACTTCGTTTTAACTTTATTTTATTTTGTAGGCATTAAAAAAACATGAAGAATGATATAAGTCTTATCTCTCAAACCTTTATGGTTTGAGAGATATTCACAAGCAAAGTTCCCCTCCCCGCCCCTTTTTCCTAGTGTAAGCCATCTCTTCTCAGATGTGGAATGCAGTCCATAGACCAGACAGATAACAGAAGGGGACAATCTTCTTCCTATGAGAACAATGAAAGCCCTGCCCCCCTTGACAAGTTTATCAGGTTTTTCCCTTATCTTAATTGAAGATTGTCCCTCTCTGCAGTCTACCTGGGCATCTCCCTTCTGATCTGGTTGAACAGGGGGGGGATACTTTGCTTGTGAATATCTCTTAAACCATAAAGGTTTGAGAGATAAGACTTATATCATTCTTTATTTTATTTTGTAGGCATTAAAAAAACATTAAGTTAAAATGAAGTATTACTATCCCTTTAATATTAATGTGATTTATATTTTCTATCTTGCAGAAACCAACCTTCTCCTGCCCTCCTCTTTCTTACTGATCTAAATTCCTGGTACCCTCTCTTCAGAAGGTCCATCCTGGACTGACTCTCTGAAGTAGTCTTGAGTGGATCCTGAGGGCCGTTCCTGCTATTTCTCCTACACAAGGAGGAGTCGTCACATTGTTACCATCTACCTCTAATATGTAAAGCATCATTAAAATCTCCAACCAAAACCTTCTCTAGTGTGATCTATCAAGACTTTTGGACATAATCTTTTGGACCTCTTTGTTCAGGAACGCTACCTGACATAAACTTTAATTATAGGATCAGTAAAGTTTTGTATATTTAAAGGAACGGTAAACTTTTTTTATGAAAAAATATATATTGTAGGGATTTTCCTATTGAGTAAAATAAGGGTACTCCCACTGCCGAGAGATTTATATTTCCAGAGTTATTGCAGTTTAAACCCATGTGTTTTTACATTAGCAGTGCCCTCTAGTGGTCAAAGTATAATTAGATTCTAATGAAAAGGAAAGTCAGAAAAGTCAGAGACATACAGTTCTCCATAGAATGTGATAGAAACTGCTGAGTCACTTCCTGTCAGTTAGAACTATCAGGAAGTAAACATAGTAAATTCACTTCCTGTCAGTTACAACTATCAGGAAGTAAACACAGTAAATTCACTTCCTGTCAGTTACAACTATCAGGAAGTAAACACAGTAAATTCACTTCCTGTCAGTTACAACTATCAGGAAGTAAACACAGTAAATTCACTTCCTGATTTAAACTGCTATAAATGTTGAATAAAACATCTGACAGAGATGTGAGTGACCTTGTTTTATTCAGCAGGTTATGCTCTGTAAAATGTGTTTTCATAAGAAAAAAAGTTTACTGCTCCTTTAAAAAAAACAAAAAAACTCTATACTGTGGGGCTTTTTCTGTTGAGTAAAACAAGGGCATGGTGGATACTTTATTCCAAAGTTATTAAGGTTTACACCAGGAGGAGCCAACTGAGTGTTATCTGGGAAAACCCAGCTGGGGCACAGTGGACTAATTAGTGTCTGTCACTTTAATTGGTCTGCCTGTTCATTTAGGGATGTCCTAAAAAACTTGTACTGTTAGTAGCTCTTGAGAATGAGGTTACGCTACCCCTGTCATGAACTGGTGGAGCTGTTACGATTACATTCTTTGATGGATTGAAACCTGTGGCTCATCTCTCACAGAATAACTTTCTGACACCAGGGGGCACTGTTACTATAAAAAGTTTAAACAGTGATAACTTTGGAACTTGGCATGTACCAGAAGTGTGAGTACATTTGTTTGACTTGGCAGGAAAAACCTGACAACATATATGTTTAATAATAAAGATTTACGGATCCTTTAAATAGATTTCCCATATAGGCCTAGGTTATCCTGCGGTTGATTTAATGTTTTCACTGGGTTGATCGGACATTCACATTGAAGACTACGGAGATATTTGTAGATATAAACCCTGTTAATCCGCTGCAATGGATCCAGGCCGTAATGTGATGCCTTCTAGTGAACAGTTCGCCTTTACCAACAGATCTGTTGTAGGAAGTGTCTCAAATCTAAAACGTGAGGTCAGAGATGTATGCAGTGTAACCCTTTGAGTGCCAGATAGGTACGCAATGCATTACTTTGCAATGTGTTGCCTACCCCCCTCTGGCACTCAAAGGGTTAATGACCTAATGTGGTATAATGTTAGTTTGCTTCATCGCTGTGAGGATGTGCTACAAAGATGAACTTGAATCAGTTCATATTGATTTCAGATTGGGCCTTTTAACGTAGGGTGACCACAGATCCCGGAATGTCTCGCGTCCCAGGTCACCCCCCACCGGGACAACAAAAGAGTCCCGGAATGGAACAACATGCACCAGTCCAGCCAGCCAATGAGACGTATTTGTTATATGGTCCTTATTGGCTGGCTGAGCCAGCCAATGGGGACCATTTAGCAAATACATTTCATTGGCTGGCTGGACTGGCGCATGCGAGACAGCTGGGATGGTGCAGGTATGCTGGTGCTGCAAGTGAGACCCGCGGCTGAGACTCCCGCTGGTGCTGACCATCTTTCTGAGGCTGTTCCCTCTGGGAACTCTTACTATGTCAGCCTCAGAAAGATGGTCAGTGCCGACGGGAGCCTCAGCCGCTGGACTAGGGTGACCACATGTCCCGGAATGGCAGAACGGAAATGTGGTCACCCTACTTTAACCCCTTCGCAATGCTTTGGAGTCCGCACTAGCATTCAAGGGGTTAAAAGGCCCATTTAAATCCATGGGAATGTATATTATGTCTCTAGAAGTGTATATGGTTTGAGCGAGGATCTGTCCATTTTTATTTCATGACGTTGGCTTCTTCAGTCCGTTCTCCCATGCAGAACATCGTGTTTGTTTTCCTACAAAAGCAAAAACCTACAAACATAGAATTTGATGGCAGATAAGAACCATTCGTCCCATCTAGTCCCCCATTTTCCTACAGTAAAAACCTCAAAGCTTTTTGGTCCTTGGTCTTTTCTTATGTTAAGGACAGCCTTATGCCTTTCCCATGCATGCTTACATTCTGTCTCTGAGAGAGAATTCAGAGAAGGGCTACTAAAATGGTGACTGGTTTACAGGAAAAGAAATATCAGGACAGACTAAAGGATCTGAACATGTATAGCTTGGAGGAGAGAAGAGAGAGAGGGGATATGATAGAAACATTCAAATACATGAAGGGATTCAACAAAGTGCAGGAGGGAAGTACATTTCACAGGAGTAAAAATGTCAGGACAAGAGGCCATAGTCTAAAACTAGAGGGACACAGGTTTAGATGTAATGTAAAGTTTTACTTCACTGAGAGGGTAGTAGATAAGTGGAATAGCCTACCAGCAGAAGTGGTAGAAGTGAGAGGGATGTATGCATGCATGGGAGATAGGCATAAGGCTGTTCTGAACATAAGATAAGACCAAGGAACAAATAAGGATTGAGGTTTTTACTGTAGGAAAATGGGCGACTGTATGCACCGAAATGGTTCTAATCTGCCGTTCTCTATCTAGTGAGCGGGTTGGGGGGGAGTGAAAAGACCAATTTGAAGGAGAATGAACAACCCCTAATAATAACCCCACATTTACCTTACTACAGCCAGAAAATCATAATGTCCCCTATGAAATTTGCTTTTCTGCCAGTCCTGGATGTCCAGTCCATGGGGGTGGACATAACTATTGCTGATAGTTTGCTCAGATGGAAGCAAGAAAACTGCATGAACTTACTTAACCCTTTAAGGACCAGGAGTAATGCCAGTAACTGTCATGTTCACCTTCACAGACCTGACCTCCTGCCAGTAACTGTCATGTCCGCCCCCATAGACCTGACCTCCTGCCAGTAACTGTCATGTCCGCCCCCATAGACCTGACATCCTGCCAGTAACTGTCATGTTCACCTTCATAGACCTGACCTCCTGCCAGTAACTGTCATGTCCGCCCCCATAGACCTGACCTCCTGCCAGTAACTGTCATGTCCGCCCCCATAGACCTGACATCCTGCCAGTAACTGTCATGTTCACCTTCATAGACCTGACCTCCTGCCAGTAACTGTCATGTCCGCCCCCATAGACCTGACCTCCTGCCAGTAACTGTCATGTCTGCCTCCATAGACCTGACCTCCTGCCAGTAACTGTCATGTCCGCCTCCATAGACCTGACCTCCTGCCAGTAACTGTCATGTCCGCCCCCATAGACCTGACCTCCTGCCAGTAACTGTCATGTCCGCCTCCATAGACCTGACCTCCTGCCAGTAACTGTCATGTCCGCCCCCATAGACCTGACATCCTGCCAGTAACTGTCATGTTCGCCTCCATAGACCTGACCTCCTGCCAGTAACTGTCATGTCCGCCTCCATAGACCTGACCTCCTGCCAGTAACTGTCATGTCCGCCTCCACAGACCTGACATCCTGCCAGTAACTGTCATGTCCACCTCCATAGACCTGACCACCTGCCAGTAACTGTCATGTACGCCTCCACAGACCTGACATCCTGCCAGTAACTGTCATGTCCGCCTCCATAGACCTGACCACCTGCCAGTAACTGTCATGTCCCCCCCCCACAGACCAGACATCCTGACAGTAACCATCATATACACCTGACATCCTGCCAGTAACTGTCATATCCGCCTCCATAGACCTGACATCCTGCCAGTAACTGTGATGTCCGCCCCCACAGACCTGACATCCTGACAGTAACCATCATATACACCTGACATCCTGCCAGTAACTGTCATATCCGCCTCCATAGACCTGACATCCTGCCAGTAACTGTGATGTCCGCCCCCACAGACCTGACATCCTGTCAGTAACCATCATATAGACCTGACACCCTGCCAGTGACTGTCATGTCCGCCCCCACAGACCTGACATCCTGCCAGTAACTGTGATGTACGCCCCCACAGACCTGACATCCTGCCAGTAACCATCATATAGACCTGACACCCTGCCAGTAACTGTCATGTCCCCACCACCACAGACCAGACATCCTGACAGTAACTGTCATGTCCGCCCCCACAGACCTGACATCCTGCCAGTAACCATCATATAGACCTGACACCCTGCCAGTAACTGTCATGTCCCCCCCCAGACCAGAAATCCTGCCAGTAACTGTCATGTCCGCGCCCATAGATCTGACATCCAGGAACCAACAAAAACTGCATTTTTTTTTATCTTTTATCATTTTCTTTATTTTTAATAAAATTAATTGTGGGTTATCCATATAAGTGTGGTATCAAAAGAAAGCCCTGCTTGTGCAAGAAAAACAGTATATAATATGTGTGTGGCTGGAATAAAATACTTAGAGGAAAAACACTGTTGAACAAAGATACAGTCAAAAGGGTTTGGTCCTTAACTGCAAACTGCCCCAAATTTTCCAGGTCCTTAAGGGGTTAAAAAAGCACAACAGGCGCAAAATTAGCTCTCATTAAAAATAATTAAACTGCCTATGAATTTGAAATTCAGTGACATGCGGTGGCTAGTAACATGCATTAGGAGACTCTCTTTTTTTTGTGGTATTTTAGAGCCTAACAAACCTGTGCATTGAGTCCATACCTTGTTTTAAAAACCACCAATATGTAATTGAATATAGTATAAAAACAATACACACACAATCAACTAGCCATCCCCACACTAGTGATACCAAAAACACAAGTGAAACCAAACAATAAATTGTCGCTTCCCCCTCTGGCACTCAAAGGATTAATCCCCCTTAAAGCGGAACTTTCAGATAATAGCAAGTCGCCATGCATTTATTAAACGCATGGCGAGTAGCTTGAAAATGTATGTCTTACCATAAAAAAATACTTGTTTCTAAAGGAATACTTCCTGTTTGGAGACAGGAACTGAGGCTAGAGTGCAGACATCTTGTCTGTGCGCCTGCGCCGTCAGTCCCAGTCTCCATAGAGTAGACTGCTTTGCACCATATGGTCACCGGAAGGGACTGACGGCGCAGGCTCACAGACTGCACTAACCTGCTTGTCAGTCCCGAAAAGGGACGGATTCCTTTACACGCAAGTATATATTTTTTTTTTTGTAAGATATATTTTTAAGCTAGTCACCATGTGTTTAATGAATGCATGGAGACTGACTATTATCTGAAAGTTCCTCTTTAAAACTAACACCATTCCATGACCTATAATAATAATAACTAGTATTTATACAGAGCCTTTCTCCCAGTGGGACTCAAAGCGCTTTCAGCGCACGCTCTCGGAATTAACCAAATCGGCAGATGAAATAATAGATGTTATTATTACCCAATCAATGTTACTCATTTTATCGAGCTCGGAAGGATGAAGGGTTGAGTTGACCCTACCGGGATTTGAACCTGCAACCTGGAGGTTTAAACAGGCGTCATAGTCAGGGACTTTACCACTGAGCTATCTCACCAGCTCACAGCCTTGACAACGTTTTATGTGTGGCCCGGGCGACTCGCGGGTTTGTGTTGTCCTGTTGGAATCCTTACAGAGGATGGCCTTGGATTTTGGTATTCCTTTGGCCCCTGATAAGGCTTTTGGCCCGTCCACGGTGATGGTATTTTTGGGAATTGAACTGGATTCTGTTGGCATGGTGTGCCGCCTTTCTGATGACAAGTAGGCAGAGTTGCGTTCTCTCATCTGTTTGCTCTTGGGTCAGAGCAAAGTGACTCTGCAACAGCTCCAGTCTTTGTTGAATTTTGCCTGCAGGATTCTCCCCATGGGGCGGGTGTTTTGCTGGTGGCTGTCTCTTGCTACAGCTGGCGGTCGGCTTCCGCACAATTTTATCCGGCTCACGGTGGCCTTGAAGGAGGATTTGAGGGTTTGGGATTCCTTCTTGTCCGGTTTTAATGGTCGATTATTGTGGCAGGAGAGGGTACAGTCCAATTTTGATTTGGAGCTGTTTACCGATGCTGCGTGGGCCTGGGGTTTGGGGTATTTTTTCTTTTCAGGGTCGGTGGTTTGCCGGCTCTTGGCCAGACTCTTGGGTGGCTTTGGGTTTTACGAGGAATCTGGTGCTACTGGAACTCTTCCCTATCGTGGTGGTGGCTGAGGTCTGGGGACCTTGGTTGAGGGACAAGGCAGTGATATTTAACTGTGATAACATGGGTGTGGTGGAGGCCCTTAATGGCCTCACGGCCAAATCTTTGCTGGTGGTGTCTTCTGCGGCATTTGGTGTTGGTGTGCCTTTGGGGTAATGTTTGGTTTAAGGCTAGGCATGTCCCTGGGGTTCAGAATGTAATTGAGGACTCCCTGTCTCACTTATAGTTGGATCGCTTTTGGTCGCTGGTGCCTGGAGCGGCAGCTCAAGGGGAACGGGTGCCCGAGCACCTGTGGACTCTGTGTTGAAATCAGTGGCGAGTTTGGTGCATGGCGCAGTGGCACCTGCTACTTGGATGGCCTATTCTAAGGTCTGGGAATCCTGGTTTCAGTCGGGACGGTTAGCTGGCTTGGCGGACAGTGGGGCTGGCTGTATGGACCTGCTACTGTGACAAAAAAGCCGCTATGCAAAATAAACTGCACATATATAATGAAAACTACAACTTTATTGCAACAAAATATAAAAGGATGAATACCTTCACAGCTTCCAAAGATCTTGAATGAATGGAGGAGAGACTTAAGGACAAACCCTTAAAAGCCAACAAGGTGTACGCAAAACTGCCTTTCACCGATCAACATGTTTCGTGTTAGATATGCTTACTTATGATCTAAGACCTGCTACTCTGGTTTGTGGGGCTTTGGTGTGAAGAAGGTGTCTCTAAAGCGACGGTGGGCCAGTGCATGGCGGCCTTGGATTTTTTGTTTAAACTGCTGGGGTGGAGGGATATTACCAAGGAATTTATTGTTAAATTGGCTCTGTGGGGGTTGGGAAGGGGTGTTCCATTTCAGGACAGGCGGTGGCCAGCTTCGTTATCTCTGATAAGGGTGCTGGGTGTTCTTTAGTCGATTTGTGTCTCGGATTTTGAGTGTTGTTTATTTCAGGTGGCTTTTTCTTTTGCTTTTTTTGGGGGCTTTACGCGTGGGGGAATTGGTGAGTGGGGCCCGTTTTTCGGGTGGGGGTTTGCAGGTTGGGGACGTTTTTGTAGGTGATGGGGACATCCGGTTTCTCTTGCGTCGGTCTAAGTTGGACCAGGTGAGGCAGGGGTTTACTGTTTTGTTGTTCTCGAATCCAGGTTGTGTTCCTTGCCCTGTTACAGCAGCCAAGGAGTTTGTGCGGATTCGTCCTGAGGTTGGTGGGTCTTTTTTGGTTCATGTGGATGGGTCTGAGCTCTCTTTTTCAGTTTCTCCATTTTTAGGAAGTCAATGATTTGCCTGGGTCTTACGGCAACTGAGTACAGTTCTCATTCATTCCGGATAGGGGCTGCCACGCAGGCTGCGTAGTGGGGGCTTGAGGAAGACATGATTAGAAAGATTGAGTGTTGGAAATTGGAGCGATTTCAGTTTGGTTGGGTTTAGTTGATCTGCCTTGACGAGGCTGGTGCGAGTGTGTGGTTTGTTATTTTATTGTTTGTCTGGGGGGCGGTTGGGTGGTTGCAGGTTACTGTTAGTGTCCCCCTTTTTTTTTTGGAAGTAGTTAGGTGTGTACTGTCTGGATTGTGGGTCACTCCTATGTGTACTGGGTCGCCAGGAGGGCGGCTCAGCGTGCTTTCGAGAGGCAGTTGCACTTTAACCGATCTGAGGTGGAACTATGGTGGCTGGGGACTTCCAGGCTGCTGTAGGGGCGGGTGTTCCCTGAGGTGGTGGCCTTGGCACAGGTGACTGCTCCTCCACATGTGCTGGTTGTTCATGCGGGTGGGAACAATCTGGGGGTGTATTCTTCTAAGCACCTCATCCGTGACCTAAAACGGGATCTGTGTCGGCTGTTGGTTTTGTTTCCGGGCCTGGTTGTCATTTGGTCTGAGATTATTCCCCGTTTTTACTGGCGGCATTCTGTCTCGCCTTCCGCCATTAACCGAGTGTGGGTGAAAGTCAATAAGGCTGTGTCTTCTCACGTCCGGAGACTTGGTTTGGTGTTGAGGCATTCTGATGTGGAGGGTCAAAGGAATTTGTTCCATTCTGATGGTGTTCATCTGGTGGACATAGGCCCTGACTTGTTTAATCTGGCACTGGAGTGTTTTGTGGAGCGAGCGGTGCAGATTTGGCGGGGGTCACAGCATGCGACCTGTGGTGGAGGGGGGATCCTTGGCACTTTAGGATATTGTTGGGAAGCCTGGCTTCTGAAAGGGCATGGGGTCCCTGGGAAGTGGACACAGGCAAAAGTTTACAGATACCCACTGAGCTGGTAGGGAGAGGTGGCTAGCGGGATACGCACAATGAGGGATTGTTGGCGGTGCTAAGGATCCTCTCCTCTAGTAATGGTTACGTATTTGTTTTAAATTAAAAAATATTTTTATGGGATTGTATGTATAATGTTAATATGTTGTAAATGGGAGTATTATGTTGTTAAGAGTATTAGTTTTATAATTAATAAAAGATGCTGTGGCCTATTTATCCAAGTCACGGCTGTATTGTGGTTTATGTTACAGGTAAGAAATTGGGGAAGCCTTGAAGTTGGCGCTGCCCCAGTCAAGGCATGATTTTTGCTGGTAACTTTCAGGTTGTATATGGAAAACTATATGTATCTCTCTTTTTTTTTTTTCTCTCAAAACAAATTCATCTTTTTCATGGCACCTCACAAGAACTCGATTTTGCATCATGTGACAAGCGATGATGTCATAAATACAAAAAAATACAAAATTACATATTTTGCTAAAATCACACACACTATATATCAAACCTTTTTATGTTGAGTGTGAAGTTTTCAATTATTTGAAAAAGCCCTGAATCTTTCAAGTTAAAAAATACCAAATATGTATAGTTTTATCAACATGCATGGCCTCCACAAACCCCTACTTACCAGGACCGCAAAATGGTATTTTCAACTTAATGGACTAAAATGCACGTTCCAGTGGTTACCTGGTAAAACTACCCATGTTGCTCCCCAGTGTCACCTTTATTGATCTCCCAGCCAAATTGGCTGGGATATCAACAACTAGGGGGACATCAGGAGGGATTGTGATGTACCCGACGAGGTATGCCTGTTTTTTTTGTTTTAAATGTGGTCCTGCATGCTGGTTTTACCAGTTTATGTAATGACTGCATTTTGATCATACGATGAATGGGCTTGGCACAGCAGGTAGAGCATGTACATTGTACTGTCCTGGCATTCTACAAGTTAAGGTGTCAGCCATAGTCTACTCCTCACTAATCAATTCACCTATCTCAGCTTTAAGAGGATCAATATCAACCTTAATCTTTTTGTTATGCGCAGTACTGACTGCCCGAACGCGCCGCGCCTGATACGGAGCACTCTGGTCTGAATTCAGAGCACCCCGCTCCGTATCGGCCATGGCGCGGGCAGTCTGTACTACACATGATTGCAGAGCCCGCAGCCGACTCTACTGGGCATGACGGCTTCTGACAAACATCCTTAGCAAATTATTATATAGGATGTTGGAATTGTTTAGAATTTTGTTTTGTTCTCTTTTGTAAATACTTTTCTCATTTTTCAATTTTAGCTAACCTATTTGCTTGTTTGCAGATTTTATCTCATTCTTGATATTTTTTAACCCTTTAAGTGCCAGAGGAGTACGGAACGCAGTGCTTCGCAATGCACTGCGTACCTCTCTGACATTCAAAGGATTAAATGGTGCAGCTGACCGTTCTAACGTAAACTGCTTGAAAACCTGCTTCTTATTTCTCATTTTCCTGCAAACCTGTTTATTCCCCGATGGTGTATACTGACATGTATATTTATCTAAGTGCATTTAAAAGATATTTCCCTCTTTCTTGTGCATTTTTATCTGTGAAGACTACATCCCACTAAATGCCATTTAAATCAGAACTATCATGATAATAACATTGCCCCTCAAGACATTAGTAACATAAAGATATGAAAGTCATACTGCCGTTAACCTGAATAAATCCGCATTATATGGAGAAAACCAACTTCTGCTGCAATAACCAGCAGACAACAGTGCAGACATCTTAGATGAAAGGTAACTCTGAGTCTGCGCTGTCTGTCCCGTGCACTGCCTGGATTGGAGGTGGTGTTCGTTGGTTACCTTAAGGCAGTGGATCTCAACTCCTGTCCTCAGGACCAGGATTTGATGATTTCCTTGTTAGAGCACAGGTGAGTTAATCAATGTGAATGAGCCTCTGATCACATGATATCCTTGTTAGAACACAGGTGAGTTAATCAGTGTGAATGAGCCTCTGATCACATGATTTCCTTGTTAGAACACAGGTGAGTTAATCAATGTGAATGAGCCTCTGATCACGTGATTTCCTTGTTAGAGCACAGGTGAGTTAATCAGTGTGAATGAGCCTCTGATCACATGATTTCCTTGTTAGAACACAGGTGAGTTAATCAATGTGAATGAGCCTCTGATCACATGATTTCCTTGTTAGAGCACAGGTGAGTTAATCAATGTGAATGAGCCTCTGATCACATGATTTCCTTGTTAGAGCACAGGTGAGTTAATCAATGTGAATGAGCCTTTGATCACATGATTTCCTTGTTAGAACACAGGTGAGTTAATCAGTGTGAATGAGCCTTTGATCACATGATTTCCTTGTTAGAACACAGGTGAGTTAATCAATGTGAATGAGCCTCTGATCACATGATTTCCTTGTTAGAACACAGGTGAGTTAATCAATGTGAATGAGCCTCTGATCACATGATTTCCTTGTTAGAGCACAGGTGAGTTAATCAATGTGAATGAGTCTCTGATCACATGATTTCCTTGTTAGAACACAGGTGGGTTAATCAATGTGAATGAGCCTCTGATCACATGATTTCCTTGTTAGAACACAGGCGAGTTAATCAATGTGAATGAGCCTCTGATCACATGATTTCCTTGTTAGAGCACAGGCGAGTTAATCAATGTGAATGAGCCTCTGATCACATGATTTCCTTGTTAGCGCACAGGTGGGTTAATCAATGTGAATGAGCCTCTGATCACATGATTTCCTTGTTAGCGCACAGGTGGGTTAATCAATGTGAATGAGCCTCTGATCACCACACCTGTGCTCTAGCAGAGAAATCCCTAAGTCCTGGTCTGTTAGTGGGTCCTGAGGACCGGAGTTGAGAAACACTGCCTTACCCCCTTAAAGACTATATGATGTACTATGACCGTCATGGTCCTTAAATACTTAAGGACCAATGACGGTCATAGAACGTCATGTACTTTTTACTTACAGTGCTAGACCGGGAGCGCTGTAAGTAAAAATGGGGCCTAAAATTGACTGTTCCAAGACTGGAGCGATCTCTTTCAGGCCCCAAAGCTGCGCACCGATACACACAACAGGTCACGTGTACCGGCACGTCAGCAGTGGCGTAACAATAGGGGTCGCAGGGGTCGCACCTGCGACCTGGCCCGTCACTCTCAGGGGCCGGCGCCTTAGTAATGCAGAGCGCTGGGAGATGACATAATCTCCCAGCGCTCTGCATTACTAAGGACCGCGCGGGAGCTTGCGTACCAGTTGGAGGTCTGATCTTCGTGTCACACACCGCTAGACCACCAGGGACTCGAGGTAGGAGGACGGGGGGGGGCAGTAGGGGCAATGTGGAGAATGAGGGACACTTTGGAAGGGGCATTGTGGAGAATGGGGGGCATTGTGGAGAAAGAGGGGCATTGTGATGGGGCATTGTGGAAGGGGCATTTTGGAGATGAAGGGGCACTGTGGAGAATGAGGGGCAATGTGCAGATGGGGGCAATGTGGAGAAAGAGGGGCATTGTGATGGGGGCATTGTGGAAGGGGCAATATGGAGAATGAGGGGCATTTTGGAGATGAAGGGGCATTGTGGAGAATGAGGGGCATTGTGGAAGGGGTAATGTGGAGATGGGGGCATTGTGAAAGGGGCAGTGTGGAAGGGGCAATATGGAGGTGGCCAATGCAGTTGAGGGGGGGCCAATGTGGTCGGGGGGGCCCATGGCAATTCTTGCACCAGGGCCCCGTGGCTTCTAGTTACGCCTCTGCACGTCGGCAAGGATCAAAGCAGTCCTTATGGGATGGAAACGTCTCAGGACTGCTAGTCCTTAAGGGGTTAAGGTAAAGGAAGTTGCTGACGGCTCGGTGAGCTTCTCTTGTAAGCTCTGTGCATGTGATGCCTGCCAAAGAAATTAGTTTTCTGCCGGAAAGTGGACTTATTCAGGTTAAAGTGTTAGTAATGTCCAGACAAAAAAGTTTATCCATTTAGAAGAGCTTAAAAAGCTGAGCTGAATGCAAAACGTGTCTCTCAAACCGCTATGGTGTAAGAGATACGGGTGTTTAAAGTTCGCTGTTTCCTACTGACACCTGTAAAGCTGTCAGCAGGAGATCCGTGTCGGTCGACACAGAGGCGCTTGAGAAGTGCTGAGATCTCGTTATTTACAAGGAATCCCTTCATTGGAATGGTCTAAAACGAATGCTTGAACACCAGGCACACGTTTTAGACCATTCCAATGAAGGGATTCGTGGTAAATAACGATATCGTGGCACTTCTCAGGCGCCTCCGTGTCGACCGACACAGATCTCCTGCTGACAGCTTTACAGCTGTCAGTAGGAAACAGCGAACTTTAAACGCCCGTATCTCTTACACCATAGCGGTTTGAGAGATACGTTTTTTGCATTCAGCTCAGCTTTTTAACCCTTTAATGACAGTATGGCTTTGCATATCATTGTGTTACTAATGTATTGGGGGTGGGTAATTTTATCATCACGCTAGGTCCACTTTAATACCGATTTAACTTTGTAAAATTAGCCTTTTTAAAGCTGAATGTTTTAGTTAAACCCATGTTTATTGGTTTATCATAAATTTTCAAAGGATACCATATTGTGGTCACTGCTGACCAAATGTTCCCTTACTTGTACATTGCTAATCATGTCAGAATTGTTTGAGAGCACTAGGTCAAGCAAGGCCTCTTTTCTAGTTGACTTTAGGAGACAGGATTCATTATTGGTTTGATAAAGTGGCGGACAAGCACCAAGAAACGCGTTACATGAGATAGGAGATACAAACTAACAGTGAATATTGTTTTAATATATGCATTATTATAGGTACGACGTACCGGATCTACATTGTAATGTTGGAGATATATATTTAAATAAATTTTGTACACATCACTAACACACTCCCTTGAGCAGGGACAAGCAGTCCAGACCTCCCTTCACGCTATTTCTAGCGCTGGTGTGGAATATACATCGGTGCCACATACTGTGTGAGTACAGCTTGATTGTCTTCCTATATATTGCTGGTTCTAGTGCTCTTCTCTCAGTAAGAATTGTACTAACAGATGAGAGTTGGTACCGTGTTAGCCGTATAAATACAGGAGGCAAATATAGTTTTTGATACCTTTTATTGGCTAACTAAGCAGATTTAAATGCAAGCTTTCAAGACCTTAGGTCTCTTCCTCAGGCATGTTATACAGATAAATATGAAAACATCTCTCTTAAATACAAGTACACATCACATTGTTTAGCATGGAAATCAGATAACAGAATGCAGTCCAGATCCAGATATCTTTGATCAGTCAATGGTAAATTGCACTCTTCCTCTGAGGCTTTAGAGGTATTTACGATGCTCTTGGGTCTGTGGAAAGGTCAGTCAACTAAATTATATTTTGCAGGGTCAGGCCTGGTCAGTACCTGGATGGGAGACCGCCTGGGACCACCAGGCGCCGTAGGCTTTTGCTTAGAAATTATATTGGATTAAATCATCCAATGTAATATACCTTATCATGTGTGCAAAATGCCCAACAGCTCTGTATGTGGGAGAAACTGGACAAGCACTACATAGGAGATTTAATTCCCACAGATCCAGTGTTAATAACAAAAAGACAGAGACACCAGTGGGAGAACATTTTTGCCAAAATGGGCACAGTGTCAAGGATATTAAGTTAACTGTATTGATGGGACTGTTTCACACTCAGAGGGACAGAAAGGTATGGGAGGTAAAATTAATGTCAAAATTTAATGCAATTTGTAGTGGTTTGAACAGGGATAAGGAATTTATGTCAAAATATAATTTCTAAGCAAAAGCCTACAGCACCTGGTATTCCCAGGTGGTCTCCCATCCAAGTACTAACCAGGCCCAACCCTGAAAAATATAATTTAGTTGACTGAACTTTCCAACAGACCCAAGAGCATCGTAAATACCTCTAAAGCCTCAGAGGAAGAGTGCAATTTACCACTGACTGATCAAAGATATCTGGATCTGGACTGCATTCTGTTATCTGATTTCCATTCTAAACAATGTGATATGTACTTGTATTTAAGAGAGATGTTTTCATATTTATCTGTATAACATGCCTGAGGAAGAGACCTAAGGTCTTGAAAGCTTGCATTTAAATCTGCTTAGTTAGCCAATAAAAGGTATCAAAAACTATATTTGCCTCCTGTATACAAGTGTATCACCCTGGTTTCCCTGTGTTTAGGAGATCAGACTGTGTGGTGTGTATATAAGTGTATCACCCTGGTGTTCCTGTGTTTAGGAGATCAGACTGTGTGGTGTGTATATAAGTGTATCACCCTGGTGTCCCTGTGTTTAGGAGATCAGACTGTGTGGTGTGTATATAAGTGTATCACCCTGGTGTCCCTGTGTTTAGGAGATCAGACTGTGTGGTGTGTGTATAGAAGTGTATCACCCTGGTATCCCTGTTTTTAGGAGATCAGACTGTGGGGTGTGTATATAAGTGTATCACCCTGGTGTCCCTGTGTTTAGGAGATCAGACTGTGTGGTGTGTATATAAGTGTATCACCCTGGTGTCCCTGTGTTTAGGAGATCAGACTGTGTGGTGTGTATATAAGTATATCACCCTGGTGTCCCTGTGTTTAGGAGATCAGACTGTGTGGTGTGTATATAAGTATATCACCCTGGTGTCCCTGTGTTTAGGAGATCAGACTGTGTGGTGTGTATATAAGTATATCACCCTGGTGTCCCTGTGTTTAGGAGATCAGACTGTGTGGTGTGTATATAAGTGTATCACTCTGGTGTCCCTGTGTTTAGGAGATCAGACTGTGTGGTGTGTATATAAGTGTATCACCCTGGTGTCCTTGTGTTTAGGAGATCAAACTGTGTGGTGTGTGTATATAAGTGTATCACCCTGGTGTCTCTGTGTTTAGGAGATCAGACTGTGTGGTATGTATATAAGTGTATCACCCTGGTGTCCCTGTGTTTAGGAGATCAGACTGTGTGGTGTGTGTATAGAAGTGTATCACCCTGGTGTCCCTGTGTTTAGGAGATCAGACTGTGTGGTGTGTATATAAGTATATCACCCTGGTGTCCCTGTGTTTAGGAGATCAGACTGTGTGGTGTGTATATAAGTGTATCACTCTGGTGTCCCTGTGTTTAGGAGATCAGACTGTGTGGTGTGTATATAAGTGTATCACCCTGGTGTCCTTGTGTTTAGGAGATCAAACTGTGTGGTGTGTGTATATAAGTGTATCACCCTGGTGTCCTTGTGTTTAGGAGATCAGACTGTGTGGTGTCTATATAAGTGTATCACCCTGGTGTCCCTGTGTTTAGGAGATCAGACTGTGTGGTGTGTATAGAAGTGTATCACCCTGGTGTCCCTGTGTTTAGGAGATCAGACTGTGTGGTGTGTATAGAAGTGTATCACCCTGGTGTCCCTGTGTTTAGGAGATCAGACTGTGTGGTGTGTATAGAAGTGTATCACCCTGGTGTCCCTGTGTTTAGGAGATCATACTGTATGGTGTGTATATAAATGCATCACATTGCTCCACAACAATAAATCCCACATTAATGTTAAACTTTACCATATCTGTTTATGAATTAGTTTGTGTAAGTAAAATAATTTGGTCTTCTTGTAAATTATTCATTCATTCAGTTACACAAAGAGGTCATTAAAGAAACAAAAAAATTCTTGTTAATGTCCCGCCCACCAGTCACTCCCCCAGCAACACCACCTAAACCAAAAGTGCACCCCTTTGACCATTTGAAATATTGGGAGGTATACAACCTGTAACTATCATTTTTTATGTATGTTCTTGTGCATATGATGAGTTTATATATTGTTTTTGTATTTGAGTCAATTTGTGATTTTTAGTGTAAAAGATCTTGAGGAGAACATACTTGAAAACAAGAGAAATCTCAAGGTATTTTTCCAGATAAAACATTTTCTAAATAAAAATAAATTCAGTGGGGTGCTGTTTTTAACAGGCATTAGTGTTTCCTTAGGCCACTGAAGACAAGAGTTGTCAATGCATTGCAAACACATCTAGTCCTGAAGGAGTTAACCAGTGCCAGTACTGAGACAGTGACACACAGTGACCCGAGCGACAGATGCATTTACACAATGGAACATCAGACACCAGAAGGACAGATTAGATTTCCTGAGCTAAATTCCTCCACATTTCCCTTCCCAGCAGGGGTCAGCAACCTGTGGCCCTGCAGCTGTTGTTGAAATACAAATCCCATCATCCTCGGGATTTGGAAAGGAGAAGATTTTATTGTCTTTATTAGTATCTATAGTATAGTAAAACAAAGGTACTGGCACTACCAGAATATTTTTTGTTTCAATAATTTTTACATCTCAGACTATTTTTTTTAAATCAAACCGTAGCAACGCGCCAACTAGTATCCAAAAGTCATTTTTTAAATAACGTATGCTTGAGTCACAGACTAA
This sequence comes from Rhinophrynus dorsalis, assembly GCA_037306005.1. Classification (NCBI taxonomy): domain Eukaryota; kingdom Metazoa; phylum Chordata; class Amphibia; order Anura; family Rhinophrynidae; genus Rhinophrynus; species Rhinophrynus dorsalis. The sequence goes on along the minus strand of CM074719.1, from coordinate 630,039,351 downwards.
GGCTCTCCATAGAAAGCAAGAGGGACAGCACCACCTGGTGACCTCAATGGAATATTGCAGTTCAATTTAGAGTGTAAGCTCTACAGTGCAGGGACCTCCTATCCTAATGTAGATACCTGGGAACTTTTTATTGTTGTCACCCTGGAGGGGATTCCTCTGCTGCCATGGGTGGTGTGAAGAATGACGTGTATCGCATCAAAAAGGGGCGGGGCTTAACACGGTTGCCAGGTGGAGGGCTTAAAAGAAGGCTGGGGGAAGGAGCAACACGGCAATGGGGAGACCATCAAGTGGGAGAGCAGCAGCCGCTACCTCGGTGTGACCCTGGACAGCAAGCTCAACTGGGGAAGCCATATTGAGAATACTCAGCAGAAGGCAACAGGAAAGATGGCAGCACTGTACCCACTCCTGAAGACCAAGTCCATGCCACTACGGACAAAGATTAACGTCTACAAGGCAATCATCAGACCTACCCTGACGTATGCCTCCCCAGCATGGATCACTTGCCATGAGCGACACCGGAAGAGTCTTCAGAGAGTCCAGAACAAGGCCCTGCGGATATCGTCTGGAGCTCCAACATTCGTAAGGACAGCTGACCTTCACAGGGAGCTGGACATCGAGATGTTGGACGAACACCTAGAGAAGCTGAGTAAGAACTTCTGCCAAGGACTGGATCAGAACCCAAACCCTCTGATCAGAAAACTCACTGCCACCACTGCAAACCCCTTCGACCGCTACCTGCGGCCCATCACAGCGAAGACCCTGTGAAACTAACACAACTGTGACAAGTCAACACAGACCAAGAAAAATCCAAACCTGTGACTTCAAACCCAACCCGAGAAGATGGAGTAGTGAGGCACAAGCCTCGGTATCCAAAAATCACCGCTGATGGATAAAATCTATCAGCAAGAAGAAGACGACTGACGAGCAACACGGGGAGAAAGAGAGTGGAAGTGGGTAGAGTTTCAATACAAACTCCCCACATCCGGAGGACTCGGCCTCTGCCCCGGAGACCCGGTAAAGTAGTGCAAAACCATAGTCTCCGGGGCAAATCCGAAGAGTTCTCAGGTATGCTGATGTATGCCTATCTAATGTATTCCTTATGATAAACATCTGTATTAATACTTATTGTATCCCCTCTATACTAAATGTAAACTGGAATGCGGTAAATACACCTGTTGGCACTACATAAATAACAATATACATACAATAACACTACCGCACCCCCTACTTCTCACTGGACTACACCCCTGTCCCCATCCCCTGTTTCCTTGTACAGAAAGTACCCTTATTATATACAAGCACAAAAAAGCTGTTATCCCCTCGATGCCAAATAAGCATTCGATGGGTTAAATAATGGCCGGTAAAGGGTTATATACATACCTGGGATCTCTCAGGGTTTGACCTAAATCTCAGGGTGAAGGGCCAAATTCTCAGGGTGAGAGTGTCCTCTGTTACCTACTATATTATTTGCCCCAATTAAATGTTTCTTTAGTCACTAAATTCATGCCATTTGCACCAGAAATACAGGGGAGATGTCCTGCTTGTCTTGTATGTGTTTAGGCCATGATATCTTTAAATTGTAGCGTGTTAAAGGGCCCTCGCAGACCAACTGGATCACCTCTGGGTTACAGCAAATGGGTACATATTGCCTAAAATCTACATGATGGGAAGCATTGAGAATTAATATTTCACATATCTCAGGGTCAGCTCACCTTGAAAGTACCCAGTTATGGCTATATAAACTGGTAATTATAACTGGTCCCCATACACTAGAGTTGTTGGGATTGCTCTGGCCATACCCATCACCCAGACTGTGGCTAGGCCAGCTGAGGCTTCACCCTTCAAAATGTGACTCTCTAGGCCGTTGCCCACTCTGCCTTATGGGAAATATTCTCAAGATGGGGGTGCAGCCAGTCAGTACAATGTATGGAGACTGGAGCCGTGATTGTGATAGGAGATGGGGGTGCGGAGGAGAGAGGGCAGGGCAGTGACTAGGGAAGAGAAGTGAGGAATGTTCCCTTTATATCACAAGAGCACAATTAGCACTGACCAGCTGGGAGCAACAGCAAATGGCCAGGATACGAATGGATCAAGGCTGGAGACAGCTGAACAGGGCAGGGGTAATTGGTCATTGGAGGAGAGAACAATCCTTATAAATACATTATAGTGTGTGTATATAATATATATATTACATGTGAATTTATCCAAATGTTTCCTATTAAGTATTTGAATTTGTGTATGTAATTTTGTATGTTACTGTGTGTGTGTGTGTGTGTGTGTGTGTTTTAGTGTGGATGTGTGCATGTATGTACAGTCTATGTGCATGTATTAGTGTGTTCGCATGAATGTGTGAGCATATGCCATACCTCCCAAGTGTCCCTCTTTAGGAGGGACATTCCCTCTTCTAGATCCAAATCCCGCTGTCCCTCTTTCCCACCCTGATGTCCCTCTTTTTAGAAGGTCAGATTGTGTGGTGGGTATATAAGTGTATCACATTGCTCTACAGCAATAAAACTCACATTATTGTTTCTTTAAACATCACTATATGTGTTTATACATTAGTCTGTGTAAATAAAACATTTTGGTCTTGTTATAAGTCATTTATTAGGTAACACAAGGAGGTGGCAATAGGTCATGATATAGCCTAAAAATTCACGTTAAAGTCCCGCCCACCGACCACACCCCCAGCAACACCTCCTAAGACACATTTGTCCCTCTTTAGCAATTTGAAATGTCTGTGTTAGTGTGTGCATATGTTAATGTTTGTGTGTACGTTTGTCTTTTTGCTTGTGTGTGTGTCTTAGTGCTTATGTTTGTGTGTATATATTAGTGTGTGTCTTGTGTGTGTGAATGTGTTTAGTCTGTGCATTTATATTGTGTGATAAGTGTGTGTTTGTTAGTGTGTGTGTATTTTAATGTGAGTTTGTGTTAATGTGTGTGTCTTAATATGTGTGTATGAGTGTCTTAATGTGGGTGTGTGCATGTATGCAGAGTTTCTGTGTGTGTTTAATCTGTGCCTTTATAATATGTGTGATAGAGGTGTGTGTCCAGTTAGCATGAATGTGTGTGATTAGCCTGTTCTTTGTTCAGCTCGTTGAGTAAATAAATCCTTGGATAGTTCTTTGTACTGACCTTGAATATATATGTGAATGGTAATCATATCACCCCTTAGACGCCTCTTCTCTGATGTAAATAAACCCACTTTGGCTAGTCTCTCTTTATAACACAGATCCTCCAGTCCCTTTATAATTTTCTGAAAATCTCTGCACTTTTTCCAGTTAAACAATGTCCTTTCTTATCACGTCCAAAAAGACTTGGTCATCCCTGGATTCTGTGCACAGACAACACACTCAGTGACGCTGAGTTGGTTTTGTCACCCATTGAAAGGTCCTGTGCTGGTCTAACATACTTCCCAAGTGTCCCTCTTTAGGAGAGACAGTCCCTCTGTCCCTCTTTCCCACCCTGCTGTCCCTGTGTTTAGGAGATCAGACTGTGTGGTGTGTATATAAGTGTATCACCCTGGTGTCCTGTGTTTAGGAGATCAGACTGTATGGTGTGTATAGAAGTGTATCACCCTGGTGTCCCTGTGTTTAGGAGATCAGACTGTGTGGTGTGTATATATGTGTATCACCCTGGTGTCCCTGTGTTTAGGAGATCAGACTGTGTAGTGTGTATATAAGTGTATCACCCTGATGTCCCTGTGTTTAGGAGATCAGACTGTGTGGTGTATATATAAGTGTATCACCCTGGTGTCCCTGTGTTTAGGAGATCAGACTGTGTGGTGTGTATAGAAGTGTATCACCCTGGTGTCCCTGTGTTTAGGAGATCAGACTGTGTGGTGTGTATAGAAGTGTATCATCCTGGTGTCCCTGTGTTTAGGAGATCAGACTGTGTGGTGTATATATAAGTGTATCACCCTGGTGTCCCTGTGTTTAGGAGATCAGACTGTGTGGTGTATATATAAGTGTATCACCCTGGTGTCCCTGTGTTTAGGAGATCAGACTGTGTGGTGTGTATATATAAGTGTATCACCCTGGTGTCCCTGTGTTTAGGAGATCAGACTGTGTGGTGTGTATAGAAGTGTATCATCCTGGTGTCCCTGTGTTTAGGAGATCAGACTGTGTGGTGTGTATATAAGTGTATCACCCTGCTGTCCCTGTGTTTAGGAGATCAGACTGTGTGATGTGTATAGCAGTGTATCACCCTGGTGTCCCTGTGTTTAGGAGATCAGACTGTGTGGTGTGTATATAAGTGTATCACCCTGGTGTCCCTGTGTTTAGGAGATCAGACTGTGCGGTGTGTATATAAGTGTATCACATTGCTCCCCAGTAATAAAACTCTCATTATTGTTTCAGTATATGTGTTTATAAATTATTCTGTGTAAATAATATACTTTTGTCTTTTCATAAGTCATTTATTAGGTTACACAAGGAGGTCAATGGGTCATGAAACAGCCCCAAAATTATTGGTAATGCCCCACCCACACCCCCAGCAACACCCCCTAAAACACAAGTGTCCCTGTTTGGCAATTTGAAATGTTGGGAAGCATGCTATGGAGCGTTTCACAGGGGCAACTATTATCTTGTGTATGTACGAAAGTCCAGTATACGACTGCATTCCCCCTTTGGGATTAGGGTTGCCACCCAGCCGGTATTTTACCGGCAGGCCGGTAAAAAATTGGCTTCTGTCCAATGTTAAGTCTATGGAGGGAATGCCATGGCCGGTATTTTTTTTTAAGAAAAGGTGGCAACCCTATTTGGGATTGTTCCCTGATCTCAGAAGATGAGTGAAACCACATTAGTGACCGTCCTGGAGCATGGGTCTGTTACAGTTCTGGTACCAGTGTGAAAGATTCATTAGAGTCCAACCTACATCCATTTCCTATAGAGTCAACACTGTGAGCTATCAGGGACTCGGTAATCAGCCCCCGCTGAGCAGGCTTCTCACCTCGCTGCCTTTGAAGTCTTAAATAGAAACTATCACCTCCTAACGAAAACCTCTCACTTACTGTATCTATCTTTCTTGGGGTAGAAAACTCTCATGACTACTGTGGGCATATGTATCAACGTGTCACTCACTGAATGTTCTTTAACTGTTGCATACCCCTTTGGCACTCAAAGTGTTAACTGCAGCTGCGAGACATTCTCCTATGTATAATTGTTATTATAAAAAACTTTATTAACTAGTCACAATCTGAACATAAAACCCCATTTGAGACTGAGAAATGTACTGGGGTAAACTTAGCAGCATGTCATTTTAACGCAGGGATGGGAAACCCAAAGTCTGACTGAGGATGATGGGAATTGTAGTCCCGGTGGCCCTTGTGTTGTTGATCCTTGAAATAAAGCCTCTGTTCAGTAGTTTAGTACAAATAAGACCACTTCCGATGTCCTTTATTTTAGGTGCTGTCAGTGTTCTTTATCTGGTCTATAATTCTTATGATAAAATTGATCCATATGTGTCTAAGGGTCGCTACTGCGTTTTCTGGGAGTTCAATTTTGGGCCCCAATATTTAAAACAAAAAGTTGCCGTAACGAATAAAAGAAATTGGATCGTAGGTTGGCAGCAGGGCCGGATTTCCCAATAGGCAGAGTAGGCACCTGCCTTGAGCTCCAAATTTTGAGGGGCGGCTCAGCTGTTCTGGCCACACCCACATTCTGAATTGTGGGTGGGGCCAGAGCAATCTCTGTATCCATTCAGAAGCTTATACACCCCTTTGCAGGCTATTATTTAACCCCTTGGATGCTAGTGAGATGTGTTGGAGATCTCTCTAGCAACCAAGGGGTTAAAGCTTTTATGTCCTTACTTGTTGTAGGACAAAGGTATATTCTGTGCCAGGAATCAGTGGATAAGACTGGTGGCGTGGTCATGTGAGGAGGGGTGTGTGGCCATGGGCGGAGCTAAGGGTGCCCAGAGTGCCTTGCCTAGGGGAACCTGGAATGTAAATCCAGCCCTGGTTGGCAGTAAAATGAGGATAAAATTTTCGGAAATAAATCCGTCCCTTTTGAAAATGTAAAGTACTGAGAATGGAGGAAGGATGAAGAGTCACTATGTAGCAAGTTTTTTGGGTTTTTTTTTACACTTATCACCCCTCAGGCACTCAAAGGGTTAATAATATCCATAGGTGGGAACTCTCCGGTTTGTGCAGCTAATTACCAGGTCTCCGGGGCAGAGATTCTCTGGATGATGGGAGATCTGTGCATTTGTGGTCTGATCCTCCCACTCCACAGCCTATTACCTTTTTTTTTTTCTTTTTTCATTTTAGTCCCGCCCACCACTCACGATTAAGCCCCGCCCCCTTTTTTACACGACTTGCGTCTTTCATCTCCTTCACTGGCACCACAGGGCTCCCCTCTCTGGGGTGTCCATAACCAGAAGTTCTCAGGTATGATCATATCTTTATTCTCTTATATTGCTACCAAGTAGTCTGTGCTGTAAACACACATTTTTAGGCACAAGGAAACTCTGCCCCCTAGAGGTCACAATATAAGTTTTTGTTGCTGGAGACACAGGGAGAAAAAAGTGACTTGGCTAAGGTCACACGAGGGGGGGGCTGTCCAACTTCAGTCCTCAGGGGCCACCGACAGGCCAGGATGTAAGGATTTCCCTGATTACACACAGGTGAGTCAGTTACAATGAATGATCCACTGAGTAACTCACCTGTGCTTAATCAGGGAACTCCTTACATCCCGGCCTGTTGGTAGTGCTTGAGGACTGAGCTTGTACAGCCCTAAGGTGTGATATAGGGTGACCACACGTCCCGACATGTCCGGGACTGTCCATTATTGGGGGGTTTGTGTCCCACGTCCTGGGTCACCCCCCCACCAGGACAACAAAGAGTCCTGGAATGGAGCAACACGCACCAGTCCAGCCACCCAATTAAATGAAGTGAAGACCATATAGCAAATACATTTCATTGGCTGGCTGGACTGGTGCATGCGAGACAGCTGGGATGGAGCGGGTATGCTGGTGCTGTGAGTGAGTCCCGCGGCTGAGGCTCCCGCCGGCGCTGACCATCTTTCTGAGGCTGTTCCCAGTGGGAACTCTTACTATGTCAGCCTCAGAAAGATGGTCAGCTCCAGCAGGAGCCTCCACCATGGGACTAGGGTGACCACATGTCCTGGAACGGCAGAACGGAAATGTGGTCACCCTAGTGTGATAAAGGGCATATGACTTCTCCATTGTTCTAAACTCTCCAAGGTAAATGTTATTCTATGGAGCCAGTGCACTAGAATATCTCTAACTTAGTGCATTGACTCCATAGAATAACATAGGACAGGGCAGTCCACGTTCAGTTCTCAAGGGCGACCAACGGGCCAGGGTTTAAAAGAGCAGTAAACTTTGTTTTATGAAAAAATATTTATTGTAGTGAGTTTCCTGTTGAGTAAAATAAGGGTACTCCCACTGCTGAGAGATTTATATTACCAGAGTTATTACAGTTTAAACCTGTATTTTTTTTACATTAGCAGTACCCTCTAGTGATCAAATTCGAATTAGTTATTGTGTTACATTCTAATGGAGAGGAAACTCAGTGACTTACAGTTCTCCACAGAATAGGATAGAATATGCTGAGTCACTTCCTGTCAGAACTAGCAGGAAGTAAACACACAGTAAATTCACTTCCTGTTTATTTCAACTGTTATAAAGTTTTACTGACCAGGAAAAGCTTTATATCATATAGGTTTTAATTAAAAAAAGTTTACTGCTCCCTTAACCCCTTAAGGACCCATGACGGTGCAGGACCGTCATGGGTTGCAAACCCGTTAAGGACCCATGACGGTCCTGCACCGTCATGGGTTAAACTCTCCCATCGCAGCCGCACGGAGCGATGGGAGAGCGCGGGCTGCTTGTTACTAAGTGTCCCGATACCGGGACACTTAGTAACAACCAATAGAAAGTTTGTTGCAACATGCGATTCGCTTGATGAGCGAATCCCATGTTGCAAATGCTGAATGACAGGGACAGTATTTGTAAATACTGTCCCTGTCATATATCTCTGCCTCCCTCCATCTTGCACACTGCTGAGGTGGAGAGAGACAGAGAGAGATCGTGTGAGAGTGTGTTCCAGTGTTCCTGAGTGAAATACTGTGATTAAAAAAATAATTTAACCCTTTGATCACTGGTTTGCAGTGATCAATACGTTCCCCCCCATCTGATCACTCTTGGAGTGATCAATTTGCTGCAGATCAGCGTTTGCTGATCTGTGGGACACCCCCCATCCCCCTTGTATTTTTTGAAATTTTTTTGAATTTTTTTTCAATTTTTTTTCAATTTATTTTTATTTTTTTTTAATAAAAATTGATTTAGAGCTATAGTTTAGGTAGGTAGGTGGGTAGGTGGGTAGGTTTAGTGTAGGCGTGTGTTAGGGAAAGGTTTAGGGTTAGATTTAGGTTTAGGGAAAAAAAAAAAAAAAAAAAAAACCCCAAAAAAACCCAAAAAAAAATATATATATATAGTTTAGATAGGTAGTTCACTTGGGTTAGCTAGGTTCAGGGACTACGTGTTAGGGTAAGGCTTAGGGATAGATTTAAGTTTAGGAGTAGTGTAGGGAAAAAAAAACAAAAAAAAAAAAACTTTTATTAAAAACTTTATTCTATATTATAAGCTAGTTTAGATAGGTAGTTGGGTTGGGTAGGTTCAGGGACTACGCGTGTTAGGGTAAGGCTTAGGGATAGATTTAAGTTTAGGTATAGTTAGTTATAGAAGTTAGTTTAGAGTAGGTGTATAAGATGCAGAGGAGATATACGTTAGAAGAGGCGTATTCCTATTTGGCGTCTGACTCTGAAGCCACAGACACAGCGTCAGACTTTGACGTCACTCAGTTTTCTGAGAGTGAGAGCTCTAGCAGTGATAACGCAGGGCCTTCTGTGAAAAAAAGACGCACTGCCCCAACAGCTGCCCCAACAGCTGCCCCAGCAACTGCCCCAGCAACTGCACCAAGAGCTACCCTAAGAAAAGCCCCAAGAGCTGCCCTAAGTAATGCCCCAAGAGCTGCCCCAAGACCTGCCCGAAGACCTGCCACAAGTACTGCCACTCCTGCTGATGAATGGGTATCACCAGCCAATTTATGCCCACAAATTCCTGAATTCACAGGCAACCCAGGAATTCAAGTGGATGTGGCAGGATTTACCCATGTTCAGTTTTTTGAGTTATTTTTGGGGGAAGAAATTTGGGGGGAAATTGTGTCGCAAACAAATTTATACGCAGACCAATATATTGCCGCCAACCCATCAGCATTCATTTCCAAGCAAGAAATATGGCATCCCACTGACATTTTAGAATTTAAGAAATTCTGGGCCCTTACAATGACAATGGGAATAGTTAAAAAACCAAGTATTAGATCATACTGGAGTAAAAACCCCATATATGATACCCCTATATTCGCCAAAACAATGACCAGGACTAGATACGAGATGATTTTGCGATTTATGCACTTTAGTGATAATACCCTGTGCCTCCCAAAAGAACACCCCCAGTATGACAGACTGTTCAAAATCCGGCCCCTAATAACCCATTTACAGAAAACATTTGCCCAAGTGTATATTCCCCAAAAAGAAATTAGTGTAGATGAATCCCTAATGAAATACAAAGGCAGGTTAGGGTTCAAACAGTACATCCCCTCAAAGCGTTCCAAATTTGGTGTAAAATTTTATAAATTGTGTGAAAGTGCCACAGGCTACACCCAGGCTTTTAGAATTTATGAGGGCAAGGACAGCCAACTTGATCCTCCTGGGTGCCCCGAATTTCTGGGAATAAATGGGAAGATAGTTTGGGATCTGATTTACCCCTTGTTAAATAAAGGATATCATTTATATGTTGACAATTATTACACCAGCCCCCTTTTATTTAAGTCACTTTTTTATTTTGACACCGTGGCCTGTGGCACTGTCAGGCGCAATTGCAGGGAGATGCCCAAAGAACTGATAGAAAAAAAACTTAAAACCGGGATGTCCTCAGCTTTATGCCAACAAGAGCTGCTGGCAGTTAAATTCAAGGACAGAAAAGATGTGTACATGCTGTCCACCATGCATGAGGACAAAACTGTGGCAGTGTCTGTTCGTGGTAGGAGGGGGGTACTAAGAAAGCCAGTCTGCATCAAAGACTACAACAAGAACATGGGGGGAGTTGATCTGTGTGATCAACTCATGCAGCCGTACCTCACCATGCGAAAGTGTAGGGCATGGTACAAAAAGGTTGCCATTTACATGATGCAGACTGCAGCTTACAATTCATTTTTGATTTTTAAATTGGCAAACCCCACCCTAAAACTTACTTTTCTGCAGTATCAGCTCCATCTTATCTCCCAATTTTTGCTTCAAGGGGCAACAGAAATAATTCCCCCAAAACCTGGAGTAGTACATTTTATTTATAAAATCCCCCCAACCCCCCAAAAGAAAAATCCACAAAAGCGCTGCAGGGTTTGCTACAGCAAGGGAGTACGGAGAGAAACCTCCACTTACTGTCCTGACTGCCCTTCTAAACCTGGCCTCTGCATGGGCGACTGCTTCAAGCAATACCATGAAGGCACAATGCAGTAGTGCTGTGAAGTTTATTTTATTATTTGGCCACTTTTTCCCCCCTGAAATATCCTGTTTTTTTATTTTTCAAAACACATCCCTCCTTAGATCTAACACTATCAAAATATAATGGGAAGCAAAAAAAAAACGCAATTTTTTTAACTTGCGTCAGGATTTACGAGGGATTGGTGGTAAAATGGCTGCGTAAAAAATTTGAAAACATACATACAGTGAAAGCCTGGGGTGTCTACTTTCCAAAAATATACACTTTTGGGGGAAAATCGTAAAGTGGAGCACTGGAACATAGCCCCAAATGAGAAATGGCACCAGATAAGAAAGATATGAAAATTCAATATTTGTTCCAATTTGGGTCCCGTATCTCCCCTAAACCATGAGAAACCTATGCATATGGGGTATTGCCGTACTCAGAAGAAGGAGCTGAACACTAAACAATGCATTTTTAAAAATCTTCACCTATCCTGTGCTTGAAATTCACATCAACATTGAAGTGCAAGTGTGAAAAACGGTGTTTTTTTAACTTACGTCAAGATTTACGAGCGATTGGTGGTAAAATGGCTGCGTAAAAAAATTGAAAACATACATAAAATGAAAGCCTGGGGTGTCTACTTTCCAAAAATATATACTTTTGGGGGGAAATCTTAGAGTGGAGCACTGTTACACAGCCCCAAATGAGACATGGCACCAGTGATGCAAGCTGTGAAAATTCAAAGTGTGAAACTGGAAACGCGCATGTTCAAATTTGGGCCCCGTAGCTCTCCCAAACCTTGAGAAACCTATGCATATGGGGTATTGCCGTACTCAGAAGAAGGAGCTGAACACTAAACAATGCATTTTTAAAAATCTTCACCTATCCTGTCCTTGAAATTCACATCAACATCGAAGTCAAAGTGTGAAAAACGCTATTTTTTTAACTTACGTCAAGATTTACGAGCGATTGGTGGTAAAATGGCTGCGTAAAAAAATTGAAAACATACATAAAATGAAAGCCTGGGGTGTCTACTTTCCAAAAATATATACTTTTGGGGGGAAATCTTAGAGTGGAGCACTGTTACACAGCCCCAAATGAGACATGGCACCAGTGATGCAAGCTGTGAAAATTCAAAGTGTGAAACTGGAAACGCGCATGTTCAAATTTGGGCCCCGTAGCTCTCCCAAACCTTGAGAAACCTATGCATATGGGGTATTGCTGTACTCAGAAGAAGGAGCTGAACACTAAACAATGCATTTTTAAAAATCTTCACCTATCCTGTGCTTGAAATTCACATCAACATTGAAGTGCAAGTGTGAAAAACGGTGTTTTTTTAACTTACGTCAAGATTTACGAGCGATTGGTGGTAAAATGGCTGCGTAAAAAAATTGAAAACATACATAAAATGAAAGCCTGGGGTGTCTACGTTCCAAAAATATATACTTTTGCGGGGAAATCTTAGAGTGGAGCACTGTTACACAGCCCCAAATGAGACATGGCACCAGTGATGCAAGCTGTGAAAATTCAAAGTGTGAAACTGGAAACGCGCATGTTCCAATTTGGGCCCCGTAGCTCCCCCAAATCTTGAGAAACCTATGAATATGGGGTATTGCTGTACTCAGAAGAAGGAGCTGAACACTAAACAATGGATATTTTTAAATTTTCAACTATCTCGTGCTTGAAATCAACAGTAATAGTGAAATGTAAGTGTGAAAGCTGCAAAAAAACAAAATTTTTCTACAATTTTGAAATTTTTTTCTGGAAAAATAGCTGCATAAAAAACTTCCAAATTCTCCTGATTATTTACCTTATGTTGTCTAGTTTTCAGAAACATATACCATTGTGGGACATTTTTGGTACTGGCACCATCAACTAAGTTATGATGCTCACATGTCAATTGTTGAGAAATTACAAGTTGGAAATAATGGCAGCCATCTTGTAATATTTACCTTGTAAATGTGAGGAAGGGATTGAAATACTAGGCATATGGGGTATTGTTATATTCAGGAGAAGCAAATGAATATATTTAGGGGTATTTTTTTGTCATTAAGTAATAGTATGCAAATCCTGACAGAAAAATGTAAGCAAAATGTTGTTTTTTTTTAATTTTTTTCCTCTTTTTTTCTATTTGAATCAAATTAAATAATGAGGTATTCATATAATTGTGGTATCAAAAGAAAGCCCTACTTGTGCTTAAAAAAACAGTATATAATTTGTGTGGGTGCACAAAAGGAATTAAAGAGAAAATATGGTTGAAAAAAGACATAGTCACAAAAGTCAAAATTGCTCCGGTCCTTAAGGGAAAACGACATCAGATTTTTCCGGTCCTTAAGGGGTTAAGGATTTCCCTGATTAAACACAGGTGCCTCATTCACTTTCACTGCCCTATGTGTGCTCACATGGGGAGATCCTTAAATCCTGACCTGTTGGTGGCCCTTGAGGACTGAACTTGGACATCCCTAGGTCATGAAACAGCCTGAAAATTCTCATTATTGCCCCAGCTACCGGCCACACCCCCAGCTACACACCCTAAAACACAATTGTCCCTCTTTGGCAATATGAAATGTTGGGAGGTATGTAAGAGTTGTTGACATTGGGAATTTGAAACCGATTTTCAGATCTTAAAACCCAGTATCAGTTAATTAACCAAATGAGCCAAGTGTTGTCCCTCTTTTACTGTCAGAGGGGAGTGTAATGCAATTCAGTGCATTCAAATGGTAATACAGTCGTTTTCTCCAAGTTTAGACCATTTTCATTTAGTCAGAAATAAAATGACAGACATTAGACCAAATCTTACAACTAGAAGATTTATTTATTTATTTAATGTATTACAATATACTCAGGAAGTTTGAAAATGAGATGAAACTCATGTCTGAAATGTTCATCTTTTAAATTGGGAAGAACGTGGATTGTAGACAATATGTCCCTGATCGCTCTAAACCAGAGGTTATGGAATATCCTCGGGGAACCTCTAACACACTACAGTTCGGAGATCTTACTGCCTGTACACACACACAAGACAAGCAGGAATTCTCCTTACTCCTTCTCATAGACACCAATTCAGAGAATAAAAAGCAGTCGATTTGTGCAGATCAGATAGTAAAATAAAAACATTGAACTCTCTCGCTTAGAGAATTTGTCCCTTCAGATCCTGAAATGTAGGTTAAAAACCCTGAGTTCCCAGGTGCTATATGAATATGATGATAGATTACACCACGCCACATATTAACCCTTTGTGTGCCAGAGTGGCATTCAACGCATTGCAAAGCAATGCATTGGATACCACTCTGGCACACAAAGGGTTAAGACAGCTTTTTCCCTTTTGGAGGAGGTAGCGGAAGTGATTGTGAGAACTGACGGTAACCCGTTTGAGAATTGGCGGCAGTGGATTGGACATTTTTGTAGACTAATTGCCAACAATTTCTGTTACAGTGAATTTTTGAGCATTTCTGTGACTATTTAAATAACACTGAGCAAATCAGTCACAATTGCGAGTTCGTGACACCAGTAGCGGATCTAGTGAGTGAGGGCTCCGGTGCAGAACACCTTTTTTTTGCCACCAATTCATTGCAATCTGCTAAAAATCCTAAACATGTCATATAATCAGCATTTACAATGAGCCCTAAAGTCATCTGTGCCCTGGCACTTGGCATCTGCTACACCAGTGGTACCAGCCTCTGAAAGATGCGTTGATACATGCGCCCTTCTGTGTTCTCCTTTGTGTCTGGGTTCAGGAGATATTATGGGATGTACTAATATGATACCATGTCAGACTAGGACTGGAACTGAGATCCAAGTGCTACTACACCTGCCAGCGCCAATCTACTAAATTTCTTAGGCCTCAAAATCCTCATCTGTTCATGTCTTGTACAAAGGGGAGGGCAGCATGGGAGAGTATGGATGGAAGTAGTGTTCCCTTCCTCTTCTTGTGTGTGTGTTCTACTTCCCCTCATCAGTCTGTACACACATACACACATATATACACACACATACAGACATACTCTCACACATGTATACGTACACACCCACACATTCAGAAACACACACACATACATGCACACCCACTAAAATACATACGCACTTACACATACACACACACACATATGCATAAATAGATACACATACATTATATACACAATATATGCACACAAATTATACATACATTACACATACATACCCACACACACACATGCATGCAATGACACATGCACATTGGCACACTGCAGTCTGTAGCTAAATATGAGATAGATAGATAAATAGATAGATAGAGAGATGATATGCAATAGATAGATAGATAGATAGATAGATAGATAGATGAATAGATAGATAGATATGAGGTAGATAGATAGATAGATAGATAGATATGAGATAGATAGATAGATGATAGATAGATAGATAGATAGATAGATAGATAGATAGATAGATAGATAGATATGAGATAGATAGATAGATAGATAGATAGATAGATAGATAAATATGAGATAGATAGATAGATAGATAGATAGATAGATAGACAGATAGATATGAGATAGATAGATAGATAGATAGATATGAAATAGATAGATAGATATGAGATAGATAGATAGATAGATAGATAGATAGATAGATAGATAGATAGATATGAAATAGATAGATAGATAGATAGATAGATAGATAGATAGATATGATATAGATAAATATGAGATAGATAGATAGATAGATAGATAGATAGATAGATATGATGATATAGATATGATATAGATAGATATGAGAGATAGATAGATAGATAGATAGATAGATAGATAGATAGATATGAGATAGATAGATAGATAGATAGATATGATATGATGATATAGATATGATATAGATAGATATGAGAGATAGATAGATAGATAGATAGATAGATAGATAGATAGATAGATAGATATGAGATATATAGATAGATAGATAGATAGATAGATATAGATATGATATAGATAGATATGAGAGATAGATAGATAGATAGATAGATAGATAGATAGATAGATAGATAGATAGATATGAGATAGATAATAAATAGATGTGAGTTTGTATATACTCATACACATATAAACACACACATACTGTATACAGATATAAACACACACATACTGTATACACATATAAATATACAAATACTGTATACACATATAAATGCACACATACTGTACACACATATAAATACACACATACTGTATACACATATAAATGCACACATACTGTACACACATATAAACACACACATACTGTATACAGATATAAATACACATGCGCTGTGTACACACACACACAGTTCCCACACACGCCCTCTCCTGTATGTCAGTGTCCAGCTCTGCACCTGTCCTTACCTGTGCCCCTCCCTCCCATCTGTCACTCACACCTTCTCTCTGTGTCACTGAGCCGGAGACAGGATCTGTTGGTTGTTGTTAGTAACCAGATCCATACACAGGAGAGAGGACAGGCTGCAGGGACGCCCGGCTGTATCCCAGCTCTGCTCTCCAGGTGAGTGACACAGTCCCCACGGACACTCTTCTATGTCCTCACTCTGCTCTCTGGCTGAGTGACACTCAGGTTGTATTCCCCAGGGACCCTCTGCTATATACTTATTGTACTCCCCATGTTAGTGGCACTCAGGGGAGTGGACAGACCTCTGGGAGACACTCTGCTATATACTTACTGTACTCCCCAGGTTAGTGACACTTGGGTGAGTGGACAGACCTCAGGGAGACACTCTGCTATATACTTACTGAGCTGTGCAGGTTAGTGGCACTCAGGTGAGTGGACAGACCTCAGGGAGACACTCTGCTATATCCTCACTGAGTTAGGCAGGTTAGTGGCACTCAGGTGAGTGGACAGACCTCTGGGAGACACATTGCTGTATACTTACAGTACTCCCCAGGTTAGTGGCACTCAGGTGAGTGGACAGACCTCTGGGAGACACTCTGCTATATACTTACAGTACTCCCCAGGTTAGTGGCACTCAGGTGAGTGGACAGACCTCTGGGAGACACATTGCTGTATCCTCACTGAGCTGTGCAGGTTAGTAGCACTCAGGTGAGTGGACAGACCTCTGGGACATGCGCAGTTATACCACACTTACACCTGGGTCCTTGCTAGCGCTCCTAGAGGACCCATCTGTAACCCTTTCAGTGCCAGAGGGGTACAGAATGCATTGCTCAACAATACGTTGCATACTCCTCTGGCACTGACAGGGTTAAACCCTTAACTTCTGGAGCCAACCAACTGCACCATATGGAGGAAACATCAATTCCTGGAACTGGCGTTGCTTTAAGTGGTGTTATTAGCGTTCAAGAGGTTTAAATGCTGCATTTAAATCATTAGTAATGTTGATTTGCTTGAGAATTATCCCAGGATTTATCTGTACATGAATCCCTTTATATCTGTCTGAAACAGGACTGATTTCCTTTCCTGTATTACCCAATACCACCCCTGCTGGGCGGCTGCCACATGTATCCACTCACAATTCAGTAATGATTGTGATATACAAGGAGGATGCTGGTGAAATCATTTAATAACTTCTATAAAATCCTTCAGTCCGCCGGCCTTATCTCATATTGTACTGTATGTAGAAGTGTAAATGGTAACATCTGGATTTATTGCAATCGGTACCTTTGCGTCTGTCGTTTTCTAACAATAGCGGATGTGCGCAGAATCGCTGCTCTTATTATATGTGCTGCCATTGTTCTTATTTATGGTCCCACATTATTATGGTTTTGTCACTTCAAATCTTGTTCGTAGGGTGCAAATTAAAATTTGAACTGATTGAAATGGGACTTTTAAACCCTTAAAGGGGAACATTCACCTAAAATAAAAATTTGACCATGTGTTTAATCAATAAAACAAGATTTGTTTTTGTTTTTTCGAACTCCCCTACTAATGGAGATATGAAGCCTTCAATCAGGCACTTCTGCATTCTGCGGGACCCTCTATGTGCCACAGATGCTGCAGGACTTCCCAGCTGCCCCAGGGAGTGCGTTCACACTTCCCTTCGTAGCTGTATTTTTGTGGGCTAACGTTTACATTGCTACTGAGGTTGGTGAGTGGAGGCTGCAACCTCAGTATCATGGTAAACGGAGCTTGCTGTAACACTAACCCACAAAAATACAGCTATGAAGGGAAGCAAACACACTCCCTGGGGCATCTGGGAAGTCCTGATGCGTCATGCGGCACATACAGGGTCTCGTAGCACGCGGAAGTGCCCCGATTTGAAGGCTTCATATCTCCACTAGTAGGTGAGTTACAAAAAAAACAAACCGAGCGCTAATCTTGTTTTTAACACCTTAAAGGGATAGTAATGTTTCATAATAAAAACAGCTCTAATTAATCATCATAGTATTCGGACTTTGGAGAGTGTTATTTCAATTCTATCTGAGTTGTAGTTCAAGAGTAATTCAATGATAAAGTATCCCCCTCCCACCCCTTTTACTGATGTAACACTGCTCAGCCAGATCAGAAGGGAGGTGCCCAGGTAGACTGCAGAGAGGGACAATCTTCAATTAAGATAAGGGAAAAAGCTGAAAAACTTGTCAAGGGGGCAGGGCTTTCATTGTTCTCATAGGAAGAAGATTGTCCCCTTCTGTTATCTGTCTGGTCTATGGACTGGATTCCACATCTGAGAAGAGATGGCTTACACTAGGTAAAAGGGGCGGGAGGGGAAACTTTGCTTGTGAATATCTCTCAAACCATAAAGGTTTGAGAGATAAGACTTATATCGTTCTTCATGTTCTTTTAATGCCTACAAAATAAAATAAAGATGAAGTATTACTATCCCTTTAAGGACCATTGTCGTGCCAGGACCGTCACCGCGGTCCGGCACTTAAGGACCAGTGACGGTCCTGGTAGGTCATGGAGTTCAGGGCTCCTGGCGCGGCTGCACGCCGCTCCGGAAGCCCTGAACCGGAAGTGAAAAGAAAAAGCCCCGTGGTCCCCAAGTGCCGGCCACGTGTGCGCGCGCCAGTCCGTAAGGGGTTAATGATTAAAACACATGGTCAAATTTTTATTTTAGGTGAATGTTCCCATTTAAATGTAGCATTTAAGGGGTTAAACCTCCCATTTCGATCAGTTGTAATGTTGGAATTTCCATTTAACCCCTGTATTGTAGACGATTTGCTCTGAATTGCTCCAAATTATCTTGTATGGCTTTTAAAGTTGTATTGCGTTTGTATCGATAGCACTAGTTACTCCTGGCATAATGGTCACTGTGCATCATTCATACCATCTCGAGAGAGAGCCAAGCACTTCCAGGTAGTGTTCCAGCCGAGGGAGGCAATATTCTGACCCCACCTCTGAATGGCTAATAGCAGACATTTTGGTGCTGAACACCGGAGCCCGTTCTTAGTACTAAGTCTGTTCCTATACGAGATCCCATAGCACACCTCCCAAGTGTCCCTCTGTAGGAGGGACAGTCCCTCTTTGAGACATAAAATCCCTCTGTCACTCTTTCCCACCCTGATGTCCCTCTTTTTAGGAGATCAGACTGTGTGGTATATATATTATGTGTATAATGTTGCTCTACAGCAATATAACTCACATTAATGTTTGTTTACACATCCGTATATGTGTTTATACATATTCTGTGTAAATAAAATACTTTGGTCTTGTCTAAGTTATTTATTAGGTTACACAAAGCGGTGTCAATAGGTAATGAAATGGCCTAAAAATTCTCGGTAATGCCCCGTCCACCAGCCACTCCCCCACACACACCACCTAAAACACAAGTGTCCCTCTTTGGCCATTTGAAATGTTGGGAGGTATGCCATAGGAACAGACTCGGTAAAATGTGAGAATTGCTTTTTCATCCTTACATAGCATTTCTGTCATTAGGTGGCGCTAATTGTGCCTAAAATGGCACGGCTGCCTCCCTAACGCTGCTTGATACATGTCCATTAATATGCACAGCTTGGAAGAAAGAATGAACAAGGGGATATTATAGTAACACTTAAAGCGGAACTACCACCCTATATAAAGGTGCCCCCCAATTATTAGGCTTATGGTGACTAGCTTCTTAATAGTGCTATTATCTCGCACAAGTACCAGGTTCTAAAGTAATCCTTGGTCTTCAGAGACTAACATCCAGGCTTCTTGCTGTAGAGCCGTCTCCTCGCCAGCGGCGTCAGTCCATGTTACCTTAAGGTACAATGCAGCGCCTCCTACAGGAGACCTAAGACAACATGTCTGCACACAAGCTTCAGAACAGGGGACTTGTGCAAGATAATAGCACTATTAAGAAGCTAGTCACCATATGCCTATTATTGGAGGGCGACTTTATATAGGGTGGTAGTTCCACTTTAAGTGTTACTATCCTGTCCCCCTCTCCATTCTTTCTTCCACTTTAATATCTAGAAAAATATATATATTGTAGGGTTTATAAGTAAAATAAGGGGGCTATCGTTACTGAGAGGTTTTGTTCAAAAGTTATTGTAGTTCAAATTTTAGGCGCATTATCTCAATGGCCTGAAATTGTACAGTGGCACTGTTGCTATACCATATATATAGAGAAAGAGGTTTATGGTCAGCTGACCAGAGCTGTCCATAGTATGATGTAGCAACAGCGCCACTGTACAAGTTCAGGCCCCTGTGATATTGCATCTAAAATAATTCAAGTCTGAGCTACAATAACTTTTGAATAAAACACCTCTCAGCAGTGAGAGTACCCTTGTTTTACTCCGGTGGATAAACCCTACAATACACATATACAGGGCTTATAATGTTAAGTCCTTTGTTACTAGCCAGACCTGAAAAGTTTCTCGCCACTGCAATACATAACATACCCACCAGGGCTGAATTTCTACTTGCCAGGGCTAAATTTTCAGACTAAATTATATATATATATATATATATATATATATATATATATATATATACATATAATTTTTTTTTTTTACATATTAATTGTTACTATCCCTTTAAATATATTAAGAGAGTTCACATAGTTCAGGAGGGAAGTACTTTCCAGTAAAGAAGATTACTAGAGCAAGAGGTAGGAAATTGAGAAGAGACGTGAGTACTATTTTATGAAATGGGTGATAGAATCACGGAACAGCGTCCCATCAGTTGTGGTAGGAACTAGTACTGTTAGGGTGACCACATTTCATTTCTGCCATCGAGGAACACTGCGGAGATAAGCTTGCACCACAGAGGTCTAAACACTAGGGGGAAAACTTTCAATTCTCTTTTGTGGTGGGCTACAAGAATATGTACATCAAGCTGAAAGCCTTAGACTAGCATTACACTACAATAGTACTGCACCATACCTTCCAAGTGTCCCTCTTTAGGAGGGACAGTCCCTCTTTGAGACCCAAATCCCTCTGTCCCTCTTTTCTACTCTTTTGTCCCTCTTTTTACGACATCAGAATGAGCGGTGTGTATTACATTGCTCCACAGCAATAAAACATACATATATGTGTTGTTAATTGTCAGTATATGTGTTTATACGTTAATATTAAAATACTTTGGTCTTGCTCTAAATAATTTATCAGTTACACAAAGAGGTGCAGATGGGTCAAGAAATTACTTAGAAATACTTGGAAATGCCTCGCCTACCAGACACGCCCCCAGAAACGCCACCTAAAACAGAAGTGTCCCTCTTTCGCCATTTGAAATGTTGGGAGGTATGCTGCACTGCAGCTCCTGATTCCTGTCTGGATAAGGCTTTGTTCTCTTTAGTGCTTAGAGGTCGGTGTGGAAGCCATTTTGTTGTAGCCCAGCAGTGGCATCACTTCCTGTCACAGTAGGCAATGTACAGTTCTCCTAGTGATTAGAGCTCTGTGCTGTGTAGCCTTCATTCTGGGACTTTGTATTGACTGTCCAGAGCAGTCAGGGACATGTGGTCACCCTAAATACTGTTTGGGAATTCAGACATCAGTATCAGGGAAATGAGCGCACCGGATGGCCCACATGGTACATTTCTGTGTCTGTGTATTCTATGGCATTGTATTGTCCACATACTGTTATTTCCTGTGTAATTCTATATTCAGGACATCACGGAGTTCCTGCCGTTTCCCAGCGCGACCTTTTTTCTTACGTTCTTCTCTTTTGTGATAAAAATACTTCCCTGTTCTACTTCTCTCAACCCCTCCTGCCCCACTATTCATCCAGCTGCAAATAGCTGGATATCCCTGAATTTCTGGTATATTCCGTTATTTGCAAACTCATTAACCCTTTGCTTTGCAATGCATTGCGTACCCCTCTGGCACGCAAAGGGTTAATGGCTGATTAGTATCTGGAACCTGTTCGTTCATCAGTGAGTGGATGAGTACCAGGCTGTGCTGCCGTTACCATACATCAGGTTCAGCTGGGGACTCCATTGAAGTCTGTGGGGTGCAGACATTCAGGCACATGTGTTGTCTGTGGGAGTCATGGTAATAGTGACACTTACACCATATATGTACAATATGTATTTCATACTTTCCAACATTTCAAATGGCCAAAGAGGGACACTTTTGTGGCTGGTGGGTGGGGGATTACCAAGCATTTTTAGGTTATTTCATGACCTATTGACACCTCTTTGTGTAATCTGAACAAATGACTTGAAAGAGGAACAAAGTATTTTAGTTACACAGACTAATTTACATACATATATACTGACGTGTATACAAATACCAAAGAAAGTTTTATTGCTGTGGAGCAAATTGATATACTTATATACACACCACACAGACTGATCTCCTACACACACGGACACCATGGTGATACACTTATATACACACCACACAGACTGATCTCCTAAACACAGGGACACCAGGGTGATACACTTATATACACACCACACAGTCTGACCTCCTACACACAGGGACACCAGGGTGATACACTTATATACACACCACACAGACTGATCTCCTACACACACGGACACCATGGTGATACACTTATATACACACCACACAGTCTGATCTCCTAAACACAGGGACACCAGGGTGATACACTTATATACACACCACACAGTCTGACCTCCTACACACAGGGACACCAGGGTGATACACTTATATACACACCACACAGTGTGATCTCCTAAACACAGGGATACCAGGGTGATACACTTATATACACACACCACACAGTCTGATCTCCTAAACACAGGGACACCAGTGTGATACACTTCTATACACACCACACAGTATGATCTCCTAAACACAGGGACACCAGGGTGATACACTTATATACACATCACACAGTCTGATCTCCTAAACACAGGGACACCAGGGTGATACACTTATATACACACACCACACAGTCTGATCTCAAACACACAGGGACACCAGGGTGATACACTTATATACACACCACACAGTCTGATCTCCTACACACAGGGATACCAGGGTGATACACTTATATACACACCACACAGTCTGATCTCCTAAACACAGGAACACCAGGGTGATACACTTATATACACACCACACAGTCTGATCTCCTAAACACAGGGACACCAGGGTGATACACTTATATACACATCACACAGTCTGATCTCCTAAACACAGGGACACCAGGGTGATACACTTATATACACACCACACAGTCTGATCTCCTAAACACAGGGACACCAGGGTGATACACTTCTATACACACCACACAGTCTGATCTCCTAAACACAGGGACACCAGGGTGATACACTTATATATACACCACACAGTCTGATCTCCTAAACACAGGGACACCAGGGTGATACACTTATATACACTCCACACAGTCTGATCTCCTACACACAGGGACACCAGGGTGATCCACTTATATACACACCACACAGTCTGATCTCATAAACACAGGGACACCAGGGTGGTACACTTCTATACACACCACACAGTCTGCTCTCCTAAACACAGGGACACCATGGTGGGAAAGAGGGACACAGAGATTTGGGTCTCAAAGAGGACTGTCCCTTATAAAGTGGGACTCTTGGGAGGTATGGACTCCTAATATCTCCTAAAAAGAGGGACATTTGGGAGGTATGGATCCTTAATATCTCCTAAAAAGGGACACTTGGAAGGTATGGACCCCTAATATCTCCTAAAGAGGGACACATGGGAGGTATGGACCCCTATTATGTCCTAAAGAGGGATACTTGGAGGTATGGACCCCTTTTATGTCCTAAAGAAGGACACTTGGGAGGTACAGACCCCTAATATCTCCTAAAGAGGGACACTTGGGAGGTACGGACACCTACTATCTCCTAAAGAGGGACACTTGGGAGGTACAGACCCCTAATATCTCCTAAAGAGGGACACTTGAGAGGTACAGACCCCTAATATCTCCTAAAGAGGGACACTTGGGAGGTACAGACCCCTAATATCTCCTAAAGAGGGACACTTGAGAGGTACAGACCCCTAATATCTCCTAAAGAGGGATACTTGGGAGGTACAGACCCCTAATATCTCCTAAAGAGGGACACTTGGGAGGTACAGACCCCTAATATCTCCTAAAGAGGGACACTTGGGAGGTACAGACCCCTAATATCTCCTAAAGAGGGACACTTGGGAGGTACAGACCCCTAATATCTCCTAAAGAGGGACACTTGGAGGTACAGAGCCCTAATATCTCCTAAAGAGGGACACTTGGGAGGTACAGACCCCTAATATCTCCTAAAGAGGGACACTTGGGAGGTATGGATCCCTAATATTTCTGAGTACCATTGTGCACCGTCCCAACAATTTCATCTACTGCCCACTGCTCCTCCCATATCTCTGTCCATTTAAGTACTAACCTGGCTATTCAACCCTCCAACTAGGTTAAGCTCCGCCTACATTGACATGAATATCGGCATTTAGACACACTGACCCCCAACCCGGTGTGTTCACCTCATCACTTCAGTTAAGTCCCAACTACATTATGAGGCAAATAGAGCCACGTGGACACACCTACTCCCTTCCCTGTGTGTTTCTATGGGGGACGTGTTAAAACGTTCGCAGGCACAATCATGTCCGCCTCAAAGGACCGGACATCCAGGACTAATTGAGCAAAAGAACAAGAGCAACGTTCATATGGGCCATTAGGATTTTCTAGCTATCGTAACGAAAGTGTGTGTGGGGTGTTATAATTAGGAGGTGTTAGTTCTAGTATAAGGACAGAGGGGTGCACAACGCATAACAAAACAGCATGTTGCACACAGATCTGCTCCCTAAAGGGATAGTAACATTTCATAATAAAAGCAGCTCTAATTAATCATCATAGTATTTGGGCCATGGAGAGTGTTATTTCAATTCTGTCAGAGTTGTAGTACAAGAGTAATTCAATGACAAAGTATCCCCCTCCCGCCCCTTTTACTGATGTAACACTGCTCAGCCAGATCAGAAGGGAGATGCCCAGGTAGACTGCAGAGAGGGACAATCTTCAATTAAGATAAGGGAAAAACCTGAAAAACTTGTCAAGGGGGGCAGGGCTTTCATTGTTCTAATAGGAAGAAGATTGTCCCCTGCTGTTATCTGTCTGGTCTATGGACTGGATTCCACATCTGAGAAGAGATGGCTTACACTAGGTAAAAGGGGCGAGAGGGGAAACTTTGCTTGTGAATATCTCTCAAATCATAAAGGTTTGAGAGATAAGACTTATATCGCTCTTCATGTTTTTTTTATGCCTACAAAATAAAATAAAGATAAAACAAAGTATTACTATCCCTTTAAAGGGACCCTGTCACCTACGTAAGAGTTCTCAAAATCATCGATATGTTGTATCAGCTGTTTAATATTAAATTAACGAATGTCAGAGTTATTTAGATATATAGTTATTTAGAGATATAGAGTTATTTAGATATATAGATGTATTTAGATATATAGAGATATTTAGATATATAGAGATATTTAGATATATAGAGTTATTTAGAGATATAGAGTTATTTAGATATATAGATGTATTGTATTTATATGTATAGATGAAAGTACTCTTCCCTACATTAACTCCCCTGCTCACTGTCACTGATTAGAAACACACGGCTCACCTCAATAGCACTGAAAGGGTTAATTGTCAGTGAGTGGGGGGGAGGTAATGTAAGACTCAGACAGGAAATGCCTGCGCGGCCTTCATTACCACCATCTATATAACAGACACTAGTTTCCTAATCCAGAAATGGCTAATACACCATGAAGGAGACTATAAAAGCTCTTTCTGAAACCCCAGCCTTGTTTTTAGGTGATGGGATTCCATTATTATTATTTATTTATATAGCGCCAACTAATTCCATAGCGCTGTACAATTGGGGAATAGACATACAGAGGTATTAAATAGTACAGTCAGATATAGAGAACAGGAGGATCAGAGGACTCTGCTCCTGAGAGCCACCATTTGAGTGTCAGAGGGTTACGCAATGCATTGCATTGTATTACATACCCCTCTGGCACTCAAATGGTTAAAGGGTTAAGGAAACATTGGGGGCTATGCACTAAGGTGTGATAAAGTGGAGATAACTTCTCCAGTGATATCACTTCTCCAGTTCCTATGTTATTATATGGAGACTGTGCACTAAGATCTCCAAAGCTGGATAAATCTTAGTGTACTGGCTCCATATAATAACATAGGAACTGGAGAAGTGATA